>VZSV01000005.1:11169517-11221230 GCA_013398735.1 Nothocercus julius
GACTGTTATGTGGTGTCCAAACTGGGATGGTATCAGCGAGACTGCTGCAGATTGTTGAACATGTAAATCAAATGCTAGCGTGGCACAAACAGCTAGTTGAATACGGAGGAAGTAAAACGTGGGCTGGGGACCATGGACTCACTGCCTTGTACAGAGGTACGATTTGGACCTGTCAGCTGCTCTGTGCTTCTGCTCTGTGCCAAGGATAAAGAAATTTGCTTTTAGGGCTCACTTTTCTACATCTCCAACAGTGTATATGACTGCAAGACTAGAAATCTATAGCTTTTATTAGTGATTTGCTTCAGATTGATGTAAACGCAGAATTTCAGACAGAAAGTCGCACATCATTCTTAATTAGATGAACACTCCATTTCTTTCAATGCTTTATGCTGACCAGACGTATATACGTGGTTGTGCCTGGACAATTAGATACAGGATCTACTGGATGCACTTAGCTGCTGAAATCCATCCCCAGGTAAGGAAGACAAGTGTTTGGGACTGTGAGAGTCCTTCTCGGGATTTTATCTAGGCTTTTGCTCTGCTTTAAAACGCTCGTAGTTAAAACTCTTCCCTGATATATATGATAGGGAATGGGGGAGGAAGGACACTGGCCACTAGCCTAACCTTTTCGATGGAGCAAAACTTACCACCCCAAAGAAAACAGCAGTTTTATGCAGCTCACACATGGTAGCTGTTTTGCTTGATGCAGGTTGATGAGATATGTTAAATCTCTGAATCTGTACTATCTTGCGGAAGTGCAGTTTTTCTGAAAATGATGAGTATACTGGCAAGCAGTATTCTTGAGCATTCCTTTCTGTCCTTTAACAGCTAAATTAATATGTTATTTGTAGTGTATATTAATAGTCTTCTGAAGTTCTTGGGTAGGCTTTACTCTTGCCAAATACGTTTGTTGTAGTATTTCCTGAGATTACAGGCCTAATATACTTAATGTTGCTGTATTTATTTATGCAAACAGCAGTTAAATTGAGCTCTTTTTTTCAATAAAATAGACGAGAGCAATTTCATTTTTTCACTCTTTTGTTCTTTTGTTCATCATAATTTTTTATACTCAGCGCTTCACAAACTTAAAATGGACTGTGCATGCTTGGGATTAATGAAATAATTCATATGCTGGTTCATATAGTGTGTGTGAATATATTTATAAAGAAGTATATAGGTTGTTAAGGGAAAAATATGGATTTGAAAGTGTTGGATTTTCTTTGGCTTATCTTGAGTGTAGCCTCAATGTCTTCTTGCAAATATGAATTTGACAAAATTGCACTCTTGAGAATTGACAGCAATCATAGTATACTGTACTTTTTGAATGCAGGATTTCAACAAATTTAAAAATAGGTATATTTAGAAAGGAATAGAGTGCCCAGAACTGTAAAATAATCCATTGATGCCTAGGTTTATGGTATGTTTTGCTTCTGTTGCTTTTTGGTTAACAAAATCTCTTCTTTATATTTATCCCTGAGAGATTGTGGCTTGATTCATTTGTATTAGAGTGAAAGTTTTTGTGTCTGTGACTGTGCTAGTGGTGGTGATACTGCTTCGGAAGCAGCCAGGGCCAATGCCTGTCTGCGCATCTCATGCCGAAGAAGAGAATCAACTCCCAACAGTTTGACTTCCGGTAATAACAGTAGTAAAGGTCAGTTATCTAGGGCGTGGATAAGGAAGCTCTAGTTTTTCCTGCTTTGTGTATGTTTGTACTCAAGAAGTCCAGTGAGGTAGGTAGCGCTGTTGTTTCCATTTTATACAACGGGCAATATAAGTTTGCCTAAATGCAGGTCACCAAACTAGAACAGAATTCTGGTAGCTAAGCGGAACTAGTTGTTCAAGTACCTGAGGGGTGAATGTAGGGGAGGATGGGGCCAGACTTTTCTCCGTGGTGGCCAGTGACAGGACAAGGGGTACCAGGTGCAAGTTGAAACATAGGAATTTTAATCTCCATATGAGGAAGAACTTCTTTACTGTAAGGGTGTCAGAGCCCTGGGACAGGCTGCCCAGAGAGATTGTGGAGGCTCCTTCTTTGGAGCTCTTCCAAACCCACGTGGATGCCACCCTGTGCCTGGTGCTCTAGGTGTCCTTGCTGGAGCAGGGGGTTGGACTAGATCATCTCTACAGGTCCCTTCCAACCTCAACCATTTTGTCATTCTGTGATTCTGCAGTTAGACGTACATCATGTGTAGTCAACGGGAGGAAACAAGGTGACTGCTAATGGAGATATCTACAGCAAGGATCTAAATTTCATTTACTGTCTTTCCTCCCCCCAGTACTTTGTCAATTTTATTTGCATGCTTGTGTTGGCTAGTGTGAATTCTCATTCTGGAAAAATGACAAGGTCCTATAGCAAGTTTACAGGCTCCCAGATCCTCTGAATTCTGGGACACAGTTTCACTGACTTGGACAAGTTTGCTAACAAATTGGTGCAGTAGATTAAGTTAGAGTGTCGTCTTCAGACAAGTTGTTTTACATAGATCTTTCTCCAAGTTGAACTACGTGATTGTGAAGCTCCAGTTTCGGAAGAATCGTCTTAATTATGATCTTTGGGACACACGCTGTGATTAATCATAAAACAAGGGGTAACACGGACTGGAGATGTATAAACAGGACAAAGTATGTGGAGCTTTCTGGTTATCTGCAGACATTCCCAAGCTTAATTTTCTTCGCATCATTGAAATCATATGTATCTTTATGGGGCTTTTTCAGTGCATAAAGATTAGAAAATAACTTTTAATTGTTACTTATGAGGCACCATATGGCGCTCTGTAATTCTGGCTTTGCTAGGAATGTGGGAATTGAAATTAATTGGAAATCACACTCAAAAATCTATTATTAAGTTAATAGAGTTAACAGCTTGCCCAGTGTCCTCATACAGAGCATGTTGTAACTGTGTGTAATAACAAGCAACTGTTTATAAATCCATAAAGAAAATTAAAGGAGGCAGACAGTGGCTGAGTAGATTGGTAGGGTGCATGGTCATGTGTATTGGTTTAGCTAACAAGCTACTCCTTAAAATTAAGGACACCCGTGCCTTTTTTTCTCAAATGCTTTACTGCATGTCCTACCTGAGTAATATTTTCTTTCCTTTTTCTATAGTGCACTAAGCAGGTAGAAACTTGCTTGGTGTACGCGGTTGTTGGAGTCTAGTGGTGCCGATGTTGTGGCTTAGCTACCAAGAGTAGTGGCGGAAGGATTTAAACCTTGAAGGTTTTTTGCTTCAGCTTTCCTAATGTGTAATAAGCTTTCTGAGCTCAATGGGTAGAGTTCAGATCATCTTGTTTCCAGCAAGCAAATCTAAACTGAAGAGCTTTAATATTGCTTTAAAAAGAAGAAATCACCAAGATGAAAAACAAAAACTTGCCACAGTATGAAAGGCACGGTGGGAATTTCTTTCCTTATCTGGTATATTCCTGAACTTGGCTATTTGTAGCCAAGTAGCCTCAGATGCTTTTCTTGATCATTATTTGAAAGAATAATGGGGGGAAAAAAAAAAAAAAAAAAGCAGCAGTAATTTTAAATGTCTTTATGCATGTTTTGAGATAGGAAAATATATTTAAGACAGATTACAGATTATCTGTTTTTAGAAAGCTGGAAACAACAAAAAGTCTGAAATATCTAAAGGACATTTCTCGGAAGTTTAATATAGGCAGCTACTAGGAATGCATTTTGGTAGGTTTTATGTTGAATCTCTTATTACATACACATGAAGGAATTGTGTAGATTGGTTAACTTTATGGAGCCATAGAGAGAACATCGTTCAGGTAATAAGCTTCGACATTTGATCTTCTAAACAAATTTTTTAGGCATTGAATGTAAATTCACTAGTGTATGCCCATTCACCAGTGTATGCTTGTTGAGACATCCTTTTTATGGGACTATTAAGTCTGAAATATTGAATTAAATTTAATGTATTCTTACAGTGGGTCTCCTTTTAGCCTTCCTCCAATATTAGAGTATTTTGGTCATTGATTCTGTTTCACATATGTGAGAAGGAAAACAAGGGGATGATGGAAGAGGGTGCTCTCCCATGTCAGCTGTGCTTAGTTTAGTGTTAGTATGTTTTTCATTAACGTAAGTAGTTGGGCTTCTCACAGATGTAACGTCATCTACTTAAAGTAGTGAATATTTACCAATCAACAGAGCAGGAAAATATCTTTGTACTGCTTCATGTACTTCTGTATTAAATGAAAAGTTAGGTACCATGAAAACTAGCATCAGTAATCCTTGGAAGGATTTTCAGCAAACAGCAGGAGAGTATATTCAGAAATAATATGTTTGTTCTAGTTGTTTCTGTGTTTTAATTGGATATTTATCCATTTAGTCTTCTTTTCATTTCTAAACCTTCCTTTGGTGAGCATTTCAAATTTGGGGAAATTTTGTTTTCCTTTTTCCTCCCTCTTCTCTCTCTAGATTTGGGGTTTTAGAACCTCTGAGGAGTGATTTAGTTCTGCCCCAGTACTGGCAAAAGTGTTGAAAACCTCTGCAGAGATTGGGGCTGAAGCTGTCCCAACTTTGGAGCCTCATGTTCAGCAAGTGGCCTGTTTCTCGTGCTTGCCCAGGCTGCTGATTTTGGGCATAGCTGCCACTGGGCGACACCTTCCAAATTTACTTTAACGTTGTCCTCCTTTTTAATGTTTATAATTCAAGGATCTTACAGGGCAGAGCAGCCCTGTATGTCATCACTGCACTTGAGAAAGGACTGATTAAGGAACCTGGAGTTGAATTGGATTGGCTTGCCACAGGTATTAAACTATGAATTTCTTAAAGCTTCTTAAGTAATGATGGTAATGTCACACTTGACTTTCCTCTCTTTTTTTTCTTTGCCATGTGTAATCTCTGGTTCTTTGCTTTGGCTTCTTATAGTTTGTGCTCCATATCTAAAAATTACTTCTGTCACAACTTATTTTTTTCATAATTTGCTTTTAAAAACAATATTGGTTCCCCAGTTCTTGTATTCTCTGCACTAAATTCAAATTTCTCAGAACCCTCCTGCAATACAGCAATGCCTCAAAGATTCGGAATCAGTCTTAAAAGACTTTTTTTGTGGCTTGTGTGCCTTTCGCATCATCACAAAGAATGAAATTTTGGAAGCGTTCCAGGAAAACAGGTGTGCGGATGGTTGCTGCTCTGGGCATGAGCAGCGTTTGTGCTTAATGACTGCTTGACTTCAGCACTACAGATTGCATAAAACCTGTTCCCCGAATTGCATCAAAACAAATGGTGTTATGGTATTCAGTCAAGAATTTAGGGCTCAGCTGAACTGCCTGAGTCTGCTTACTTTAAAATACCTTTAATATTGGGGAGGAGGGGAGGGAAGATGTTTGCAGGATATTTTGCTAGGGGGAATCTTGCAAATCTCGTAAACTTTAATAGGTAAATATGCAAAGAAGACTGGTAATATATACATCTCTAATTTTTTTTTTTTAATATAGTTTAGGGAAAGGGAGCAGAGAAATGATTTTCTAAAAACCTGATAAAATTCTCTCCTGCCTCCCCCCTGCCCCAGTGGTTTAAGGAAGCAGGTTTTTTGATGTGTCTGTGTATTTTATAATTACTAGGTATATAGCTAAATTCTAAATTTGTACCTGATGAGTAAGCCAGGTTATCCAAAGGTCTTATGATCACTGGAAATGCCAGTTCTGAATCCTTGTTATTTTGCATCCTTAAATTTCTAATGGATCTAATGCATAGTGCATAGTAAGAGGTTAATCTGTGATGCTTTTGTGCTGGTGTCAAGTAATAGGGATCACAACTAATGCACAAGAAAAAGTATTCCCTGTTTGCTTTGACAGTATCTTAAACTGAAACCATTTTCAGAAAAAAAAAGTTGAACTGTGCATATGGCATTATCAAGTTACGGGTGTCTCTGCAAAGAAAGATACTTTGCTTTTCTATGAATGTAGTACTTTAACCGATTGTATTGATATGTAAGGAACAAACCGAATTAAATATGTCTCTTAATGTGTGCTAAAGCAAGCTTATATTTGTAAGAATAAATAAGAAAGAATTTAGACACCTTTTCAACAAGCATTGCTACTCCTGGTACTTTGGTTATATTGGTACGGAAAAAGAATCTTTCAAAATACACCAGTGGATCATCTGTGTTAGACTGAGCAGAGTGCTTAGGTGGAACAGATGTGGTGTTCTGTGTTTTCTCTAGCCCACATTTTGTGACTTTTTTGTTTTGTTTAACCTTAATGTACATGTCTTTGCATTATATTGGTACTGTTGGATCTAGTGAGTCTTTATTTGCTATATAAGTAATTTGTCAGTTTTAAGTTAAATGTTGGAAGTGAGTGTACTTGATTACTTTGAGCAGGTTTAAGAGTGCAGTATTAAGAATGAGCTTTACCTTAGTTGGCTTTTACCTAGCTTTAAAATTTTTATTACTGGTGAAGTGTGTGGTAATGGTTATGAAAGCAATTAATAATAGCAGTGGCAGAATCAAGAGACTGACTAATTTATCATTATAGATTTTAATGAGGCTTATAATCTAGCAATAAATATGCAATACATTCAAAAGCATGGAGTCATAAAAAGGTTGATTTATTTAACTTTAATTCTAAACTGGTCTGAAAACCGAAGGTTGTAGAAACTAGGCAGGTAAGAAGATAATTCTTTTTGGTGCTCTGGAGCAGAAGAATGGAAATAACAAAGAGGAAGGGAATTCAATTTTAAGTTAAAGGAGGAAATAAAAAACACAAATCAATTGTTGAATTAGTTCTGTAGCCCTTTCATCACACCTGCCGTGTTGGAGCTGTGGGAGGTGCTGGTATGGACAGTTTTGTTTGCCATCTCAATCTGCTGCCTTGGCAGAGCATGGGAAAACTCTCCAGCTCCTGCATCCCTGGGATGCTCGGGAGATGGGCAGCTGCAGACATGGTGCTGGTGCTTCTCCCCTGGGAAGAGCTGTCTCACATTTCAGAGCAATTTCACATAAAGAGGCCTGTGTATGAAATGTTTGTACGGCAAGTTTAATATTAGGTGTTCAGTTTGGAAATTACTTTTTATTACTATTTTTTATTATTATTAGATTGTGCTTATTATTATCTCCCTTATAGATTCCACTTCCTTTTTGTGCTGAAGTATTCCAGAGTGCCTGTGGATGGGACAATACTGTTAAAAGTAAGAAGTACCTGACAGGATCCTGCCCCATCCGTATAATGGGATGGCTGAAGCTTTGGAAAACAAACTCCAGCCAGTTATTCCCAAAGAGAAGTGAGGAGTTCATGTGACAATGGCATTAAAACAAGAAAGAAAGAAAAAAGAAAAAATAGTAAGGACAGAAGACACCTAGCAAAGTAGATTTCCTTATTAAGAGGCAATGCTTTTACTATTGCAGCAAATGCAAATAAATAAATAAAACATTCCTTCTTGTAGGAATTGTTAGGAAAATACTCCCCTTGTACTTAAAGAGCTGCTTTTTGAGTCAATGTTTCTTCTGCAATCAGTTGCCTTAGATAGGGGTAAGATACACTGAATTGATGTTATACCAGAGTGTACTTTTTTTTTTAAAAAAAAAAAAAAAAGAAAAAGAAAAAGGCGAAAACATTAAATAATTCTTCCAGAACTTTGCAGGTAGCAAAGCTGAGTTGCAGCGGGGAGGCCTGGCTGAAAGTTGCCTGGTGAGACAGGGATGTGATCAGGATTTCATATGAGGCCTTTCCCTCAAACCCACACTCTAATTCTGTATCATGGGATACTTTTCCAATGTAATCTTGAGTGCTCAGGTGTCAGTTTTCTCTTTCCTAAACAAGCAAGAGTGAGGCCAAATACTACACGGTCTTACACTGTCTGTTCTTTATGGTACAATTCTTTGGATGAGTACATTTTTGAGTTCTTGATACAAGTTTTTGAGTACAATTTTTCATATAGTACATTTTATTGTAGTTGTTAATGTGCCTAGTTTGTGATCATATTAGTTGCATCAGTAATAACGGGAAAGCGTTCACAGGTAATAAATTAATGTACTGTCTGCTGCGCAGACCTGACTTCTCGGGATACTGTCTCGCCATGGAGACTTCAGCAGTTAAATATACCCAGCAGTGGGCTGGGGACAAGCTGTTCACTTGTGCTGCAGGCAGTGCCCATGGAATAATCACAGCTCCCCAAAGCGGGTCTGATTGTTTTGATCCTAAATAGACTTGAGACTATTGCAAGGGGCAGCACCTTTTTATATATATAACAAATATATATATGCTTAGGTTTTTTTCCTCTCCTCTGTGTGGTTAGATTAATTTGTTAGAAGTGTAGTTGGAGCAAGCTACTGTTAGGAAATCAAGCTGAAGTGCAAGAAACTTGTTGCTAGTTTGATTGCATCTGAGTGCTGTATGTTGCTCCACTTTTCTTTTGAAAGGACTTCTTGGATTATCTTTTTTCCTTTTTAGTATCATGTAAAAAACAAATACAAGTTTCAGTGCGGGGAGGAGGAGAAGTTTCGTGTCTGAGATATTAACATTTTCAAGTTAGAATTAGTTAAGAAGACATACTGTTAACGGGGGAAAAAAACTCATTATTCTGCATGGAGTAATTTGGAACTACTTATTGCTAAATAAGTGACAATCTAAGCACACTTAACAAGGGGTCTGATTGTTTTGATATGTTTTGAATGGTAAATATTTTAAATCTCTACTAAAAATCTGTATGCAATTAAGCCATTTTTTTTAATTTGACACAATCTTATCTGTTAATGGACATTGACAGGAGTTCATTGCAATCTTAATTACACAGTACAGAACTCTTGTAATTATTAATAGTATGCTTTATGGTGGTGCAAGACATTGCTTATACGAGGCTGTCTTCAAACCTACTATTTATAACTACTCAATGCTTAAACATTTTTCAGCTTTATTATGGCCGTTTGGAAGGATGCTAATTGAATGATTTAATCATAACTTTTTGTTCTTAATGGGTTCAATACTGTCTTTTTATACTATATTCTATTTTTTTGGTGGGAGTGGGCTTTTTGTTGTTTAAACCTACAAGTGAAGTTATTGCTTCATATATTCTAACTAATTTTTAACATTTTTCTTTAGGGGGATAGTCTTTCCTAACGTAATTTGGGAATTCGCATAGGAGATTAAGTGATAACTTCTAGAAATGCTCACAAATATTTATTTTAAATAAAATGCTGATGCTAGTCAGCCTGGTAAGTATGTGAATGATCAGACCTAGTTATTGTGAAATAAGGTCTGGCTGGTTGACTTCATTTTACAGAGGTTGGGCAAATACCTATTGAATTAAATTGCATCCTGTTGGCTTCCCCTAGGGTGAGGAGAACTTTCTGTGTTTCTGTTCTGAGCTATTATATTGATTAGTTCTTGAGGTCTAATCCTTATATAGTTGCACTTACTTTTTAGTGCACTTATTTATGTTTTTGATAGTAGTCTTTTGAAGTTTTATTGTTGCTTTGATAGCTCTCAAGTGGATTATAAAAATGTACACGTTAATTCCTTTTTCTAACTTCATTTGTTGTAGCCTGGTGAAGACGATGGTTGCGCGCTGGGTAGGAATAGAAAGGAGTCACTGGCCTTGCAATCCGCTCCACGGAAGGGAACGGCAGCCTGGTCATCAGTGATGTCAATTATGCAAAACTCACCTTGTCGGGATGCTTGGCACCGAAAACAGAGCCACTTAAATGGTTGTAGCATCTATTAACAGGACTATCTTAGATGTTTTATCACAGCAAGTTGTGTGATTCCAGAGTTGGCCTCCCTAGGTTGGAAAGTGATTTAGAGTTTTAATATATCCTAATTTCTTTGCTTGGAATATACTTATTATAAAACTTCTTGTGGCATTTAAATTTCCTGGTTATTATTGTAATGATATAAATAGCAGGGAGCTGCGAACATGAATGTATTGAAATGCAGGAAGTATTTTGAATGCAAATTTTTTTAAGGTTTAAGATGATATGTGTCAAACACTAGTGGATGAATGAGCACATGGAGGGATTTTACTTTTAGAAGCCTGGAAATCAAGCACCTCTTAATATACTACTTCCAATAGATACGTTAAAATATACTTTAGCCTTACCGCAGGAAGCGGAATATTTGCGTTCACAGTCTTTATTCTGTCCTAAGACCCAGCTTGTTCTTTACTTGATCAAATTTATTGTATGAAATGATGCTGTGTCAGAGCTGATCTTTACCAAAAAAAATACTTCCAAACTTGTATTTAATCACCTGTAAAATATGTAATAAAGCCTAAAAGCACAGTGTTTGCTTGAAAGTAAATACCCATATCGTCTGTGCCATTTAAACTGTAAATCTGTCAACTTAATAGCAAATTACTGTATAATGTTTTCTTACATACTTATACAGAATATTGTGATTCGTGGCATGATCCCATGCAAACCTTGCTGAGGTCAGAGATTTCTATAGATTTCAGTGGGAATTGAATCAGTCACAAAATAGGAGCAATGGCAGCCTTTTCTAGGCGCCACCTAATGATACGTTAATGTTAGGAATTCAGAATTAGCAAGCACCAGGTAGTATTATGCCAACTGTGAAAAGTGAAAGAATTCATTAATATAACATGTTATAGGTACCTGGCAGGTCTTTATGTCTCAGGAAGTATACCTGGATCTACAGATTTTTTTTTTTTTTTCCCTTCCCATTTTTCTTAAGAACATCAGGGTCTCTTCTGCTTGAAACGTAGGTTTTGATGTAGTTATTTTGGTCACTGTCAACTCTATATAGATGTTTTGATGCTTCCCAATGGGCTTTAGGTTGGCCATGAAGGAAGTTTTACTTTCTGTAAAAGCAAAAAATTAGTAATTTCCTGTTGTGATTTGGGTATTTTCATTTCTAGCGCTGTTTGGGGTTCTGGTGTGTGCAAGTTTGTGTTACTGCTCACATTTAGTCTTTCAACTTCTGACTCCATGGGTTGAAGTAAAATAAGTTTGATCTTTCCCTGTGAGAATGATGAGACAGAGGGGGAAATCTTGATTCTGATACTGAAAAAGCCCTTAGATTTTTATGCTACTTTCTAGAGTATATTAACAGCTATCAAAAAGAGGGCTGTTCGTTTAATCGTATTTATTGTTATATCATTATTGCTTCTCGTGGTATTTAGGGCCTGCGTTACCTTACAAGTGAACATTATGCAGAGCAAAGCATGGGCTCTCTCCCAGAATTAGGATATTTTTGCTTCAATAGAAGGTCGGGGAGGTGATGCAAAGTTGTTAGTCTGCTCTATATGGATACAGTGTGTGACCTTCACTGGAAGCTAAAGATCTCAAGAGCCCTGAGCGGTGCTTCTTTCACTGCTTATTTGCTATATTTAATAGAAAAGAATGGGAATTTGCCTGGATTTTCCTTTATTCTGCCTGGTCAGTGGAGGGAAGAAGCAGATGTTAATGATGGAGGAAGGTCTCCTCTCCCCTCTCTAAATTCCACTACCTCCTTTCCATCTAATGGATATTGTTATCCTTCTAACTCACCTGACCAGTTTTTTTTGCCAAGTTACATTGTAAAATGACGGAATTTTTTTTTTTCTTGCCCACTAGTTTTGAACATCTTGTTGTTTTTATACAGGCTAACCTGGTTTTATTTTTGAATTTAAGCTATTAAACTCAATAAATGACAGTCAAAAGAGTTTTTTCTTTTTTTTTATTTCCCCCCTCTTTTATAGAGGCAAAGGAGATCGTTCTGAAGGCTCAGATTCTAGCTGGAGGACGAGGAAAAGGTGTTTTCAATAGTGGATTGAAAGGAGGAGTTCATCTAACTAAAGAGTAAGTCTTTTGAGAAATGAAACAACCTAAATTCATTCTGTTGTAGTTGAAGCTATTTACAGTTCTTGGTGACTGTTTCTTTTAATATCTGTTAACACACCACACTTTTTTTTTTTCTTCACTTGTAGCCCTAAGATTGTGGAACAGCTTGCCAAACAGATGATTGGGTACAACCTGTCAACAAAGCAAACTCCAAAGGATGGCGTGACAGTTAAAAAGGTAAGATTTGGGCTCTTAAGTTTGTTGTGGTGTTCATTGCAATTCTGAATGAACGTGCTGGAGTGTATGCCATAGGTGTTTTTTATTTTTCTGCTCCTTTTCCAGTGCCTGACTGATGCATCCAATTGATGAGGGAAATGTTTGTGGATTTTTTTTTTTTTTTTTCCTTTGTGTGTATATATGTGTTTGCCTATCAATTTAAACATACTGTCATGGAGGAATTCCTTACTGTTACTTGTGGAGTCCTTTGTCATAGCTTCATCTTTTGTCAAATACTAAATGTTAGGATAAGTATATTTTACTTCATGCTTATTGGTGGTCTGCTTAGAAAGGAGAATGTATAACAGCTTGGAGTTACAATAGCACATGATATGTGCTTCATTCACCACCAACTTTGAACAACTGTTATTAATGATAAGGACTGATGGCTTTACTTGAGAATGACCTCAACTTAAAACATCTTCTCCTGACCATTTTTAACTTCTTGCAGATACGGAGTAAAAAAAAAAATATATATATATACATATACGCACACGCATGCACACACACACTTATTTTAGCTCATTTGCTTGTGACTGTCCATACCGTAATTATGTGAAAGATTCACTTTAGCATTAAACTGTTTTTGTTTTTTTATGCAATGGCCTAAATAAGAGAAACAGTCATCCCTTCCACAAGGTGCTCTTAAACCTTAAGTAAAATTCTGCTAGTGTTCAGGAAATCCTAGTATTTGTCTACCTACTATATGCAATCCTATTTCTTGCTTTGTGGTCCTTAGGAAGTATCTTCAGTCAGGTGTGTAGACAAGAGTCACACAATGTATTTGATGCCAGAAGATAATTTGGCATGAACTGAAAAGAAATGCAGCTTGCTTTTAATTTGTTGTGAACAGCTTGGCATTAGCATAGGAGGGGAGCACCTGTGTGGAAGGATGCAGCCTAACGAGGGCTGGCGGAAGGGGATGGGGAGGTTCTCCTGGAGAGCAGGGAGGGCAAGTTACCTTTGTTTGAGAACTGTTGTTCAAAAGGAATACTAAATTTTTAAAAGAAGAAACAGTATTGTAATTAAGGCCTGCCCATCGGAGATGGTGATAATGCTAAGGATATAAAAAAAAGCATATAATTACTCTAGATTGCAATTTTCTGTTTTGAAAAACATACATTGTAAAAGTAGCTTTCCTTAATAACTTACATGCTCAGTTCTGATTTTTCTTGATTGATAGAAAGGAAATGTGGATTTTTCTTTTAATGGTTTAAGGGTTTTTATGTTCATGTGCCTTGTGTACCGTATGTAGGATAGCTATAGAAGGTAAAACATACAATTGCTTTGTTCCCCAGCAATGTGATCCTTCTGTTAATTAAAAAGTGGTCAAGAGCACACAACTACAGTTTATGTGAAGTTGAGTGATGCTTGTGCTACTGAATTTTAGATATTTTGCTGGTATAAGAAGATATATAGTCTTAATAGAATATGTATATTTTTCCTTTGCTATTGAGAAACTTTGAAGGATTGTTGTCCAGAAAAATTAAGGTTTTCTTTTCCAAAGTCAGCTTGCACTAGGATCTTTAAAGTAATAAGTTGTAGAGTTGAGTCATTCAGATTTGCAGTATCAACACTACAATGCCAAACACTGAAGTTTTAGGTGAAGGGGACATGTACAAAAAAGAGAGAAGGAAAGGGTTTTTTGTTCTATTTCCAGGCATGTGATCTCTTCCTGTGTATATGTAAGATCTTTTACTGATACTTAAAGAAAATGGCAGTACACCAGGAAAATGAAGAGCATATTTTTGGGTGTGTATGAGTGTGGTTTTTGTTTTGTTTTGTTTTTTTTTATTTGTGTTATCCAGGAAACTTAGAGTAAATTTTGTATTTTAAAAATTCAGATAATTGTCTTTTCCTTCAGAAGGAAAATAGCTATGAAATCACCTTGTAGAAGGCAAACAAGTTTTACTGTTAAGTCAGGGAGTGGAAATCATGCACATCTCTCTTTTATTCCGAAGGAAGTAATATAAGATGGATATTTTCCATAGTTATTCTCATTTTAGTGCAGCAAATGGAGTCTTCAACTTTGCGTTTCACCATTAGCACCTTCTAAAGAATTTAAAACATGTTTGTACTCATTCAGAGTGATGTTTCTTAAATAAATAGCAGTTGCCTCCGTTCCTTCATAATTTGGAAGCGATTTTGTGAGTTTACTTAGAATCCTCTCATGGCACTTTGCAATTTAGAGAGTCTGGTTATCTGAGAAGACAGTCTTCTCTTATCATGACAACCTGAGAATTTGCTACCTGTGTTTTCTCTCTGAGCAATAAGAGAATTAACGTTTTGAATATTTGATTCATTGTGAAAGAGCTCTTACAGGATACCCTCATGAAATTAGACATAGCTTAAACTTTTAGGTAAAGATTTGTGTTTAAGATGGAAAACCTGAAGTTATTAGGAAGTTTTAGAAAAGTCTGTTTTTTCCCCCAGGACTTTTTAAATACAAAGCTGATGTGGTAAACAGGATAAGAGTCATAAAACAGACAAAATGCCAGTCTAGTCAAGAGTATATAAAGTCAATTGCACTAGTCTTAAGTGTTTATTGATGTTTTTCCATTATTTTGTTGTTGTGTAAATGACAGGTAGACCCTAGAAAAAACACTTGAAGTCTCTGAATGCCAATTTCTCTATTCATGCCCTGCATCAGTCAGGCAGGATGGTGAAAGAGTTAGTTCTCTTTGAGAAAAATGAGAGAGATTACAGTCTGAGGTAGAACACTACAGTTTTTACTCTACAACAAGCTCACCTACTGCAAAGTAAATGGACTTGCAATAATTTTGGGGGGTAAGACAGAGTTGTATTTGGCAATGTTAACGATTATGAGGACAATTTTTCAAGTTTGAAATAGAGAAGATCCCTAATGTAAGGGCCACCTGCAGTATTTGCAAATATATTGTTCAAGACTAGGTGAGCTGGTTCCCTTTCCGAAGTCTGGCCCTGATCCTGGGCGTGCTGGAAACTGTCTGAACAACTCAGACAAGTTCCAGTATAGACCAGCTGGTTTTCTTTGACCCATGTCTAAAGCAATTGACTCACGTTTTTCAGATACAGTGACGCAAGCACGATATGCGAGATGGTGAAAGCGTGTCTTCAGGTAAAAAAAAAAAAACAAAAAAAAAAAACCTAATTGTAACAAGCCAAGGATGCTTTCTGTACCTTTGCTTGTTAATTCAATGTATAGTGGTAGGAAGCTGAGCTGTGTTTCTGAAGGTGGCTTTTATAGCATTACTTTTAAGGTAGCCTAAAATTGAGAGAAATTCTTTTAAGATTTACAGTAGTTTTCCACATTGTTAGTTAGTCATTTCCTTTCCCCTAGTTTTCTTTAGTTTGCTTTAAGAGTTGCTTATTTGAACTATTTCTTTATATCCCTCTGTGTCTTTTGAGGAAAGCAGAAGGAAGCAAAATTACTGTTTTTTTTTTAAAAAAAAAAAAACTTTCTTCCCAAGCAATTAACCAAAAATAAATAGCATCCTTCCATTCTGATGAGGGGATTTTATTTCCTTGTCTTTCCTCGTTCTTGTGCTCTGTGAAGGCATACAGCCTGACATATAAGGTAAGTGCATTCCTTCTGATGTGCTCAATAGCAGAGTGTCAAAAAAGCAGCTTGTCCTGGAGCAGTGAAAACGCAGCATTGCTTGTTTGAGGAACACATCTCGCCATGTGGGCAGAGTTTTAAAGCTACAGATGTGTACGTGGCTCTCCAACTTAAGCTTCAGCTGCTGCCTTTGCTTTGACACAGAGTATGAGTTTGGCCTAATGTCTCATGCAGAGTTACAACTTCTGCCTACAATTATTATTTATAACACGCATTAGAAAGGCATTGTCTATTATTCTTTTTTAAATACACTAAACTTAGAGAAATTATTTTCCTGGTTTCTTATGCTTTCACTGAAAGATAAGTAGCAGTAACTCTGCTAAGGAAGAATGCAGTCGGCCACTGGATCATACTATCTTGCAGAAGCAATGAAACCAAAGGGACTGTGCAGGAGAAGGAATATCTCAAACTGCTGATTTTTAAGGCACTGAAGAAAATGTGAACCACAGTGTTTTCTGCGTGATCACAGCAGAGGGGAATTCTCTCCGTCATTCTGTTAATTCATAATTATGTTTTACCTTGCAAAAGATTTTAGAGTATTTACTACTCTGGCACAGCAGGAAAGAAATGCTGTGTTAAAATTAAATATCCCCGGCTGGATGGTCCAGTTAGTGTTGCTCTTTCTTCCCCGTGTTCACTTTTAGGTGATGGTTGCAGAAGCACTGAATATTTCAAGGGAAACGTACTTGGCAATTTTGATGGACAGAGCCTGCAATGGACCTGTTATGGTCGGGAGCCCACGCGGTGGTGTTGACATAGAAGAAGTGGCAATTACTCACCCAGAACTTATATTTAAGGTATTGAAATGATGACACTTTAGATTCAAGATTTTCTGCATTAGTTTAACCCCTCTCCCCCACATTTTTTGCTTTCCAGTTGACAAAGTTGTTAATTATCTTTTAGTGCCCGGAAGACACCTGTATCTCAAATACAACTGTTGTAATTTTTGACAAATATTGCCTCCTTAACGCTGAGTGTTACGTTTAAGTCTTTTTAATGCTACTGTGGCATGATAATGAGTAGACAGGCTATTCATCTGGGAAAATAATTGATACAAACAAGTATAATTATGCAAAAAATTGGAAAAATATTTAATGTGCATTTTAAAATTATATAAACCTCATAGCGTTACTGGACAGTGACACTGTTGCTTTGAAAATATTCCAGAAGATGTCATAAAAATTAACAGACTAAATATTCGTCAATGCCATCTGTACAGTAATTAAAAGTGAAAACTGGTGTCAGATTGTCTTGTCAGCATGCCACCCTGAAGAATTATATATTTTTTGGAAGGACTGCTTCATAGATGGTGTGGTAATTATAACATACCCTATAGGCAGCTGCTGTAGCCTCAATCTTAGAGAACTTTGGCAAACAGCCATACTTTAATTACTGATTTGCAAATATATACTAAGTGTTTTCCCTCTTGAAGTTATGAATCTCCATTTAAATTGAATATTTAGTTATATTTATGCATGTTATTGTTGCAGGAGGAAATAGATATTTTCGAAGGCATAAAGGACCATCAAGCACTGCGCATGGCCGAAAATTTGGGTTTCAGAGGAGCTTTGCAGCAGCAGGTAACTTGACTCTACTTTCTCAGCTTTGATGGAAGATGTTCTAGCTCAGCAACATGATAAATGTTGCACAGATAGATGTGAGAGGGTAAATGTCCATTATATCAGGCAAATACTGATATTTTAAATACTACATTGCACCCGTATAATTGTGAATGGGTATTACCGACCTGAATAATGTCCCTATTGCTCCAGTAATGCAAGTCCCTGGTCTTTGGACCAATCCATGAGAAAATGCTGTTAATGCCAGATTTCCTTGGGATACTGTTGGAGCCTGATGAATTACAAGATTAAATCCTTTTTGGGGAAGCTTTTCCTTGTTATGAGGACAAGTTAACAGTGTATCTCTTTTTCTGTGTAGTTAAAGTGTTTCTGTTCTTCCTTTAACTTAAAACCCAAAGTCTGCCAGTTTGTTGCCTTTTCAATATGTCATATCTTTTTATTGGAATTCCATATTGTACACAACTGTTCAAGATATTTTGCCTTTATGAATCATTTCATGGATAAGAAAAAGCTTATTTAGGTTAACATTAATGGCTGAAAAGACAAATACAACGTTAAGCTGTTTTTGCCTTTTTTTTGCTATAGTATCAAACTGTCATTTTTTTTAGAACTCTTTTATTTTTAATTTAGCAGTTTCAATTATTTTCTGTCCTGACTGTGCAATTAACAAACGCATAATCATTAAGTTGATTAACACACATTTGAAAATTTAGCAGTGTATTTAATGAGGACGAATGATTATGTAGAACCTTTCAACCCTTGAAGACTTCTGGTACTTAATAATTAACAACAATACACACACTTTTTGAACAGTACATTTAAATAATGCTGCAGTGTGTGTATTTCTTTCCTTGTGCTATCAACTCCTGCATGGAATTCACTGAAGCACAGGGACATAATTTTTATTCAGATCAATCAATAGTGTTGCTGACAAAACCAGTCAGAGCAAGATAGATGGCAAGGAGCAATAAGGAGCTAGCAAAAGTATCTTCCAAGAAGTAAACAAGCATGTCTAAGTCATAATTTCTCAAGAAAACAGAGTGATGTAGGAAGAAGTGTACAGTTTTACCAAGTCACTCATGTGCACTTACTGCTCTATACTTTCTGAATTTAGGCTGATCAACATGAATATAATTTAGATCTCAACACACTGGAGAATGTGTCATTATGAACTGCTGGGCCCTTTTCAAATTAAGCTTGTTTATGCTAATTGTTTTTTCTACATTACAGAAACTCTCCAGTTCATGTATTCTTTAAATGGAAGTTTACTGAAGGTAATGCAGTGTCATAATACCACATTGTAGCTGTTTTAGCTAGTATATGAATATGACTGAGAAAAGGGAAATAAAAGCAGTAATTATCTAGAGCTAGTATGCAATGCAATACTTTAAATGTAATCAATAATATTTTACCTTTTGCTCTGTAGGCATTAACTTGTATTTTTCTCTATGGTAATTGTAAATCTCTTGATCAAATTTAGGCAGCAGATCAAATTAAGAAGCTGTATAATCTTTTCTTGAAAATTGATGCCACTCAGGTTGAAGTGAATCCCTTTGGTGAAACTCCAGAAGGGCAAGGTAAGAAATTAAGGGAAACAAATGAATGCATTATAATTCTTTATTTATGCAAACTATAAATCAAATTGCATGGAAGGCTGTAGGAGCAGCTTTGCATTAATTTCATTCTATAATGTAATTTAGGCAATATTCATAAGTGTTCCCATGGCAGATTTTACTTTTCAATACCTTTTGTTATTTTGACCAAATACTGGAAGTATTTGCTTCTACAGGTTATGCTTGTTGAGAAAGAGCAACATATTCTGCTCTTTATACCAAGTTGACTTTTTGTTGTGTTTTGTTAATGCTGTCAGAACTAGTGGGATTCTGGAAAAGACCTGTTATTTTATTTACATGAGTATATAGGTAAGTTACGATCTTAGGTATGTAACTATGCAACCTGCTAGATCACAAGAAAAATCCCAGCTGGAATTGACCCCGACCATATACCTGGGGAGAGGAAAGCGTGTTTGATTTGCTTCCACCAGGCATATAGGTGCAAGAAAGTATAGGATTTAAAAAAAAAAAAAAAAAAAAAAAAAAAAAAAAAGCTGGTTTATCTTGTGCCTCTTTCTGGTAGTTGGTTTTCCAGCTGACACCAGTTGTCATTCTTGTCCAATTGACTTGTACAAGATGGAAGGATCTCTAATCCCATGTGTAGTGTTTGGTGTTCTTACCAGTGGCATCCTCTAGTTCTGTGGATAAAGTTTACATTTGCCAACAATTTCTGCTGCTTTAACATTTTTAACTTTTGAGTAGCTTAATACAATTACTTCTAATGATAAAACACAGCTCTACATATGAAGATTCTTATTCCTGTCAATGTAATGGCTAGGAGAGATTTAGTTCTTGCTGTGTTTTGTGGTTGTGTTTTTCTTCTTTTTTCTTTTCTCCCCACTTCTGTGAATTTCCAATAGAAAATCTATTGTTTTATGTATTTGCTTTTGTTTAATTTTGTAGCAAATTCTTTTTGTTAACACTCCTGGCTCAGAGGTCTGTGAGAGACTATTTCTTTGGATTTTTTTGTTTAGTTTTGTTTGTTCTCAGTGTAAGCTGTTGAATTGGCAGATGAAAAAAATTGTACGTGGCTAACAAAAACAATAGGAATACTCAATATAAGTATTGGAGCTTTCTTTGATATTTGTTTAGAAGGAAAATTCATTTGTATAATCTATCATGCATGTAATAATATGCTTTTGATGCTGAAAATTGTTTGATAAATATTAATAAGTGTTTTTCCCGTTTATTCAGTATG
The DNA here is from genome assembly GCA_013398735.1 of Nothocercus julius. Lineage (NCBI taxonomy): Eukaryota > Metazoa > Chordata > Aves > Tinamiformes > Tinamidae > Nothocercus > Nothocercus julius. The sequence goes on from VZSV01000005.1 coordinate 11,189,502, forward strand.
GCCTTTGTTAAAGATGAATATTGTATAGAAATGAGATTTTTACTAATATGACATTGAAGATATTCATGTCTAAGGAAAACTTAGAGCTCCAAAACTGCTCTTTTACTTTAGCTCCAAGTTGTATTAGCAATTGAAATAATGGAAAGCTTGAAAAGGAAAAATGGTTCAGGACTTAGTTCATCAGCAACAAAAATTACAGCAGCTAGTAAAGCAGCAGTATTATTACTGCAAGTATTTCTCCTTTTGGCAGACTCTCAGCTGATTTCCTGCAGAGTCAGATTAAAGAAATTTGCTATATGTGAACACTTACGAATATTTTTCTAAATATTGAAACTGGTTTTGATCCTGTCTTGGTTTAATATTGATTATAAGTCTAAAGTATTAAAAAACGAAAAAGAAACAAGAGAAGCTATATAATAGCTTCATTGATGCTCTCATCTTTATATATTTTGTTCACGTAGGGATTTTATTCCTTTTTAATCTCTTGTATTAAGAAAAAGGCCTTTTTCCATCAAAAGGTTTGTGTTCTTAATTATTTTAATTAGTAGGTGTCTATCAAAGAATAACTTTGTTTATTATTCTCTGATATCAGAGATAGGTACATTGCACAATAAGACGTGTGCATATAGATGTGTTTCAATGACAATATGAATCAAAACATTTTTAAAAACAGTCATAAACACTATTAGATATTTTTGGCATCTTGCATTTAGATCTGTTATGCTTGCTTTGAGAGACAAATTATACTTTATTCTGTCATTATCCCCCCAAATTTTACACCTATATTACTTAAAATTATCAATACATAGTCTTATGTGTGCTTATTACATTTTTATCTAATGAAGTGCTTGCCTATGCAAAACTATAAAAATGGTGACTTAGTAAATAGGCAAATAATCAGTTCTCTGTATAGGCATTTTTATTACCATTTATTTTTATCTGAATGTTATATCTACCAGCTAGTCTCTGATGACTATTATTTATTATCAGCTACAGCTACTTTTAAATTTGTTTTAATAACCATGGGGATGTTGACAGTGAAAACTTTTATATTTACTCTCTTTTTTTATTTTTAGTTTAAAAATCATGCGTTGATCATTCTTAATGTACGCAGGCTTAAAGATGTTTTAATTCATGTTGCTAGGGAAAGAATATGTGTGTATAGCTGAAAATATAAAACTATAGCTAAGGAAAATTTTTTGTAGTGTTCAGCTGTAAATAAGAGGGCCTGTTACGAAGCACCATTTTGGGTCAGTGGTCTGCTATAGTCTTTTTTTGGATGTCCTACTGAATGCTGAAATTTGACACAAAACGTTGAAAGTACAGTCCAAATCACCTGCCCCTGTAACTTAAGGGCACTCCTTGTAAAGAAAATGCAGATCGATTGTTTGGTTACCTCCTACTGCATGGCAAATGACTGGGTAGTGTGGAATGTCCCCATATTGTTTTTTCTTTTCTTTAGTTGTCTGCTTTGATGCCAAGATAAACTTTGATGACAACGCAGAATTTAGGCAAAAAGAAATATTTGCCATGGATGACAAGTCTGAAAATGAGCCTATAGAAAACGAAGCTGCCAAATACGACCTGAAGTATATAGGACTGGATGGAAATATTGCTTGCTTTGGTAAGAAAAAATAAATCCAAAAACCATCTGAAGACAAATTCATATGGGTTCACTATGTAGACTTTGCTTACATTTTGACATTCAATGCACCTTTGACAATATTTCAGTTTATTTTGCTGAGGTGGCCTGTCGTTCCTCAAGTTCTTGTGGGATTGAGCTTACTCTGTTGAAGCTGCAGTAAAGCAGCAGCAGAGTCTGCTCACATGTGGTGCCAGAGATATGGCAGACTAAAATGGGAAGTTTGCTTTTTTGTGTGTGTTTTTGTTTATTTTTGTTTTGAATTCTTAAGCTAATAGAATTGATTTTTCCAGTAGTTTAGCAAGACAGACATCTAAATTTGATCACTAATTTTCAGAAAAGAGACTGTGTTGAAAAGGTGCTGTTACAGCATATGTGCAAAATCTTTTCCTTCCCCAAAATTAAATACCTGGTTTACCATGATGATATAGGATCATTTAATGCTATGAGAATGATGGCAGGGGAACCTAAGGAGTTAGTGTGTCCTCTCAGAAATTCATGTTTTTTGTTGTTTGTTTTGTTCATTTGCTTTAGCACTATAAGTATTAGCATTTACGTGATTAGTCACACGTGCTTAATGGAAGGTGCACATTTTAAGTCCTAGAAATTGATACTGTCTTAAAAAAATCTAAATGTGGATTTGTATGTACCTAAATTTGAATGGTTTTTTTTATTGGACATCCTTGAACAGGTTCTGACCTATTTAAAAATTAGCATTTTTGTCAAGTTTCAGGGCTTGCTTTCATGGTTGTATCAATATGCTGTCTTTAGCCTTTAACACAAATTTTCTATTCCTGCCGGGAAACATAAGCTCTTAATGTTTGCAATTCCAGTGAATGGAGCTGGCCTTGCAATGGCAACCTGTGATATAATATCCCTGAACGGGGGGAGGCCAGCCAACTTCCTGGACCTTGGCGGAGGGGTGAAGGAAGCCCAGGTCTACCAAGCGTTCAAGCTGCTGACTGCTGACCCAAAGGTAAAAATACCAGGGCTGTTTTTTGGCATGAAGCTTCCCAGCGCAGCAATACCACCGTATTCCAGATGTCCTCCAAGTACAGTGCTCGATAGGTAACGAATGAACATGAAGAATGAGTAATTAATGGAGTGATGTGAGAGGAAGATAACTTTGTTGTGAACCACCGAAGTGACTTTTCTAGTACTTTTTTGGCTCCTTAGGTGTAATTTATGGGGAGATTTTGATACTTCTAGCGTTATTCCTACCTGATAATTTAGTTCCACAGTTTGGGAAGGAAGGTGTGAGCTAACCAAATAGCAAATTCTAAAGGCTGATTTGTGTCCTCCTCACCTCTGGGTTTCTAAAATACCTCATTCTGCACTGCAGAATAGAGCATGTGTTAAATTAACATACCCTGCCTGGTGCCCTAGCCCAATAGGCTCCCACTCCTCCTTTTGCAGGCAGAGATGCAGTTGTTCAATTCCTTTGGAGGAACAGGAAAAGCCAACAGAGGACAGTCTCTGTTTGGAGAATATTGACAGGACACAGGCGTGGGACTGGTGCCAGCCAACCAGCCCTGACAGCCCTGGCTTTTGCTTTTGTCTGTAGCTGGAACTTTAGTTGCCTATAGATTTTTTTACTAATGAAAATCAGATACATGTCTAAGGGCTTTGACTGTCTGAGCTGCCTCCTGGACCTAAGCATCTCCACTGCGGTCCCAATTCCAGGATTTTACTACTTCTGTGAAAGTGGCTTTATCTTCTTTCTTTGCCTCAGCCCCCTTTTTCTCACATTTATGGAATCTAGGGTATCAGTCCACCCAAATACAACCTTTCTTTAGAAGTTACATCACTGTAGTTATATATCTTGCACAGCAGTAAGCAAGAAATCCTTGTGATTTTTCCAATAGATGAAGATACTCTTTGCAGCAATTCCAAAGCAAAAAAAAAGAAAGAAAATCCTACAATACTAAGCAAGCATTTATAGTATTTATATTAGAAGCTCTTTGCCATTGTAATTCTTGCATGTTTTCAAGCCTTGATGGCTCAGCTAGACCAAGGAGGGTCTTCTACAAAGTTTAAAACAATTTTTCTGGATTTCTTTCTTTTGCATTCCCATAATTTGGATAGTACTGATCTTTTATTTCTAGAGGTCGAAATGTACATTCTGCCCTAAGGAAGGGCGTTGTTTGTCTCATTCTAGTTACTGATCTTACAGGCTCTGAGTTGTTAACATGCCTTGAAGAACACAGAGCTGATGAGTTAGAGAAGCAAGATGTCTTGCCTGGGGCAAAAGAGAGACCAGACCGGATGGGGCTTGAGATTCCTGTTAGAAAATCTGATAGTTTCCTTCATAGTCTTATGCTAGTAGACACAGTTACGCTTATTTTCATCTTTGTGAATTTTAGCTCTTCTCAATTTTACACTAAGATTTGTTCATATTTATCTTTATTGTTCTGCAGTGTGTGCTCAGTATGGTTGGACTGAGACATAATTTAGTTCTTAAAACCTGTATTAGATACAGTAATGGAGAAGCAGGTGTGATAAGTCTGAGATACACAAACAACTTAGTTGATGATTATTACTATGCTAAATAGGTTTTTTTCTCTGCTGCAACACAAACAGTGGGTATTAATTATGGTGATGAAATGTACTGAGTTTAAACAATTTTAAAACAAAACAAAGGCATTTCAGTAGCTTCCCAGCTACATAACATCTGCATAGCCAACATCTGCTTTGGAAATGCATCCCCCTCCTGTTCCAGGTACTGCTTAACACTAGCTGCTTTCTCCATGCTTAATGAAGCTAGTTGAGGCAAGGGGGGCAAAACAATAAAAGGTGGCACGGAAGGCAGTGCAAAGAGTCGCTTGTGCTGGTATCACTGCAACTCTGCCCTTGGCTTTGTGACTGGCTCAGAATGTAGAAAACTTCAGCCTAAATGCAGCATTACTGATGCCATATTCATTTGCATTAGGATTTGTGCAGCTGTGTTGATATGTAGGAGACTGTCCGAGCTGGTACAAACTAGCCTAACATCAAACGCTTGAAGTTTCCCTGTAAATGCACTTTCACGAAAAACATTTCATGTTTTATGTTCTGTTCAGAACACGTGGTGAACATACATCTGTTATTTCCTCCATGTTGTGTATCCGTTAGTGTAGTGATAAGCAGTAAGCTAATTGTGTGAGTCTTCTCTTAACTACCATCGAGATTTTTAATCCCAGGAGTCGCTGTGGCTAGTGCAGCATGCACACTTTGCAGCTGGGCAGTAATTACTCTGCAACCTATAACCTGATTCCCCCTTTATTTGAGAAGATGAGAATTTGCTCTTGAAACTCCAAGGCCAATTAATACTTATAAATGTACCCAAGCAACATGGACCTCTGAGGAATGAATAAACTGTAAAATGTCTGCAATGCTCTAATACAGAGTAGTACTGACTTTTAGGTCACTGAAACATGGCACTGGAAGCATTAAGGACATTCCTCCTGCAAGAGCTCTTGTAAATGTTCAGTTGTACTTTGAAGTAGACCTCTTTTTCTACTTGTCTTTAAAGTATATATTTTTGTATTAAAGTGAAAAAATACAGATCTGCTCTGATTTGATTCAGTGAAGCTGGGGCTGTAGTGTAGAAAAATAAAGATCTTTGGCTTGATTCTGGTTTAATCTGCCTGCTGTCAGTGTGTGTGTGTGTGTGTGTGTATATATATATATTTTTTTTTTTATTTAGTTTATCATGGAAGGTTACTCCCTGGCTTTGGAATGGAAATGCTGCCCTGCGAGTCAGTGACCCTTTTATACGCTGCCCGTCTCGTTTGCAGGCTGGCGAATCCAATACGTCCTGGGTCAGACAGGTCATTGCGATGGCTCTGCATTCTGTACTTCTCAATCTAAATTCCAGTGTCTCTGTTGTTTCTTGCCTGTCTTGTTTCTCTGAGTTTGTGTGGTACATCTGCTTTGGCAAAAAATGTCTGTTTTCAGGTAGTAACTCCAGACGGGAAGATGGCTTAGATGTTGGTGCTGGGACTGGCTCTAGTCCTGAGCCTATTGATTCCAAATAGAGAATGACACTAACATAGAGACTTTTATGTCAGAGTTGTTTGTGGGTGGGTGGTTGTCTTTTTATGGTGTGTGTGTGTGTGTGTGTGTGTGTCCTGTTGTTGTTACTGTTTTTTGTGTTTTTGTTTTTTTCTTCCTCAGTCTTTTTTTGTTTGAAGCCTGTCAGTGATGACAGCAAAGATTAATCAAATCAGTTGATGTTAACGAGAGTGTGCTTGTCATATAGGCATTAAACTGTATTGACAGATTGACAAACGTTTCCCCTGAAAAAATATTCTATATTGACATCTGTTAACTCATATACAAAGAATAATTTATGTCAAACAAATAATGCTTGTGTGTGTTGGTTTTCTTCAGCCATCCTGGCAGTTCAGGCAGAGATTTTTGTTTTATGAATGTGGAATAAGCATTCATATTCCTGTCACTTTGTTGAGCCTGCTTGTGTATGTCAGATGCATCTCTCTGTCCACCTCAGTGATAGGAAAAATAATGGCGCTGATGTGTCTTGCCGTTAAGTTGTGTGTGCAGCAGAGGTCTTGGTGCTTGTCATTTTCCAGACATCTAAAAGAATGAGCAGAATTCTGAAAGAAGGTATCATTAAATCATAATTTTGCAATTCACCTATTTGCCAGCTGTGCCTGTTGTAATAGTTTATCTGTTATTTCATAAGGCAGTCTTATCACCTATTTATCCTTTTTGAGGGACTTCTACTTTTCTTAACCTTGCGGTCCATGCACAGCAATGGAAGGTAGAATCTTTTTACTAAGAGACAGGTTTTGTGATATTCATTCCTGAGTTTTCAGAAACAAAAATAAATGCTGCCAATTTCTTTGGTCTTTATTTAGGGAGAGCCAATTAGTTGAGGTAAGACAGTTTGGGAGAACTGCGAGTGTTCAGGCAGTTGAGAATGTCGTGACTGCTTCCGTGTATTTCTGGACTCATCCCTCTTACTCTGCAGCTCAGAACAAAAACCTGCACCCGTTTTTAGGGGAAGGGCTTTTATAAGCTTGTTGTCTAACTGTACATACTTGTACATTGCTGTACAGTGCTTAGACATTTTTCTCCCCCCTGGAAATGGTGCAAAAATCTGGCTTGTTCAGCAACTCCTGCGTCTCATGTTTGACTGTTATTTTAGAAACCATTTAGCTGTCTGGAGCCAAAAAGGACTTTTGGCAGTTAGGCTTTTTTCCCCTCATGTATTGCTAGAAGAATTAGTCTGTTCCCAGCCTGTTACTGTGCACAGCCTGAACATGTCCTGTCAGGCAGTGGTGGAAGGAAAAGGGAACCGGGAAGAGGGGAGCAGAGGGGAATATTGGTTCATGATGTTCTTAGTCCATCAGTGCCTGGACTGTGGTAAAGTGGTAAAGTATTTCTTTTTTTCCCTAGTAAGCTTTAAAATAAATAAGAATATGGTATGTAGGGGTTTTAAACTCCATATACCATTATAGCAAACCAAATCAGAGTGCAATCTGGTGGTGAATAGTTTGTCACACACCTCTTGCATTTAACTGACTCACTGTTAGTAGTGGGTTTAACAGTGCTTTGAAAGCAAAGACTTAAAGCATTAGGGTCAGTTAACCTTCTCTATCACACGCAGTGTCTGTTACTGTGTATATAACAATAAAAAATTGGTTGTAAATAGCATTCAGTTGTAGACATACAGTATTAGCATTGCATTTGTTTGAATTGTCAGATTGTGTGTCATTGCAGATAATGTGGAGGGAATCATATTTTCATGTAGTCATTAAGAGTCCTTTTGCTTTCTCATTCAAATATCGTGCACCCTTTACACACTTCATTACCCAGCTCTTTCTTACACAGCATGAAAAGTCTTTGTCTTGTGGGTTTTTCTGCTTCGCACAAGAGAGTAGGGCATGGCACCCTGTTCTGAGTACTTTTAAAGCTGTAGCTGGAGAGTTATTGTAGTGAAAAGTGCCTGTGTGTTATAGGCTACATGTCAACAGTGCTAGATCTCTATGACAATGGAAGCAATTCTCAAAGTCTGAACTGTGAACAGAATTTTTAGCATTTTTTCCCCCAGACTAGAGCACCAGCTGGCACACTTGACTTCAGGGGAAACCATCGCTCTCCTTTCCCTCCTCTCCTCTCCTCTTCGGCATTCCCCACAAGCATGTCCTGCATGTCCTATGGTAAGTGCTCTAATATGCCCAAGTTTACCAAATTTCAAAGAACCTGTGGTTCTGCTGACAGTAACTGCAAGCTCAAACCTGGGCATAGTCACCCCTTTGCAGCTCTGGTTGGTGTCAGAAGGTGATTAAAGTTTTCACTTTAATGCTTTGTCATGTAGCTGTAGTTGTACTTAACATCACTTTTGTATTAATGAAATCTTGAATTAAGAGAAAGGTCATAATCAATAAAATCTATTGGCTTCGTGTTGCCATCTTGACACTAGTATAAGGAGGTTTCTAATAAATTGTTGCTATATACCCTGGTCTTCAGAAACCAAATCTTAGTACGTCAGCCTAATATTACCCTCAACTGCAAACTCCTTTTGCCTTGGGAGGGTGTAAACTGGTAGGGAAAAATGATCCCCTTTATTAATTTAAAGTATTTTTTAAAGGTCAGAGGATTAAAGAGGAATGAGACACAAAAACATGAGAGAAACTGGTGTAGCAGATTGAAGGCTGAGGTGGGGGTAAAGTCAAGATCTTGAAAGTCCTCGGTGCTGAATCCTGCCTGGGTGACCTCCTGGCCTCAGCTGAATGCGAAGTCTATGCTAAGATTTTGATCTGAGGTTAAGGGTTGCAATCTAATAGGAAGCAAAAACCTCAGTAATTTTCGCTTGAAGTAGAATAGTAAATCCAGAGAAGAGCCATCTGGAAAGAGGCTTAAGAGTTGAGATACATGATGAGGTAACTACAAAGCAGAAGGGAATAAACAGGCAAGATGCAACATGGCTTAAATACAGCAAAGAAAGTTAGGTCTTTTGAAGATTTTCCAGGGGAAGAAGTAGTTGAACGCTGCAGTAGTTCATCTGAGCAGCTTACAGAATATCCAGTATTGTCGACTTAAGAATAGACTAAACAAAAAAGTTTTTCCAGAGTGTTTTAGGAGCAGTTGATCATAAACTTGGGGCCGATGGAAAGACTTGAGGTTTCCTTTTTCCTGATTCTGTGACAGTTCAAAAGAGTCCTAAGTCTGAACCTGTGATTACTTCATATGAGCAATAGTGCTGTGGCTTTTGAAGCTTTTGAAAGTGTAAGATTACTGTCATAGGATGAGAGTCTTCAGAGACAGAAATGTCCTATTAAAACAAAAAAAATCTTGTAAAACTGTGAAGAGTTGACAAACGCGTACTGTATTTCCTGCCTGAGACGTTTGTACATGTGCTTTGCCTTTAACATAGGATATTGAAGCACAAATTCTGGAAAAAAAAATGGAAAATCCTAATAGAAATAGGAACCATAGGATTTGGGGCTATAGGAGTAAAACAAGACTCTTTCCACATATTGATCAATGCTGTATTGGCAATGAAATAGAGACTAATAAAAATCTAGCAAGGATTTCTTCTAATACATGCCTGTATTTTTGCAGGAATGAATTTGAAATGATTGCACATCTTGCAGAGTGCTTGAGGCATTGATAACTCATTCTTTCATTTAAGTTTTTTTGGTTCTAGATACTGAGAGTATATTGCTAATATTTATGAAAATGAGGACTGTTGCATCTGAAACGTGTTTCAATTACCTGTATATATTTATAATCAAGATAAAAGTATTTCCCAAGAGCGTGTGTATTGTTGCTCCCTAATTAATTTTGATATATAAATATATGTTGATACAAGCCTGTCATTATTTATAGGCACTAAGAAGTTGAAGGCCTTATGACATTGTAAAATGAACCTTAAAAAATGTATTGTACCCAAACTGAGAAAAGAGAAAAATTTGCAAAGTTTTTTTTTTTTGTAACCACCCTTATTGTAGTAAAATAAGAATAAATACAAATGTATCCAAAGAAGATAAATGCTGAAAGCCCAACAGAGATTTGGCCAACAGAGATTTTGGTTTGGAAGGATTTGTACGGAAGGGGACAAGAGATCTCTATGAAAGTTACTTCCACGCTGGCACTGAGCAGACATCTTCATCCTCTTCAGATTGCAGTCTGCCTTTCCCTCTTACAGAAGTTTTCATTAAGATAGACTACAGGAGAAATATGAGCTGCTATGTGATAAGGGTTTGTTGTATATTCCTGCCTGGTTTGGGCTGCATTTGATCAGTGATTAGAATTAAGAAAAATATTTTTTTAATCTTTGCTCATTATTTCTTTAGCCTCAGAAGTGTGGGCTTCTGTGAGGTATCCAGTGTTTTGTCAGGACAGCTGTGTTTACAGAGGTGTTGGAGTTAATGGAAATACATGATAACAGGTACACAAGTGTAGCTTTTTTTACCATAATGTCATACAGTAATATTATTAATATAATTCAAAATCAGGTACTGCAGTAAAAGGCAATGGGTGCAAATAGTAAGATAGCAGGAATAACTTGCACTAGAAAAGATACTAGAAAATAACTTGCCTGTTTTTGTGCTCGGAGTAGCTGTAGTAGAAGGTCATTCTGGTGAATAGCCATAAACTATTACTCAAAACCCATATGAATTAAACTTATTTTAACTGCCTGTTGTGGAAGTACTGGATTTGTATGTCAATTGAGATTTGTAACAGTGGTGAGAAACTTATTATTTGAACAAAAAAATTTGTATCTTGTAAACCATGCTTTGTCATTTCTAATGGCTGATGTCATATCCAGCAGGTGCCGTATAATGTATAGTTCTGTTTGTGTTTTAGCATTGCTTATTTAAAGGAATTGCCATTAACAAAGGATTTAACACACCTGTGATCTGTTATTATCTGTCATCAATTGCTTAGATTTTGAAATTTTATATAACTCATTTTACACTTAGTGAATAAGAAAAAGGAAGAGATTTTAGGGAATCCCAGAACAATTTAGTAATTCATTGTGGTGAGATGAGTAATTTATGATTCTCTTTATAGTAATCCATTTAGCATATTTGCAGGGCAGTGAAACACAAATCATTGGATAATATTGGCAAGAAATAATATATTGATAAAGTTTTAATTTCCCTATTTAAAATACTCTAAAGAGAATATCACTTTTTTTGCTTTTAAGTTATTTGAGTAGTTATGGTTGTCTAGGAAATTATTTGTTTGTTCCATGAAAATGAAGAAATTTAATTGTCTCCATCTGTTCTTGATAGAAGTAGATCTGAGTGATGAACTGTATATCTTAAATAGGTGCTTTCAGCCCTTCATACTGAGTAGGACATGCTATTCCTGTGACAGGAAAATGAAAATCAGCTGTTTTTCCTTATAATTTCAGAAGCAGCCTTGATGGATGGAGCCCAGGTGGATAGAGCATAGATTAGTTGGTGATAAACTGATGATACGTGATAAAATTAATAACCACTTTGCCCATCATAAAATGGTCTGTAACAGACCAAAGAGTAGAGGGCCTGATCTTGCCAAGACTTTCAGTGTAAAGGTATGTCAGTACTTCAAAAAAATAAAAAAGGAAGGAGAGAACAGAAGGAGAAGGATATGATTTTTATAAGATTTTTATCTCTGAGCTGAAAAAAGTGACCTAATATTGTTATGTCAGCCTCAGTGACATAATTATGATCAAGGAGGGCAAAATTAATGAGTACAAGGAGCTCACTTGTCTTCGCTGGGGCGATTCTCTTGCGCCAGGCTGGTGCTCTGCTTTGCATCCTGCTCTTGGAAATAGGTGCTGAGAGCCGAGCGTGTTCGGACTGATTACTATTCATTCCAGGGCCTCTCTGAAATAAAGCTGGCACAGTTTTGACTTTGAGAGAAATTGAAACTTAATTAAGAATAATGTTGTGTGGGGCTGGCAAGTCGGTGGCTTTCAAACTCATCGCTATCTTTTTAAGTAAAAGATCTGTTAGAACATCCACCCATTTCTATGGAAATGGGGTTTTGACATGCAGTGCATCTTCTAGTATTTTCTGTATCCCACTATATATGCCTTTTTGTACTTGATACTGTTGATTTAGCGAATGTATTCTTCTGAGATGTGTGAACTTTGGTTTTAGAGCAGGCTCTGCTCTATCTTTCTAGTCAAGAGAATGTATTTAATTTATGTTGGAATAAGAAAAATATTCCTTGGCGTGTGTATCTATTCATTTGCATAGCTGAGCACAGAATGATGAAAAGGCCGTGCAAGAGATGAAAATGATTTGAAATGTGACTTAATGAAAGAGCAAGATTATTTCCTTGCCTTGAATATCTGTTTTGTTTCAGGTGAGACTGAATTATTTCACAGCTTCATTATTCATGGTCCAATTCAACAAGATATTCAAACTTATTTCAAGTTTTAATATTTTATTACTTATTATTCAGAGAGGGTGTGTGTAAAGCTGTAATAAATGAGACAATTCACTTTTAAAGCTTGTCATGGGCTAAAGTACAAGGCAAATCAGGTCCCCATCTACCACACACATGGAGTTCTTAATCTTGCTGCTAGATACAAAATAAAAAGCTGTCCTGTTATGGGAAGATGCAAATTAGTCCTGTCAAAATATATCCTCTGTGTTGTACCCTTAAATATTTTACTGTCCTAGGCAGTCCCTGAAATAGATTGTTTAGTTTAAAATAGTGAGAAGAGTGGAGAGCTCATCTTTTTTTTTTTTTTTTTTTTTTTTAGTGCTCATGCTTGACTTCTGAAAGCAATTTGCAGAAAACTTATTTCATCTCCCCCAACCAAATCTTTATGTATGTGGTTTGTGGGAGAATAGGAAGGGAATATTGCTAACCTGTTTTGTGGGCATCTAGCCACAGTTCTTCGACCTGCATGCAAGTCTGACTGATTTAAATGGCTCCAGTGTACCAGTTATTAACCAGGAGAGGAGAAGCCTCCTTTTGCAAGGGTGTTATTTCTGTGACTTATGCGTTCCACAAAATCCAGCCTTTTAAAACAGTGCTTTCTAAAACATTAAAAGAAAAGTAATTTTAAATTGCTGTATTTAATACTGGAGAGGGAAGAATGTGTCTTAAAGCATCAGTGTGGATTCATTTATAAAATGTAGACACAAAATCCAGTGAAAACTGAAATGAATAATTCAGCCATGTCCGTCAACATGGATTGATTAATTCCTACAAATCCATAAGCAAAAGGTGGTTCTGGTTTGGTTTGGTTTTTCTCTGGTCCTGAGCATTAGGAAGCACTGATGGACAATTTGCAACCACATAGATGAAGATGGGCTTTAATTGCTGTTTTTGGCAGGGGCAGCCTGTATCCCTGGGGGTTGGAAGCTACAGCCTGGGTTCCAGCTGTATTATGGCATGAGTCACTGAGCCCCAACAACCTGTACAGATTCTGCTTCTATAGAGAAAAGTGGGTCCCAGTTCTCAGGTGTTTTCCCACCCCTCTATTCTATTCTAACAAAGAATAGAAATAATAAGCTGCCTTCACCCCCCCCCCCCCCCCCCCCCCAGCAGTGATATGTAAACAATAATTGAAGCAGTTACTTTAACTGAAAGACTTTTACCTGAAAGGGAAATAGAAGCCTGGGTGGAAAATCCAAGCTTTTTAATGGAAACTGTTGGTGTTTCATTGGGTTGGCAGGCCGTGCTTCTCTTGTGGGAAAGAAGACTCATTTCCTGGAGAACAAAAAAATACTCTTTTTTAATGAAAAATGTTCAACTGTTTTGAGTTGAATGCCTTTGAAATGGGAAGACAGGTGAGTAATATCTGACCAAATAGATTTTGCTAAAATTTCCGTCCAGGATAGTTTAGACATTTTTTAGCAGGAAAAAACTCCTAAATCTAAAGACTTTTCTTGAGCAAAAGAAGTGGAAGAGGTTGTTAAGAATACGCTAACCTTACTCGCTGCAATTTACTTATATAATTTACTTGTATTCTGTTTATAAAATATGTAAATCAATGAAGAATACTTTTTACTACTTATACAATATCATATTTACCTAGTAGGTTCTATTATGGCTTAATAAATACTTTTTCTTTCTTTCTTTTTCATTTACATACTTCTTGTTTTACTTATCAGACAAGTAAGGAGAAGGAGGACTAGTGGTTTTTTTCTCCTTAATTTCATGCTTCTAATCTGCCCCAGTGAAATGCAGATGGTAGCAAGTGTGTGCAAGCCTCTGAATATGCATGTACAGTTTATGCAAATCCAGTGTACATTTTCCTGACCTTTTCTGTATGCAATATTGAGTGTTGCTGTACTTTAGAAACTATTTTAATTCTCTAACAATAAGCCTGAGCAAACAAAAGAGCTGCAGATTGCCAGATGTGCACTCCCGGGAGCCCTGCTGTTAAATCGCATGTCCAATGCGAGGCAGTGTTGGCTTTAGCAGAAATGGGAATGAAAATTCAGTTATGCAGAGTCCTGCCCGACAGAACTGTATTTGCACATGGACTCCAGCTGAGAGTGTCACGGAGGAAAGAGTTAAAGCTCTGTCCGTTTGCAGGATCACACCAACTTTGTGATTAAAACCTACAAATAAGCTATAAATGGCTGTTGTAGGCAGTAGGCTTGGAATTAGTATATGTGGGAGAGGGGAGGTAAGAATGTCTCATTTAGAAATTAGGTGAAATTCATGTTTATGTGGCATTGACAGGATTAAAAGCTGATGTTTTTTCTTAACTAAATCTAGATTAAGTCACCCTTCTACAATACTGTTACGAGGTTGTAACTGGCAAGCCTTAAAAAATAAGGGGAAAAAAAATCAATTATTGGGTAGAAATGAATGAATGTGCAGAGTCAATATTTTATAGTAGGTGATGAAAGTTGAATGCCTGATGCCCAGCAAACCATTTGATTTAAAGGTTTGGGACTGCAATGCATGACTTCTCATTGAAGAAATATAAAAGAGCAAATTACTATTTGCTGAAAAGTCACAGAAACCTTATCAGAATTGTTTAGTTCCTGCTGCTCCCTGAAGGTTTTCCTCTTCAACCAGTGATGGAGTTTGTGCTCTCTGAATTGTGAAGGATTTGCCTTTAATCAAAATTTTCATGGGGCCCTATACAGTTCTTTTTGGATTTGTGTGTGTATGGTACTTAATCTCAAATATGTTTTTTGTTTTTATGTGGTATTGCAAAATATGAAAGTAATTGAACCAAAGAGATAAAAGTAATTTGACCAGGTATGGTGCCTACATTTCAGCACCATTAGCTTATCTCTGTTAAAAAAAAAAAAAAAAAAAAAACTATTTTTATTAGGAAAGGAGGTATCTCAACTTCTGATGCAGCCAGAGGAACAGATTTTTCTCTTACTGACTATTGCAGGTTTGGGCTTTTTAATCAAAGAATATCCTTCCTCCATGGACAGTATCAACGATCAGCTCTGTAATTCCTGTTCCATTGGGTTATATCTAAGGAGGCCAAACCAGGACAGCTTTAGTTTGTCTCCGTCCAGTGCCTTTGTACCAGCACTTGGCTGACCTCCGTCATTGAGTTCAGGAAGCAAATCTAGCAGAAGATGAGTAACGTGTGCATGTTTTCACTTGGATCCAGGAAAAAATGAATTTTGCATATGTATGCGTATGTATGTGTGTTTGTGTGTTTATGTATAGTATTTACCTGTGTGTGTGTGTGTGATATATATACACACGCATTTGTGTCTTAATGGATAGAGAGGGGAGAGATGCTTAATATTCTCAGAAAAATAGATTTGAGCATTAACTCTAATTCTATAGAGGCATTTTCTGCATCTTCCTTTGACTCACAATCAGATGTGCTGTACTTTCCCACTTAGACACCTTACCTGATATTTATTTATTAGTCACACATTTGTTTTCAGTCAGTGTGTATGACTGCAGCACCTGTGTTCAAGGACACCAAAGCTACTTTATTCATATTTTAGCTTTTAAAAATGGAGAAGCTTTAAATAAAACTCAAATTTGATCTCAATGGAAACACTGAGCATTAGTGGCTGTGCTAATATAGTGCTGCTGTTGAGCTCTGTGCGGTGTCATCTTTTTGTCTCTATGATTGCGCTGAATGGTAGCAACCTGAGATTATCCCAGTGAGCAAACAAGCAACTCTGCCATTGAATTCTCCAATGTAGAATCAGGGCTTATAAATCAAGTCTTGTCCAAGTGCAGTGCAAACTCAATAATCAAAATCTCCAGCGCTAGATAGAGCATGAAGTACTTTTGTGTTACTGACAAAATCGTGATTGCGACTACTAAAAAGCCTATATTATTCCCTAACCTAGGTGCAGGGCTAATTGTTTATCTCTGACAAAATTCCCAATTTTTCCCCTTCTTACAGTCAATGGTCCAATTCTACAAAAAGTCACAGTGCCACGAGTTTGGCAGAGGAAGATGATGTTAATCAGAAATAAGGGGCACTCAGAATCAAACGGAAAGTGCTCCGAAGGTGGATTTTTTTTCCTCTCTCTCTCTCTCAAGAGAAGAAAAACTTCTTGGTGGAAATGATTGCATTATCTCAATTCCTTCTCTGTTTCTGATGTACTTTTAACAGATGATTTTTTTTTTTTCTCCCAAACAAAATGCCTGAAATAAATTACTGTAATACGGAGCAGGAAACCTCTTTTGTTTAACTTTTCTGTTTCCAGCTGCATGATAGGCACTTGGGTAATGCTTGGTTACTTTGGGGACCAGCATGTTTGAAAAATGGGGAGTTGTTTTGGAAGTCAAATACTATCCTCCCTGTAAACCCTATGTGGAGGGCTTGTTTGGGGGCTTTAGAAGGATTTGTCAGGAGAGAGCGGCTCTAGAGGCTTTGAGCAAAGCCCTGATTGCCCTGTCAGTCAGGGCGCCGAGGAACCCGGATCAGCAGAGATTGATGCTTGACAGAATAATTAGAAAGCTGTCACTGAAGTAGCTATGCTGGTGTTCCCTAAAGAAATGTGCCTGTACCCAACGTGTGCTGTCCAAATCGAGGGGTTAAATGTTCAGTAAGACAAAATATAGTGTCGTCAGTGAGTATTACTGCAAGCGTGCTGTGGAAGGGATGCTCCTCAAGCCCCGTTTAAACAGGGACTGCATAGTTTGTTGAACTTCCCTGCTTTGATCCTGCTCATGAGCTCAAGAGGTTTCCAGCCCTGGCCTGTTGGTTTTAACTTAGTGATGCGATCTCCAGAGGTCCCTTCCAACCTCAACCATTCTGCAATTCTGTGATTATTGAGCACTGTAGGTATGTAGGGGTCTTGAAGAGTTGGTGTTTCTTGGTGTTTGTTTGTTTTGTAGCATGGAGTTTATTTCAAGATCTAGTGATGTTTTCAGTTAGCATTTTAACTGTTTTAACTGCTTTGGGGTTCTCTACGTAGTAAAGGCAAAAGGTAATTTAAGACTTGTACTGGATACCTAAATTTTCTTCTTGACTTGGTGTATTATAGGAATGTATGAGCTCATATGTTCTAGTGGCTTCCTGACTACTTACTAACTCTAGCGTTGAATTTTGAATCATACAGTGAGTCCTCTTGATATAAGAAAACTTGCTGGAATAAGCAAAAATAAGTGATTTATGGACATACAGGTTGCATTTTTTCCACTCTAGCTTTGAAGCTGCTGGGACTGTTTGCAATGGATCTGTCAATCCAAAGTGGAAGTGTCAAGCAGCTTCCATCTTCCCCCTCCCCCTCCTTCTTTTTTTTTTTTTTTTTAATTTATTTTTTTTCCAAGCCTTGTAGATACAGAAGGTCAATTCTTTGCTGGGTTTAGCTAACAATAATTTTGATTTTTTTTTCCCAGAGTTATGGATGAAATTTCAAAACTGTCATAAAAAGAGCAGTATTTCCATGAGCAGTCAAGATCTGATTCTCATCTTAGTGCAATAGTTGCATTAGTTGTGAAATCTTATAGTCCTAGAGTGTTAGTGCTGTTTTGCATTAATCTGGCTAAAATCAGATTAATTACTCACCCAGGTCCTTCTTGTGCAGACTGAACTGAACTGATCTTTTATAGCCTACTTGATTTTAAAAGATTTCTGGGATTTTATTTTCAGCCTCTAGTTTGATGTGTTTTACCAACCTCAGCAGCAGTGCGTACAAGTAATCCGTGTGTGTGTATGCACATAACAGCACACACGGAGTCTTACACCAGCGTTCACATGACTGTGTGAACCGTGAAGCCAAATATTGCATGTTGGCACTGTGACAGGGAGTGCGTGGAGTATATTTTCATAAACTCCGGATTCCTGTGCAATCTTATTTTCCAAACAGTATTTGTGACTGTGGTTTTCATAGTGTTTTACAGCTTCAGCTTTCCAGAAGGAAACAGACTGTGGCGGGGAAGATGAAGCAGGGCCACCAGGAAACTGCCATGGTGGAAGAGCAGATGTGCAGCTTCCCCACTGGCACAACCAGGCTCCTATGCTCACGGGGACACTGGGGCAGCTCTCAGGGCAAATCTTATCAGGAGAGCAAGAGGAGGTGTCTCATACCTTTCAAGAACAAGCAAAGTAATTTCAGATCAGAGAAGTCAGCAGGAGGAGATGAGGCAGAAGGGACCTGGCAGATCTGTCTCTTCTTAGGATTTCTCCGAGAAATCTAGAGGTCACAGCCACTGGTCAGACGAGATGATGAAGCAAGTCCAAAGGTTTCTTGGTCTTTCTGCAGTGTTATCTTTTGTGTTCTTAATGAGCAAGTGAATTTCTGGAATTATTTTTCTATAAAAGCTGTCGTCTTTGCTTGTCACACAAGGCTACCAATACTGAATAAAATAACGTGCGACTTTACAAAAATCTTATGGGAACCTGGGGCTTGGGACCGAGGATGGCTAGCTTGCTTGCTAGGCACAGGGTGCCTTGCTAGGCACAGGATCTTCTCTTGCATGAATTGGGATGCTAGGACAGAATCCTTCCTTCATGAGTGCATCCAAGAGGCCCAACCTCTGCTCACCTGATGTCACATCGTGGAGGTGGCGTGTTCTGAGATGCTGTCCTTCCTCGGTAGCTGTCTGCATGCAGGGTGAAGGTATGTATTAAGTTGGTGCACCCACAGATAGAACAGACATTTCAGTACAGTTGATATTTTTTTCTCCCCCCAAACCACCTTTTAGATTTCAAAGTAGTATGTAAACTGACTTTTCACTGACTTGTAGATGCTACATCAGTGTCAGAATTGTTTCTATAGAAACTGGCTTCCTCAAAAGGTTCACATCAAGAAGCCTGAACCAAAGAAATGGTATGAAATAAAATATTTAACAGTATGGAGGCTATATCTTTATGACTATTGCTACTCCTGGGGAGAATCCACGTAGTACATGCATATCTCTGGTGCCTCAGAGATGTTGTCACTCCACACTCACAGCAATAAAAATCTTTATAGCCTCTCACACCATCTTATATTAATCTGTATTCTCGTTTTTCCTATCATATGTGCCAGCTTTCTCTGCATGTTCCATATGTATTTTTATCATAACAATTTTAGGTAAAGTTCTCTTATCTTAGTGCTGTTCTCTAGATCAGAGTTTTTCAAAGTCTGTCATACCTTTCCTACACTCAGGTACAGTAAAAGCATTTACTCCTTTTTCTCTCGTTAATATATTTAACTGTTGTGAATTTTGATTATATTTGGTAAATATGTGAAAACGCACAAATATGGGAAAACTTATTTCCTGTCTTTCGGAATCATTTCCATGTAGGTTTTGCTAAATAGGACCAGGCATAAAAACAGTGTCTGAAGAAGTCAGGGACCATCCAACATAGTTGAGGTAGGAAGCGAAAGGGTTACAGGAAGTATTAAAACTCTGAAAATGCAGCAAGGAAACCAGAATGGTGTCATTCATTTACAGCCCAGATTTAGTTGAGGGATTTTAATTGATGGCTTTGGTTTTCTGTTGTTGTGTCTTCAGACTTGTTGAACCTCTCTGGCTCCTTTTGGAGCCCCTTTTAGAGCTAGTATTTTATAGTTAATCTCTTTATTTGTAGCTTTTATTGCAGGAAGTAAGAGGGCAACTTTTTTTTTTTTTTTTTGGGGGGGGGGTAGTATCCGCAGACACTGACCCCTTTAAAGAATTTTTCTGTTTATTTTGAACTTGAAAAAATAATAAAGAGTCATTTTCTAAAGTGGTGAATGCTTTATAAAACAGCCAGACTGTGACAATAAGAATGTAAAATTAGATGTCCATTTAAAAGAAAAGAAAACGAATGGCCGCCCTTTAAATATTTGAGGAGCCGGGGTCGGGTGCTGCTGAGTGGAAAGCGTTTGCATAACTGACCTTCTGCGTGAATGTAAACGAGGTCTGACTGACCACATTGCAGTTTGAATGAAGACACTTATTTTTTGCAGTTTTGTTCGCTTGGTTCCCGGGTTGATTTTGCAGGTACTTTAGCACGTGGCTTTGAGGAAAGGTAATTTTGAAGCACTGTACCACTTGAGTTCACAAAAAATGCTTTCCTGTAAGCACGGTGTTAGTTGAAGGGGCCATTAGAAACATTCCTGTTATTTTTTACAATAGTGCCTAAAAACCCTGGTTGAAATCAAGATGGCCTGTGTAGAATCCTAAAGTGAAGAACTCTTCTTCTGTGTAAGCAATTTGGTTTGAACAGGCAAAGCAGAAGAGAGAAGGCTCTGGAAGGGCAAGAGTTTCCCAAGGCTGCACAGTGTTCAGTGGCAGAGTATGGTGTGGTGTTTTTACAAAGAAACTGATAAAACATTTTTTATTTTGAGTTCTTTGGGTGTTTCTGTTTGTTTGCTTGTTTTTTGCTGAGGACATGCTGAATGAAGGTTTGATCTGGCTCTTCTGTCAGGGAATTTGCAGAACTGACAAGAGATTTTATTTATTAGCTTCCAAAACAAATAAATACGTATAAGCACAAATACTCTTCTGTCTTGCAAAGCCAAAGAGAATCTCTATAAAATGAAGTCACTTCCATTTCATCTCAACTGTCCGCCTTGTTGAAATAGAGGCCTTCCAAGAGGAAGAGGTTATTTCTGGAGATTTAATGTCCTGCAAATTTACAAGCTAGATGCTTAAGCAGTAACAAGTGAGGCATTAAGGCATTTCTTGGGGATTAATGACTGGCTGGGAGGAGTTGATGGCTCAAAGAATAGCTGAGGACCATTAACCTCCACTGGTCATTAATCTTCAAAGACTGCTTTGTGCTGAGGTCATTAAGGCTATTAGAAAATAAATATTGGGGGAGGGAGAGAGAAGGAGGGTTATACAGACTTCTTAAATACATGGTTTGCATGGTTGGGTAGCTCCCCAGGGTCCATCGTAAGTCATGCAAGGTAAGCGCTCGTGACTGTTGATAGGCTAAAGGGTTAGCAATAGTTTCCCTGAGCTGGCCAGGGACACTCCTTTCCTTCAGCATTGAGCTGTGGTGGCCTCCACTTCTTCGCGGAACAGCAAGGTGTAGGATCCTGTTTCCTAGCAGTCAGACTTGCTTTGTGTCTAGGAAGTCTTGAAAGTGGCCCTCTTATTGTGAAGATTTCTGGTCTGCAGGTAGAAGACTGGTGTCACTTGGAGTAGTGGATGCACAGGGGTAATTGGAAACATGTTTCTAGCAGTCTCCAAAAGGCCCTTCTTTTTATTTGCTGTGTGTACAGTCACGTTTATTGTAAATTAGTATTTTACATCTTTACTATGCTTTGTGTTATTCAAGGGGTAAATGTTAGTGGAAAGTCATGCTGTCTTTATTTTTGTCATTACAGCACGTGGGGTCACAAAGCTGAGCAAATTCACAAGCAAAACGCTTTTTCTTCATCTGTTTTGCTGCATTCCTTACAGCCTTTTGTGTATGCTTAGTGTGTTTCTGCGTTGAACTTCCTTGCCTTGATCTCGTGTCCTACCATTGCGGTGAGCTGTCAGGGGAGCAGCTCATGGGTGTCCTGCTGATCAAGTATTTGTCTTTTGTCTGTATGGCTTGCTGCTGCTTTTAATCTTTAGAATTATATTCTGTCACTCTTTTAGTACCTGAAATAACTTATGACTTCATAAATACTAATTTTTGCCAAGAAGAACCCTGAAAATGTGTGTTCCTTTATTCCAGATAGCACTTTGAGGTCAGTGTCTCCAGCCTTCTCGCGCAGGGTGGGTCAGCAAAGGAACTGGGAGGGATGTCTTTTAGTTTTGTGCTCAGATATCCTTGCTGTGAAGTGGGATGCCCTTTGCTTATTTAAGTCTATGGGAATTTTTCTTTCTATTTTGAGAAGAACAACCAGATGAGGTTCTGGAGTGACAGGACTCCTTTTTCACATTGTCTCAGCTAAGGAAACACTTGATATGCGCCACAGTCAGTACTACTTCACCCACCAGGTGTGTTTAAGGAAGCAAGATGCAGGATGCTGGAGGCATATATGAAACAGGGTCACTGATTTTTAACTTTTAGGATGTTGTCTTTCCCCTGTGCTTTGCAGACGAGTGTTCTTAAATAAGCACATACTTAGCATCTACCTTTCCAGGGGTTGCAAGTACTTCAGGAGGTTGTCTCTCTTTTTAAGCTCTATAATACCCACTTAAGAAGCTTGAAATCGAAGCTTTTTTTCCCCTACTGATTTTGTCCTTTTCTATTTGGCAAACTCTAATTTCTTTCCCACCTTCTGTTTCTAATGAACCTTGAAATTACCATAGCCTTTTCAGTTTCCTTCTTGATGCACTATCGTCATCAGTATTACAGTAACTGTCCTAATTGTCTCCATTTCCATGTCTTTAAATGTATATCCAGAGACATGCTAGCTTTGATTTACTTCCTTGAGAATTCCTGTCAGTTATTATTTTTGTTATTAAACCGTATATTCTTCTTGCACCATGTCCAGTGTCTGCCATTCCAGGGCAATGTTTCCAAACTCAGCTTTGTTGCATACCTGCAGTGATTTAATGAGACAGATTTATTTAAAAAACTATGGGTTCATCTAGTACAGCTCTACCAAAGCAAATGCAGGTGAGCTCATTCTACACCCATATATTTGAGGGAAAGCCCAGTGCTGCCTACTCCTTTTACTATAGCAATTTTAGCAACTCTTTATCTGTAATATGTTCTATTAAGATGCATAGAGACTATGCAGAACCAGTGCTGCATTTCCTCCTTGAAACACAGGATTAGACAAGGCCTTTGAAATCCTCCAGCATGACTCCCTTCCTAATATTGATTAATAATTCCTGTCTTGAGTTCAAAGTCCTGTGATTGAGTTAGCACCTATCTTTTTAAGAAAAGCTTTTCCATCTTGATTATACGTAGTTGGTTAGATTTGGAAGATACTACTTACAGCTATAAACTTTTCCATAGTTTATCTAATTTTTACACTTGAGATTCTATTTTTCACCTTCGAATTTTCAGAATTTCCACTTCCAGTTGTAGAGTATTGTTCCCTTATCAAGTACTACGTATCTTCACTCTGCATAGGTAAAAGTTATTCTGTAATTTTCCACTCAGTAATGTGATAGATTTAGTTTCTTAAGTGAATTTTTGAGATTCTGATTAACTCTTATGGTTCCTTTCTTCATCTCCATTTTCTTGCCAAAATTTTTGAGAATTCAAGAATTAAATGCAGGTATTAAAAAAGGAGAAATTTATCTAAGGAAAAATGGCTGAGACAGCCCTTGCTTTGTGGTCTGCATATATTGCACAGGAAAGAACGTGAAACAGAAATTTACGGAGATGAAATGAGTGAGGAAAGATAACAAGAGCCAAATTTAAGTTAAAGAATTCTTTAACATCTGTGCGTAATGCCGAGTCCTCGCTCGAGTGTGAAAAGGAGGCTGAAAGTCCTCTTTCTGGTTCAGTCTGTAAAACTTGCCTCTTCCTACTAAAACATTTTAAATGGAAGATTTTACCACAAGTGAAAGATGAATTAATCAATTCAAGCCTAAGGCAGACAAGGTATATGTCAAGTTATAAGTTTTTGGTGAAAAGCTGTCTGCTGCTGTGGTTGATGTGTGCAAGTTGCATAGCAAGCTATGCAATGAAATTGGAAACTTAGGAATAAATACGTGTCTGGTGTTGAAAAGTGAATGAAACAGACTTGCACTGCCACTGAGTGCTCCCAGAAAAGAATTTAGCTTGTAGAAAATGAAAAATTAATGAGAAACAAGCGACAACTTCAGCATCTTGTTATACTGAAGGAAACCACTACCTTTAGCTTTTTCATAATTGGAAAACTAAAAGAGCTATCCAGAAATCAATAAAATAGTCCTTGCTTCTTTGAGAGTTTGCGTGCAAGTCCCAGCGCTCCCAGCTGTGTGCCACGTTTAATTGCACTCATGTTTATTTTTTGATATATGGATGGAGGACCATGGTTTTAGGAGAACACTTATAAATATACACTGTACAAGTGCAGGCCTGAGGATACCCAGGATGAGGGCACCGAGTGAGCGCTTGTTCTAAAATGTGCTTAAAAACAGGGACTGTTTCAGGGCCGAGAGGAATGGTTGAGAGGGTTGAGAGGGTTCAGGGTTGAGAGGAATGACCCAAGCAGCCTGGTGACATCCACAGTCAGCAATACCCAAGGCAAACCACTGTAGAATTCCCCAGCTGCCAAGAAAGTCTCTCCTGCCTGTGCTACAACCAGTGAGTTAAGCTGTATCTTGGCTGAGGCAGTTGTCTGATTTTGTGAGTTAATGAGAAGGAGCTTTTTAGTTGTTGAGCTGTAAAATACTTGGAAGATTTCCCTTGCCTTGTTCGTGTGAGTTGTTTCTAACTGATAGCGCTCACAGCTCTCCCCGTTAGGTGGATTTGTGGAATTTGCTTGTCAAATAATAAATTTGAGGCAGAAAGGAGGGTTGCAATTCCCCAGTATTGTGTATAGTAAGAGTTCAGGCAGCTACAAATAAGACTTGTAAAGAATTACTGGGTTTAGCTTGAAAGCTTTGAAGAGTAAAAATGTTTTCAAAAGTAGTTTTGTAACTTTTGCGTGGCTTCTGTACCAAAGGAAGAGCAGCAAGCACTCAGTGCAGAACTACTGTGGCATTTTCTGCCAGTCCCAGTATTCTCTAGAAGTCGTCATTGAAGCTGCAGCCATCAGAGACAATCAGTGACGTTGGATTTGCTGGTAATCAAAACACAGCAGGTAATCATAGAGGCGCAGGCTGTGGTGGTGATTAGCTGGGCCACAGCTGTTTTGCAGGAAGGGAGATTTTGTGGGAGCTTGAAATCCAGGCCTGAAAATAACTGAGCTGATGGCTTTGAGTGGGAACCCCTTCCAGTAAGCTCTAGAAACTATGGCCATTTCAGAGGCAAAACTGTTTAGTCTAAGAACCCAGACATGGTGGCCCTGGCTTGTCACGTCGGCATTGCTGCCTTGCACTGGCAATTTGCTGTAAAGGACTGTGCTGTATTAGCCTGCTTTGGAAACCCCAGTATCGTGAGCTTTCTGGGACCTAAGTAGCCTGTCCTTCAAAAGGAAGGAAAAGAATATAGGAGCAATAAATGCAGCCATGAGCAAAAGGTTTACTGGTCTGGATCACAACTGGCATCTCCACTAGTTATTTTATCTTCACCAGTGACCTTGGCCAGATGGCTAATTACAGGTAAAGCTTTAAGAATCCCTGTATGTGGCAAATATGAAGCCAAAAAAAAAAAAAAAAAAAAAAAACAGAAGTTTTTATTTATTTTTTATTTTATTTGTATTGTATTGACTATTCAGCAATAAAACTATTTGTATGCTTGCCATGGTTAGATATATTTGTAAAGGTCATTCCAATAGGAATAACTAATTTAAACTGGCTTGCATGTTTACTGTACTTCTAACTAGTGACACTAAAACAATGTCTGTGCATGTGAAAAAGTAAATATATTGCATAGAAAGTCATTTGTTTTTAAAATTTGTTGTTCTTAATGTCTAATATGAATGTGCTGTTCCATATTAATGTTGTGTATTATTGTTCTCTTTTGTTGCTGTTGTCTCACCTCAGTTATTTGCTTTATTTGGACCTTTGGCTATGTCACTGCTCATGCTGCTAGCGCACGTGTACGTATCTCAAATGAAATCTTGAGGCATTCACAGCAAGACGCCTGCCAAAATGAATAGCAATCCTTTCATTCCCTTTGCTTTTTGAATCCTACCTGTCTTGTTTCTGATCCATGGCAATACTTTTCCCTTCCATAACAAGTTATTTCTTTGATAATCTCTTGCAAAGAAACCTTTACAAATGCTTTTATGTTTTAGTTATAATCCATGAGTAGCCATAACTGCGGACATAGTCTTTAATTCTGAATTCTAAAGCTGTTTGATTTATTGTTAATCCAATTTTTTTTTTTAATCTGGACATTTGAAAAGCCAAGAAATGGTGGCAGGTGTGAACATAATGTATTTGAGTATTTATGAAAGGAATTTATTAGGCTCAAAAAGGATCGATCACATTTTTCCAACACTTCTCACTTCTGTTTTACATCAATTTTGATTGCAGTTGTGTTGCCTGGAGCTGAGATTGGTAATCATTTCTTTTGAGGTAGCTTTGGGGTTGTGTGCTTATGGAGGATTTTATGAAGAATCTATCTAACTTCATACGACCAGAATAATCCCGAAGGAAAGGAGTGAGATACTAATGACTATACCATGTACCTTGACTGTTTTAATGTAATTCTAATGTGAACACTCTACATCCACTGTCAGTGGTCCTGGTCAACCAGGGAGGTCCCAGGTGAGGGGGAACTACAGGCCTGTCAGCCTGACCTGGGTATCATCATGGAGCAGATCATCTTGAGGGTGATCACACAGTGTGTGCGGGACAGCCAGGCCCAGCAACAAGGGTTCGTGAAAGGCAGGTCCTGCCTCACCAACCTCATCTCCTCATAATTATTTTATGATTCTATTTTTCCCATATATGTGGAGAATAAACATACACCTGTTGCCATTATAGCCAAAACTATATCCAAGCAGTGGATTATATTTTTGTTCCTGGTTTTTGTTTTGGGGTGGGGTGGGGAGAGCTGGGTGAGGTTGGATTAATACAACATTCCTACAAAGAATTTAGTCTTTTTACATGGGCAAGGTTATTTGCACTGTTTTCGAATTGACTCCAAACTGCAGTGTTTGAGAACCAAGATGAAAATAGCATTTTGCAAGAAGTGCAATTGCACAGACTTTCAGATCTAAACATGTTGATATGAAAGACAAGCTATTCTTATAAATTATTTAAGCCTGTGAAGTTAATTTTCTCCTGATTCATTTTTTCTATATTAAAAGCTTGCCCTCTGTGTCTTCAAAATAAGACAGGATTTCAAGCAACTGATACCAGTGACAACTTCCCACAGCTTAAGAGTTACCTTATTTTTACACAATTAGTCTTAACCCATGGCCTTTACCATTTCTACCCACTCATGCAGGCACTTTTCAATTAATAAGGGGGCTGGCATCTTAGCAGTGCAGAGAGATAGGCAGGCCTGCAATTAATAGATAACCTGAAACAATGGTTTTAATAGCCCATGATTGAGCTTATTTAATAATGTAAGGAGATTTCCTCCCTTAAAACAAAGAGGAAGTGGATGTGTATGAGATTGCCAACATGCACCAGGGCTTTGCCTTTGTGTGTGCTGAAAAGAGCTGCACATCTGTAGATAGTTGATAATTCAGATAATTATTCATTTGTGTGTAACTGACTTTCACAATAAGAGCAGGGTACAAGTTTGGGTTTTTGTTTTGTCTGAATTAGATGGGAAAATGATTAATTACAGAGCTACATTTCGTGTCAAGTTGTGAATAAATATGTTTAGCATTAGTGTGGTTGTTTACAAACAAGAAGCCCACATTGCTTGCCAACAGTTTGATTAAAAAAATACATTCAATTCATCACAAATTCTCTGTAGGAAAGATCTTTACATTTGTGTAGTTTGGCATATTGTAATTAAATTCTTTTTAAAACATTTTAATTAGCCTGAAGCAAACTGGAATCCTTTGGTTCGCTCTTTGTGAGCACTCCAAGGTGTCACCAAGGTAAGAGCTATTCAGAATGCAGCAGGATACCTTGGCATTGTGGGGTTTGGGGGATTTGTTTGTCTGTTATTGTTTTGTTTTTAACAAAATTTTGACACTGCTCTTGGAAAAATATTCAGCACTAATAGGCAGCCATGTCTAACTGATAGATGGACTTTGCAAATCTGCTAACAAATTCAGAAAACAGCCCTTCAATTCTGGACTCGTGCCCAAAAGTCCAAACATAGCAAGTACTTTGGAATGATGTCTCAGAATGTGAAGTTTTCAGCCCAAAAGAGAAGGGTCTTCTGGCAAAAGGATTTGTTGCAAAGATGTTTAGTTTGTTCACCTTATTCTGTGTATGAAGCCTGGAGAATCGGTGCGCTTTCATCGCTTTCACAGGACATTAGATGACATCTTTTGAGCATACCTGCATGTGTTACCTTCTCGCTTCCCAGACCTGTAGCCTGCATTTGGGTATTGCCCCTATTTAGGTCACACACGACTGTGGTGCTGGCTCTTAGTATCTCCTGTAAGAACTGCAGCACTAAAACGGCAGCGGAAATGAATTTACAGACTGTAGCTTGAAGTGTGGATTTGCTTTCTAGACCAATATATTAGTTCCCGGTTGAACTACTGTCATTTTTCAGCTGCTTGATTAGCTTAATTGCTGTTACAGTACAGTGCCATTACTATTGTTGTTACTGCTATTATTTCCCCTTTCATATTAGCTTTTGATGGACCAGGACTTCATTGTACTAGACAGTACATCAACCAAGAAGAAAAACAGACGCTAATTCTAGGAGCTCTTAGGATATAGTTTTGCATTACAGCTAAATCATGCAAGGTGAAAAGGAGAGGTGGTGGTGTTCTCTCCTCGCATCCGCGCTATTAATTGGATTCAAGCTGTTAGAAGAACCTAATGCTCCAGTAAGGCCCATGATGAAAAACAGAGATGGGTCTTGAGTTTCGGGGTCCTGAGTTGCCCTAAGTATAGGGTATAAATAGGGTGCTTGGAGGAACCTTAATGAAAAGTGTCTGTTAGTGAAACCACCTGCCTTGGGAACAGTTTTGCCGTAAACTCTCTTCCAGAGTCTCCTTAACTACTACTGTGCTTAAATACTTCAGAATTAACAGAACCTGCATATCCGATACATTCATTAAACTGTTTCTGCCTGCCATGATTTCCTTGCTTGTTCTAAACTGTTTAGAACAAAATACCACCTGTATTTTGGCTTTTACACTACCAACTTGTAAAAGACTTCATCTGTTTGGGATGTACTCGTTGCTCGTCTGTTTAGCATTTAATATTGCAGTTGCTTTTGCAGTGTATTAAGGTTCTTAAACAGTTTTGGTTTAGTGGGGTTTTTTTTTCCCCTCTTTGGATTTCTAAACCAAGAAATTACTATTGTGTTTGTATGCTTAATTGATTAATTTGCTTATAGGATGCAATATTGATCACTGCAGAAAATCTGAATTGAGGAAAAGTCTATTACTAAAGCTTTTAGCTGTGGTGGTTGGTCAGTTTTATAACTGAATATTTGCTGGCTCTTTGTTAGTTTTCCTGCTTCTGGTACAGAAGATTTGGTTGTACTCAATTCCAGGGTTTCACCTGTGTAACCTGAGTCTTGTGCTGACATCTTTGGGGATTAAATATTTCAAATCCTCCTAAGATTTTGATTTCTAACTCTCATTAAAAGGTGTCCAAATATTGAGGTAGGTTTAGAAAACTCAGAAGGTGGCTCTCCTAGCTGTATTTTTCTTGACCATACTGAAAAATCATTTGTCTAAAGAGGGGATATGGTCAGGCGCGACACCCATGAAGCACGTGTTACTCTGCAGAACTGCAGTGGGACGTAGGGAGGAGCCCATGCCTTAAATGCATCTCCTGTTCATTTTAATGTGTATGACCCCCTGCCATGGGTGCCTTGAAAGTACCTCCTTGATTTACTCTCAAATTAACTCTTTTTTTGCTGGATTATCTACAATTGTTTCATGTTTGCTCTATCTGTTTCTCAGTGTAGCTCCGTGACCTCTCTCAGTTCAGACTGGCTGATTGTATCACTTAGAGGTTGTGCTTAAAATGTTCCCCTCTGTCTTTATTGTAAAATGCTTTGGTAAATTCCTGACAAATAGCCAGTAGGTCGTTAATGAATAATTACTTGTCTGAAAGGAAAGTCATTCCCTTTTTGAATGGAGAGAATAAGTGGGGGAAAAAAAAAGTTTACTGAAAATTAAAGTGATGGATCAGATTCTTAGGAGGAGTAAAAGGCCAATGCTGACTTGTGGAAGACTCAGGCTGATTTTTTTTTTTTCCCTCTCTCCTCCTTGTCCTAAAGAAAAAAATGTTAGGTTGCATTTCGTATTTTTACAAATAGTGGTACCTCCTGGGTCGTCCTGCTTTGCCAGCTCCTGAGTCAGCCCGTTTCACAATAATAGAGTTTGTAGCTTAGCATGCTATTTGTGGGGATTTTATTACTTGGTCATTAATTTTTAAACTTTTTTTTTAATTTACTTTAAATTACTTTATTTAAATGGAGGATAAAGATCATCATTCATCTTTCAGAAGTCAAGTTCTCAAATGACTGTTGAATGTATATTGAATATATGCAGGTCTTCCAGAGAGAGAGATTTCTGGGACAAAAAGTCTGATCTTTGAAAGAGTAAGGAATTAATTGTATTAAAATGAGAAGTAATCAGTCATTTGTTCTGATCACCTACGCAGAGGTGCCAACAGTATTAAATGGCAAAATTACCACTGCCAAGATTAGTGTTGTAATCACTGAAACTGAGAACGAAATACCTGACTCACATCAGCTATTTTGCAGTCTAATTCATAGTTAAGTATAGTAAAGAACTGGTGGATATATGTTTTGCTTAAATTGGAGAGCAAAACTGCCTTAAGTAAGACTTGGACCTGCTGGACCTAATCTCCTGCAGTCGGGAGTAATCAGTAGCAGGTTGCTAGAGACAGGCATAAGACAAGGACAAGCACAGGGTCTTTTTCATCCATGAATTTATTATTGCTGTACTTTCTGAATTCATGTAAGCTTTTGACATACACAATATCCTGTGGCAATCAGTGCCAGATGATAACTACATGCCATGTTTAAAAATGACATCAAAATGATCCTTTTTTCTTTTTTTTCTTTTTTAACCCTCTCTGACATTACAAGAAATAAGAGATAGACAATAAAATAACTTGGGGAAGGAAACAAAATGATTGCACCCAATTCCTTTTCCTCTTGCTGCTTATACTTTTTACTGTGTTCTTTAGATCTCCTTCTAAGTCCTATTTTTATAAGAGTATGCAGAGCTTGTTCTGTATCTTTGTCACCCTTCTTTGTGCTCTCTTAGTTTTACTATTTCTGTTTGGATTTACTAATGTGTTAATACTTAGCTGATTTTTATGTGGGTAGCAATTCAGAGCCTAATGAGCGCAGTAATTCAGGTTTTTGATGACTATGATGTTACCATAAAAACAGTTTTAATTATTTGGAGATTTCAGATACGTATATGCAGTTCTGTACCCATGACAATGCATTTTTGTACTTTAATTAAGCTCTTGGAATCTAGAATTCTTTTTTTAATAAAAAAATAAAGTTTTCCGTTGTCTCAGTAAGAAAAACAGTGTGACCTAGATAGGAATTTCTGTAATACTTCATTCTTTTCTGCATGGGGAATACATGTCAAAGATGTTTCGCCAGTGACAAAATAGGAAGAACCCAAGTGTCCCCTAGAGATGAAAAATAACTATCCTTCATCTCTCTTCTCCCTTGTGATAGGTAAGATCACTTAGTATTTTTATACTGTAGGTAAATATAGTATTTATGTCCCTAAGGATATTTTTTAAAGAGAGACTGAAGATGGGTTTTGATCAGTGTTGGTTTCAGGAAATGAGTCCCTTGCCATGATGGTTTGAAAAGTGGTAGTTGGACCTGTCCCTTACCCCAAGGAGGCTGTAGGGCTGAAAACATAATGATGAGAAAAGTAAATGCCAGTGGTGTCATAAGGTCTTGCAGTGTGAATCTTTCAGTATGCGGAGTCTCTCTTACAATTACAGTTCCTGGGTTCTTCAGATGGTTTAAATGTAATATTAAATCTTCAGGTAAAGTGGGTTTCCTACCTTTGATATATGGAGAAAACCAAAGTCTGTTTTAAACATTGAGGTTTTTTTCTCATCCTCCTCAATAGGAATGCAAAGCCATGATGATTTAGCTGATTGTTT
>VZSV01000005.1:11228629-11246044 GCA_013398735.1 Nothocercus julius
GCCGCGCAGAGCCGGGCCAAGCAAATCTGTCGGTGTGCGATGCGCGAGGCGTAACCGTGGTCAGCGTCACGCACGAGCGCGATTCGGCGACGTTCTGCTCCTTCGGACCCAATACCGTTTGTATCCCGTCATCGTTCAAGTCACCGTGATTCTGGAAAGCTTTTTTTGTGACGCTCGGTGAAGCTGATTGATGAGTGTCCAAAAACGTGGTGGATTGTCCCCAATCCAGAAGCAGCAGCAGCAGAATAACTGTTGTGAATCTCTGCGTGGTGTCTGTTCGGTGCCCCACTTAGCCCAGGCTTCCCTCTATAGCTTCTTATTAACTCAGGTGCAGTTGACGCGTTTCTCCTCCACACCTGAAGAGCTGCGTTGATAAGGCGCGTTGGGCTGTGCCGTTTTGCTGTAGCTGCGTTGTGCTCGGCCCACCTGATGACAAAAGGAACTTTATTTAGCTCTGGCTACACTTCAGTGTTCGCTATTGTATTTAGTTTCAAGAGTTACCTGCCATCCTTGTTCGTTTTGAGCTGGGGAGCCGGCGCACCTGCAGATACCTGGTATGTTGTGACAGATGATTTAATTGTGAATTGGATGCAAGAATCCCAGTTTCTAGAAACTAAAAAAACAGTTTTTTTCAGGTTGTAATCAATTAATCTGCTCTAATTCTGTTACATGTCTTTCCTTGTTAATTAGAAAGGATTTTACTCCTCTTTATCTAGTCAGGGCGAGTATTTTACCTTTTCCTCTGTACTGTTTATAGTAAAGGGCTCATGCAAATTGTTTTATGAAGTATCCATGCGTCTGCTTCATTTTTAAGAGGCTTCAGATAAATTGCAGACTGCGGGGCTGGCCTTAGGCTTTACATATAGGCACGTGGGCGTTCACAGGTGTGCTTGCACTCACGTACCGCATTTTCTGAGCTCCAGTCACTGATGACTGTTCAAGTGCGTGGAAAAAAATCAAAATTCAGACTGTTTAATCTGTTGATAAATCTGTGCTTAAAAAAAAAAAAAATCTGTGATTTAAAAAAAAAATCTTCTGTATAATAATGTTTTTATGTCATAAGTTGCCTTACCAATTTAGACCAAGGCAATTAATCACTGATCTAGGCTACCCAGGTGGACTCAGGGTGAAGTTCTGTGGGTTGCACTGCTGTAGCTCGCAGACCCCTTTGGGAGGGAGCCAGCCCAACAGAGTCCCCTTGGGTAGGAAATCCCACCTTTGGATTTTCGCCCGTTGTTTATAAAGCCTTATGGTCCTGCTGTTCCTTTCCTACAGGTCGAGGCAATACTTGTGAACATTTTTGGCGGGATTGTGAACTGTGCCATTATAGCCAATGGCATTACCAAGGCCTGCCGAGAGCTCGAGCTGAAGGTACCTTTGGTGGTCAGACTGGAAGGTGAGTGGTAATGGTTTGAGAAAAAAGTCTTTGGCTGGATGTACTATAAACCCCCTTGGCTTTCTCTGATCTCTCAGCTCGACTTAGTCGAACACAATAAGAGTGTGTCCAGTTCTGCATCCCTAGAATGACCTGAAATCAATAAACTCTCTTTCTTCGCATGTTATTGTGTTCCTGGAGACCCAGGTGGTAATGGAAACAATAACTTTTTGGAAAGAAAGCATAGTGGTTTTGCTTGTAACATTTGCAATTCAAACAGAAGCTTGCATCAAAATCATTTCTACTTACTGGATAGCATTTTTTTCAAAGAGTTTTTACTGAATGCAATTCCACTATTGCCAAACCTCCAGCAACACATACTTTTCTTAAACATACTGCAGCAGCATAATTAAAAGAAAGATGCTAGAAACAGTGTTCTCGGGAGAGAGGCTACTATAATGTCCTGCCCAAATCCAATCCAGTTAAAATCCAGTAGAAACCAGTATATTTGGCAATGGTAAGGAATAGTTTTTGGGATGCATCCAGCACTGCTTGCCTGGGGGAAGAAGAGGAGGAGTGCTGAGGTGGAGCACCCCTTGGCAGTTAGTAGCTCTCCTTTAGCGTAATAGCAGTGGAGTTCTCTCTCGTTTCTGAAAAGTATCCTGAAGGAAGAAGGAAGGTTCTGCTGTCATTGAATGAAAAAGTGCTTTGGCTTTTCCTTTGTGCTGTGAAATCAGCACAGCATTGCTATACTCAGAACTGAAGTATATAAATAGAGTATTTTTGCTTGTTTGAAGTTTAAATGATTTAAGAAAAAAAAATCATATGTAGGCTTTTGCTGTAGTTAGGAGAGAAAATAAACCACCTTGGATATTAGAAACAAATTACAAAGATTTTCACTGGATTTTCACCACTAAGCATCTTATAAAGCTAACCAGATAGTTTAATATGTGATTGAGACTGAAGGATATTGGTTACAGGCAAGAACGATTTAGAATATGAAATCTCACTGCTTATCACTTTTATGCTATGTTACTTTAGCTTTTTGTCACGGCAAAAAACCTCCCTTATCTATCATGGCTTTCAGAGACTTTATCTATATCATATCTATAAATGTTTTTTGCATCAGGAAAGGCTTCTGGTTCATCATAGCTGTTATTTAGTAAGTACAGATCCCAGAAAAAAGGCTTTACCTTTTCTTCTGAACAAGAGAGTCACAAGTTGCTTCTAAGCCATTCTTAGAAAACAATATAAGAGAAACAGGGAAAATGACCATTTTCAAATAGAGCCTGGTAGGTCTACCATTAGGTTTTCTTGGTATTTCTTGAGTGCTTTTAATTCACATGCTTCACAGTGGTGTGCACGTAAGTGTGAAATTTTATTATGCGACTTTTGGGGGACTGCAGAAGCCGAGCGGCCCCTGGGCTGAGTTGGGCTAACCCCGCGTTTGGGCTCTGCACGGTGCAACTATCCTTTGGTCATCTTCTTCCTGTAGTTACCCACTCTTTACAAAGTTTAGAATTAGGATTTTTCTATTTTAGTTGGCAACTCAGGAAATGGAGTTACCAGGTTTTCTTTAGGAATCCCTGTCCTAGTACAATACATTAAACTGTCACTTTTGCATATTATTTATCCCAAAAAGCTTTCTAATTCCTTCAGTTTTTCCTAGTGTTACCCATCAGTTTATCCTAAACGAAGACCTCTAATGTTTACAGCCTTCAGATGTTGTATTTAGAAAATATTAGCTTGAAACTCCTGCTTTCTCTGCCTCCTTAATCACCCAACCAAGCAATATATATATTTAGTTCTTTTAATCTTTCCTCAGAAGTCAATCCCTCCGGATTCTTAATCATCTTCATTGTTGTTCTTTGAACTGTTACTGGGTTATCCAAACATATAATGATTTTGAATTAATAATGAGTACTGTGGAAGTAATAAGGCTACTCACGACACTTTAAAACATCATTGGTAATGTTTTACATTTCAAAAGAAGAAAAAAAAAACATGCATTTTCGGGGGGATTTCAATTGTGAACATTTTTTTCCAGCAGAAGGTTCATGATTATTCCTATAAATCTTAACAGATTTGTGACCTGCACTTTAAAGATTCTTTGCCACATGCACAGTATTACAAATGTCTTGGTGACTAGAGTTTTAATCAGTCAAATCTTTCTTGATTTAGTAGGATTTTGTGGACAAATCTTTGTTCTCAGTTGTATAATAATTACAAGCTGTTTTACTAGTGGATAAAGAAAGGATTACTCTTCTCTTTGAAAATAGTAACTTTATAATTACGCGTATTTACTTGCCTTATCGGTATAGAACTCAGCAGCTGAGACACAGGATTATTGTTGTTTAAAAGACTCACGAACAAATGGAGAAATCACATATTCTGCATTTGCAGAGGCATAAAACTCACTTCTGCAATTGTTATGCAGGATTTTTTTTTTTTAATGCAATGTATTTCAATTAAGTTTTGTGGAAATCAACTAGGATTGCTGAATGTAAGCCAAAATTTGTTTCTTATTTATGAAGCTTGAAGTTAGATGAAAAGGTAGCAGTAAAAAGGAACTGTGAATTATAACTTTCTCTTTTCTTCCTATATTGGAATTTTCAAATTTCTCTCTCTCTCAACAAATGAATTCTCTTCTGTGGTCATAGAGCAGGAAGAATTGGGAGGAATTAGAGCAACTAAATATGTTCAAGTGCACCTAGAAGCAAATTGGCTTCCATTCAAAAGCCTGAATCCCAAATTTCCTATTATATTTTTAGCTGTGTGATTTGTGACCTTTTGTATTCTTCAGAATCAAATAGGGTTTTTATACATTCAGAAATCTTTTACAAACAAGTGAAATAGCAGTGCAGCTTGTATATCTTTCTACGGTTTGCCCATGAGCACAAATACAGTTTAGTATGTATGTCTGTGAATTTTAGCATCCCAAATTGCCTATCAAGAGAAAACAACTATCAGAAAGTCACATTTAGAGCTTCTTTCACGTCAGCCTACCCAGGCATGCTGGGTCTCGATGTTCGGCACAAGGTTAAATGCTTTATCAAATGTTTCCCAATTAGGATGTAAACAAGGCGCAGAGGAAAAGATAAAATACTCTTTGGGCAAAAAGTTAAGACAGAGAATGGTAAAGGCATGGACAGAATGAAAAGATTTTAATTGTCTCTTAAGTGTGCAATGAAAGTTGGTCTATTAACAGCTACCTAATGTGAAACCCACCGAAACTTCTTAGGTTCAGTAACTGAAGATCTTAGCTCATCACTAGCCAAACCTCAAATCAGATGTTGACTTGGAGATCCATTAGTGATGAACTTAGAAAAACCCTTCTACTTACTGCCCAACATCGAATTTTTGACACCTTAGAGTTCCCAGTTCGCATTTGTGGTCTGCAGAACTGAGGTAACCTGAGTCTACACCAAAGGGAAGCTAACAGGCCCTTATGCGCTCACCAGCGTAACGTATCGGGTCTGAACCGTTGCTGCTGACACTCGAACATGGTCACGGTGTTTACCTCAATTTTTTTCAGACTGCATATTATAATATTTTGTCATAGCAGATTTTTTTGTTCATCACAGTTTATAGGAACACGCTTAAATGGAGCATTGATTGTTAGGATTTTTAGGTAGGGAAATGAACAGATTTGATAATGGTAGCAGAGATTCTGAGGCAATAGAAATATAAAAGTGACATATTACGTGTACATAAACACAGAGATTGTTTTGGATCCCAAGTTTCAGAAGGAGGATGCTTAGAATAAAAAGCCTGAAAGTATATGCAGGTAAAATCACATCTTTCTTGTTTTTCCATGGAGCAGCACTGACAGTAGTATGTGACAAAAGGGGGGGGAAAAAAAAAAAAAGGATATCTGTGTTTTCTGTTTTCTGAACCTATTTTCTCATGAAAAACGCATTCTCCAAATAGTAGATAGATTTAAAACAAACAAGCAGATGAACAGACCTGTAGCCTTCAGTCTTGTGTATTTTCACTTTCAGTTAGTTACAGGGTAAGTGAAGGGCAGGTTACTCTGCTGGCCTGTGTATGGGATTCTGTTTACAGTTCTCTGACACCATCCAGTGGCAGGAGGTTAATGTTAGAGGAATGGGATTATTTATTGTTTATTTCAGCATCTATTGTGATAAGCAGGTACCTTTTGTAGATGTTTTGAAATTTCTGATTTTTATTTACTTTTAATTTTAAAAATCTTTTCTCTGTTTTCAGGGAGATCTCATTGCAGTTTCTGTGCTGTCCAACTATCTAAAATACTATTGCTATTGGATTAAAAACTTAATTCCACATTTAAAAAAAAAAAATTACAGCAAAAGAACTACTTGCTGGAAGTACATTTAGTTGTATGGCCTACTTATTTAGAAAATGTTTAATAAATGTAATATCTAACCTTAAGCTTTTAACAGCTATAAAATACTTTTTCACCTTTCACATTTCCATTTCTCTGTATAAACTCCCCGTCCTTTTTAGTGGACTGTGGTTTGTATCGATTTTCTAATGCGTGTTAGACAAGTAGTGAGTAGAGCAATCAATGCAAAACAGATCTAATGTATTGTTCTCATTCTGACCTGTTAGTAAATTAACATCGGCCACTTAGTGAAGAGCAAAAGTTAGTTTTAAATATGTGGCTATCACAAAAGGTACAATATTTTTCTTTGTGGGAAGATTGCCAGGAAAGGTTCTCCCTGTCCCCATTCTTTCTCCACATAATGCTTTCTGTATCTTGTAAAATCTTACCTATTTTAAACGTTTATCACCCTTGTATCTAAATAATAGATAAAACCTTCAAGACTTAATGGGAATTGCTATAAAAGTGTAAGGAATTTAGCAGAGAAGAGGAGTTCTTGTAGCGTCTTCTGCTAGTGCACAGCAGTTCCATTCCGGCAATTGCCAGCTGCCACGTAGCATTTAATGGGTGAAACACCTCAAATCCGAGTACTCCTCTTTGCGAATCCTGAGGAAGGGCACTGCGGCGGTCCCCGCGTTCGGCACAGCCGCGTCCCGCTCCTGCCAGGGGTTTCAGGTGGCCGTGGCCTTCCTGCAGAAGCCACCGGAGCCCCGCGCACGGCCACGTCCCCTCCGCTCGTCGGCGGCCTCTGCGGCCGGGGCTCCCGAGCAGGGTCCCTGCGCAGGACCCCTCGGTCCTGCTGCCGCGGAGATGTCACAGATGTCTCCTCGGAGCAGGCGGTGGGAGTCTTTATTATTTACTTATTTATTTTTAAAAAGGGCAAGTTCACGCTTAAAAATGAACACTCTGGAAAGCTGCACAATGCAGAATGTGTTCATTGCATGGTTAATAATTAAGGGTGTAATTAGTGTATAGCTCCACATATAATTAAAATTCATTTTGCTAGGTCTAGGAATTACAAAGTAATTAAGCATTTTGACATGGCAAATGAACAAGGAACTTGGTGTGGTCGAAGGGATAGAAATGCTGCTAAAGAGCATCAGTTTAGGGTCTTGTACTGGTGATTAATGATGTGATCCCAGGGCGTGGATTCCAGTTATTCAGTGAGATATCTCTCAAAGAACTTCCCTGATGCATAATGTATCTGTGATCAAAACAGCTACTTGGTTTTGCTGAAGAAAGTTTTGGAAAATTCAGATTCCTCCTGCAGCTTTGTTTTCCCAAAGGAATGACTGGAATTAGGGGAAAGTCTCACGCACTGCAGTTTTTGTAGAAAGGTCAGAAGCTTCATCTACCTTCATTCACATGACAGGGTCCCAGAAGGGAATCAAGACCTCAAACTGATACTTAAAAAAATATCAGGGAAGAAAAGAGTGTTTTGAAAATATACCAAGTCCAAAGTAATTTGGAATTTAAAAATTCAGAGCATTTCTCCCTTTCGTTATCTCCTTCCTCCTCCCACCTCCAAGGCAGCCTGATTATAGCTTATCTTCATATCCCCCAGCAATGTCAGGACACGTTCATGGGTAGTGTGAAGTAGCCTTTGAAAAGACAATTGTCCCTAAAGCTCTTTAGAACTAGTATTGGTGAAAGGGGTGAAGCAGCACAGATTGTTAAATATTGAGATGACGTTAATAATGTTCTAATGACAAAGAGAGAGGGAGGAAAATCAAAGCTGTTTGCATTTTGTAGGGTTCATTTGTTCTGTAAGAATAGTTCATTAGCAATGAAAAGAAATGAGTCTAAAAAGTAAGAAAGAGTTGTATACTAAAGAATTTGTATTCAGCGAGTAGAGGTCATGTTTTATTGACCAAATGAGCACAGTAAAGCCTGGATCTCAGGTTGATCCTGGCAGCTTTTGCAGCATTCTTGGAAAGTTTAGGACAAAAACCAGAAAGAGAGACCTAATGTAATTTGATTATGGAAAGGAAAAAAAAGGTGAAGCAGGAGGGTGAAAAAAATGTGAGGGACAAGTGGCAGGGAAGGAACTAGGTGAGCTAGGAAAAGAGAGATGGGATGGAAGGTCAGAACCTCATTGTAAAGAAACTGGCCTACGTTCCCAACAGGGTGAAAAAGGGACATGAGGGAGGCCTGCGAAGCAGGATAAGGGTAGAAGGGGAGCCACTGGGTGTGATAGATGATGGTTAAGTTTTGTGGAGCTATTTGGCAAGAACACACCAATCAATAGCACATTTAGCCTGTGTAGCTCCTTGGATTGTCACCAGGTGTTTTCTGCTAGCCAAGTAACATTCCATGCTTAAATTAACTAGAAAAATCCACTTTTGTTTTTAATTGAACATTTGGGGATCTAACAGCAGGACAGGACATCAGTGACAATCAGTCATCTCTTCTAAGCAACATCTTTCTATTTAACTATCCACTTGTCTGTTAAATGGGTGTTAACAATGTGAAGTATGCTTTTGTGAAATACCTTTTTAATTTAAGGCTTTTTTCTTTACTAAGCATCTTCTCTGTTAACTAAATTCAAGCTCTGTAGGTATCAAATGGAGCTCTTGGAGGTGGGATAGTGAGTGCAGGAGCAGAGGAGAGAAGAGCAAAAACATTTTCAAGAAAAGCTGAAAATCTGTTATATTTTCAGGATTAGCCAAATCTTTGTCTCCATTATAGCCACTTTTGCACCTTTCAGTTAACTTTTTTTTTTCGTTCTTTCTTTTCTTTCTTTCTTTTAAATGCTTGATATTTGTTTGATTATCCACTGCTCTTCTTGGAGATCTTCAGTGACTATGGAGGATGCTGGATTGCTCAGTCTAAACTACTTGTTGAATCTGTTGTTGAACTGGTGTCTCATTTGAAGCATTAAGCACTTTTACAGATATTTCATAGGAGATGCTCATCTATTAGTTGATATTTGTTACTAATTGTAGTTAATACTATTTTTTAGGAACGAATGTTCATGAAGCCCAGCGTATTCTCAATGAAAGTGGACTTCCTATCACATCTGCAAATGACCTTGAGGATGCTGCAAAGAAGGCAGTGGCCAGTGTTGCCAAAAAATAACTCCTGAGGATATCGCTGTGGAAAGTTTCCCAAGGCATCATTCCTGTTGTTATTTTGAAAAGGGTTAATGGAGTTTTTCTAAGTAGTCATCATTGTTGATGGATTCATTTTGTAATGCATGATGAATGAAGGCCATGGTTTCAGAAATTTTGCATCTGTCTTTTAAATTAGTATGTCTTCACGTTTTAGTTTTTATCTTTAAGATTGCATTAAGTAATATTTCACTTCATTTTCCAAAATTCTCACCGATAAACTTATGAGATACAGTAATGAATAATTGATTTCTATAAACAGGACTGTTTTTTAATCAAACACACGTAGTTCATGTATTTTTTTAAGCAATGCTTTCTTTTTATATTAAGAGTCAGCAAACTAATAATACGTTAATGTATTTTTATGAACTTTTACAATAATGTACACAAATTTGTGTGCTTATGATATCTATTTTTATTCAAATGAATGATGTTTATTTTCTTTTTTAGAATTCACTCTCTTTGCCTTAAGATGTTTTTTTTTAAGATGCCAAAGGATACCTCACAGTAGGACAAGAAGTTGAATAGTTGATGGTAAAAGGACCTTCCATTCTGATACTGTACCCATAGGCAGGTGAAACATGTTTCTAGGTATAATGCTGTCTTACAGAAGATGCAGAATATGTATGACAGTAAGAAAAAAAAAAAAAGGCTGCTAACTTTTCAAAGTAAACTCTTTCATATGTATGTTTCTGCTGTGAGGATTTAGAAGATGAGAATGTGAAGCGGTTTTCTATCAATAGCACAGGCTCTTCAAATAATTTAACATCCACAGAGGAATCGTATTTTGGGGGGAATAAAATGCAAATTAACATTTCAATTTTTAAAGTATTTGACTTTTTAGGCATCAGTACAAGCATATACATGAAAAAAAATATGAGTTTCAGTACTTAGGTATTGACTGAGATTTATTTTGATTATATATTCTTTTGTAACAGTCAAAATTCAGGCTGTTAGTTACACAAATCATTTATTCAGGGAACAGAAGACAAGGCCAAATGGTTTGTGTATCTTAGGAACTCAATACAAACCTCAGGCCAGGAATTACATGCTGAAATCCATCAATAAATTTGAACGGTGAAGAAATGAGATAATATTGTGATGCAAAGACTGTAAATTGGCAGAGAGGTAAAATTCTTAATAAATAATTAATAATTCTTAATTGTTATTTTTGTGCAGTCCTCATCAATACCATGTCCTACAAAGAAAATTTTTTTTTGTTGATGTTTCTGTTAAAACTACTAGATTTAAAAATACATTTTTTGCACTAATCTCTGCCTCTTCACAAAAATTATATAGATTACTATCAGCAATCACTCTGATCATGATGAAAAAAATTTTGTCGTTCTCCTTCTGTTGCTTAAGGCAAAAATGTCTGACCATTAGAAGAGCAAAAAACAGGCCACTAAGTTTGTAATTCTCTGAAAGAGAAGGGTATTGTTAGCAGTTCTAGTGAAGGTGCATATTAGTGCCCTAATCCAAAAGAAATGCTTACCTCACCACAATAATAAAAATCACTATGTATTTTAATACTGGAAAATAAAGGCATTCTGTGGAAGAACTGTTGATACAATACGGTTACACTGAGTATATAACTTCTGGTCTCAAGACCATTATGTCTGAACATAATTATTATTCTGCAAAGATTAATACTATCTGCACTAACTGTTAGTCAAATAAATGTAAAAATGAAACCAATTAATGACTTTGTCCATACTATAAAACAGAAGATTGTTTAATTTGTCTGTTGTATTCTGCGTTTTTCCATTGAGCATTTTGTCATGGATGGGTGCAATGAAATGCATGAGAATTTCTTTTCAACTGGATAACATTGGCATATTCTTTTACATGTGCTTCTTATCTAAAAATATCTTTTTATCTCTCTTTGTCTCTATCTCCAATACTCAGAGTGGTGACAGTTGCATTCCCACTAAGCCATATGCAGAACAGAACATTATCTTTTTTAATTTGCAGATGGTATATGGAAAACTTCCTGAGCTTTGGATGTGTATTTTTAACCCAGCACGTTCAGTTTGCGCCAAGGCCCTTTTTGCATTTTCTTTGCTTTCAGTGGTGTTGTGGTCTGGATTGTATTTATTTCCAGGGGGTCCTTTCTGTGCATATGGAAATGTGTAAGGTTAGTCTTATTCTCCCTTGAAACGAGTTTTGGTTACAATTCCTGTACTTTTAGCTGTTATAAATAATTCCGTGTAATTCCACAGTAGCAGGAAGGGGCACGTTTGTCGTTGCTCGAGCACGCAGAGCCACAGCGCGGCAGGAGGAGCTCGCCGTCCTCAGCAGCCGTCTGCGCGGCCGCGGCGGGGGAACGCGGGACTCCTCCAGCTAGCGCGGGCCCGCCTAACCCCCGAGGAGAAGCAGGTGAGAATTGCCCCTCCTGCAGAATGCGAACAGCAGCGTAAGCAGCAAGGAAGTTCCGCTAAATCCCCTTTGTGAACATTTAAGAGGTATTTTGTTAGTCTCTAAATCTTTAAATTTCAGCCAATATTAATAAAGCTCTGTTCGACTGGGCGCTTAGAAAGGAAAACAAGAGGAAACTCTTAATGCTGACATTGTATTATATCTTAACAAGATGCCTTTAAATTCTCCCAGCGAAAGTGTAACAGCTGGGATTTCTGGAGTAATGGCCTTAATGTTCATTTACTATCCTATTTGTGAGGCCTTTTCTTCCCTACATCAGTAAAAGCAGCTGGTATCAGGCAAAATTGCTGTGACTGAAACAGCATGTCAGTGCAAATCAGGCGCTAGATGAGATCCCAGGCAGGCCCTTTTCTTTGCAGCAGAATCTATTTCCCAAGACAAGAGCGCTGCTCCGTGGCTTGCCTTGTTCCCAGGGGTGCCCCGCTTGGGCACCCTGGGCGTGTTGGTTGTCGCGTGCCGGCTTGGCCCCGTCACCGCGTCGCGCTGCACACGCGGCAGGGGAACGTGCCCAAGGTGGGCGCGGGCTGCCGGGCTCGGAGCCTTCGTACGTGCCATGTGAAACGCGGGCGCTGCGTGCTGCTGTCAGCCCGGAGCTGACTGCGACATTCCCTGCCTCATTTTCCTTTTTACTTGACTTTCAGAAAAATTGTGTTTCTCTTGAAGTCAAGGCCAGCTTTAGCAAGAGGCAGGGGTAAGCAGATCATACTTTATCAATCCAGTCTTCCCCCTTCCTGTGCAAGATTTTGTTTCCCTTTCCCCCACCTTTCCATCCTCACAGCTGCCTCCCTGGTGCTCATCACGTCTCCCCAGGGCGGCAGAGACACCACAGCATTTGGTGTGTAGGAACTGGCCGGCCTGTCCGAA
This sequence comes from Nothocercus julius, assembly GCA_013398735.1. Classification (NCBI taxonomy): domain Eukaryota; kingdom Metazoa; phylum Chordata; class Aves; order Tinamiformes; family Tinamidae; genus Nothocercus; species Nothocercus julius. The sequence continues at coordinate 11,240,781 of VZSV01000005.1, forward strand.
GCGGGATGCATGGAGCACGTGGGGATGTTTAGGTTAAAGCAGGAAAGACGGGGGTAGATGGTGACACGGTTGTAAAGGTTGCTTCAGGAAGAGAGAAGCAATACACTTCTGCAAGAAGGAACAGTCTTCCTTATATCCAGTGGGGACAAGTCAAGCAGTGAGGAGCTTTGGTTGTGGTAAGGGACATTTAGGTCAAACATAGTTATGAGGGGAGCTGAGCAATATGCGGTGAAATCATGAATGGTGGTTTTATTTTAGAGTCGGATGAACATCTGTCAGGTATGGTTTAAGAAGAGTTGATTTTTGCCTTAGGCGGAGGAATGGATGAGGTGACCTTCCAGCCTGAATTGATAGGATTTCATGCTTGTTGGTAGAGTTTTGTTTTTCCATTTTCTTAGCTTGTAGGACGTAGGGAAGAGAAAGGATAGATCAGGTAGATTCTTGAAAGAAACTGTTTTTAATTTAGTTGCCAAGAATGATCTGCAGCTGTCAGGGAAGTAGTAAGCAGATTATGCAAACCCGAGACTTTCCCAAATAACAGGACCAGCGTTATTGCGATGCATAAAAGGCTGAGCAGAGAATTAGAGGTATCTATCAGATTTATTATGTTTAATTTAAAAGGCAACAGGTTGCAGCAGCAATTCTTTTTCTACTTAATGAGACCCATTCATAAGTAGACAAACAGGATTTGCATGTCACCCAGAGGAAATCACAGTATTTGTATTTGTACTTCGGTGCAAAACTTGTGTTGATTGCAGTGATTTAAAACTTTTTCCAGCCCAGCTGGAGAAGTCAGTTTGATGTCAGGATCCTTTCATCCGGAGACAGATGCATCCTTGCTAGAATCCTGTGTGAGTCTGTGTCTTTGTTCAGCCTCACAAAGTACCAGATAAAGATTAAAAAATAAAAGTGTATGTGGATTATTGCATGTTATTCCTTAGAGATAACCACTGTGATATAAGAAATATTGACTTAACCAGGACCTGGTAGCCCCTCCTGGAGATGAAGGAAGGATCTTTGGTAGATGTGTTTGCCTTTCAGCTTGTCCATATTCTGCCTGTGTCTGTGGGCAGTGGGTGTTGTAGGTACAGTAATAGAACAGCATTGCATGGTATACAGTGCTCCCCATCTCTCGAGGCTGCTACTTTTCCATAGGGCTTGGTGTGCAGGTGGAGGCCAAAAAAATGGGGGGAACCCACAGGACTGGATGGGGAAGGAGGTGGTTCATTTCCTCACTGGATCTCAGAGAAGTCCCTGTTCCATGTGTCTCTTCTGCAGCTTGCCCTAATTGCAAGGAAGTAACTTGTTGGAGCAGTGATGGTTTCTCACCTTAGCCTTCTGCATACCCCTGGAGTGCTCCCACAGCATCAAAAGGACAGAAAGAAAAGCAGTGCCACAAAGACAATATTCCCTTCTCTTGTCTCCCTAGGACAGGAGATGCTTCCTGGACCTTTAAGTACCAAGAGAGATTGAGAAATAGGCTGGGATTCGACTCCCAGATAAATCCAGCTTAACTTGTTAGGAAATCTAACAGGGACAGCCAAGTCTGGAGAGAGAGGAGCACCTGACAGAAGTAGGTTACTCTGAATTAAGTGCTGGTGGGATGTGCAGAATGATGGAGGTTAGAAAGTCCTTTGCATTTACCAGAATAGCTCTCTCGAATGCACACAAGCAGGCTGTCGTGAAGAGGTGACAGTGACAAAGTATCGGTAAGTGAATCTGAGAAAGGAGGGCGCAGAGAGATCAAGTATAAGAGTTTTTGCATTTCTCCAGATACTGAGATGGGAAAATGAGAAATCTGATCTTTCTATTATAATCGACATAAGGAATTGCAGGGCAGCAAAAGGCCACACAGCTAAACAAAGCTGTTCCCTTTAAGTTTATTTCGAATGTCTCACTGCTTCGGCATTGTGTCCTTCAAGACTTTCTCTCTGTAATTGCTTGTGGCAACCTCTTTACAGCCAGATGACGATTGCGGCTCACAACCCACTCGGAAACATAGACAATAACAAGCAAAGAAAGGGCATTGCAGGAAGTATTCGAGTGAAGTTCCTCCCTTGTTTCACAAATGGGTCAGCAGAGGGGTTTAAAAAGTGCCATTTTCTTTGTGGAGACTGCTCTTTTTGGCCTCACGACCCATCAGGAACCATACTCAGCAGCTCAGACCCTGACAGTAACAACCCTCCTTCCTTTGGCCCTGCCAGGCAGCACAGTTCAAGGAACAGATAGTTCTTGCTGTCTCACTTTACCTGGCTGCATTCTTAGCAAAACTGACTCAGTCCCCACAGTGGGACTAGAGGCTTTGCTCAGAGGACACAGCCGTTACGTGGTGTCATCTCCTACAGCTGTAATATCCTGGACTGTCGGGGGAGTCAGGCCTCTGAAAACTGAAAACCTGCAGGTTTCAAAGGATTTATGCTGCATTTCAATCAGAGAGCAGCAGCATTGCTGTTGAACATCAGAGAGCTCATTTTCCCTCTCCCCTCTGCCTCCAAGCAAGGGGTGAGATGAGGGCTGCAAAGCAAAGGCTGATGAACTCAGGTCCTGCCCTTTTCTCCCTTGCTATCAGGTGCAGACCAGCTCAAACTTTGCGATGAGGGTGTAGATCCTCATTTCTCTTTACCAGTAGAAGATTTCAGGTCTAAAATTCTGTGCTCCTATCTAGGTCCTTACGATGTCCTTTACTCTCCTCTGAAAAGAGTGGAGGCCCTGAGCCGCTGGGGAAGCGGCTGCTGCGAGGAGGTGCCAGCTGCTCGGTGCAGCGAGATCCCAGAGCCGCTATTAACAGAACAGAGGCAGATTCACGTATTCTTTTGGGATCTTCTTCACTTGACCGTTCACTGAATTTTAGCTTTGTTGATAGCATTGCTCAGCCTAAACCCCAAGTACTTGGGGATACTGGAAAGCTCTTAGTCCCTGTTGCTTTTTCTAGTACTCCCTGAAGTGCTTTTCCCACATTGTTCAGCAGCAGGAATACCACTTCAGATGTGATGCAATTCCCTTCCAGTTGTGCTCTAAACAAGCAGATGCAAAATATGGGGAAAATGAGGCAATAAATTATTTTGCATCTAATTTTCCAAAACTACTGTCCTGTAGCCCTGGTGAGATGTTTGACATAACAGACCTCCACAGCTTGTCCACTGACCACCTGGCAATCAGTCCGTAAATCTGCTTCATTGAATACTCAGAATAGAAAGGGAGATTTCTCAGACATGCAGGACGTCACTTGTGAGAGAATGAATCATTTTTTCATTAATATTATTACCATGAAGGGTACAGGATACCACTGTTTTCACAGCAATGTCTGGAATGCCAAGTGCTTCCTCATCAAGATGAAGCTTTGAGGACAACAGCAGATTAGCGTCAGTGCCAATTTTTCATGCATACACTTCAGTCTTAGAGCTTCAGTCCCATTGATTTCTTTAATGTTATCCATCTATTGATTTTTCCACTATCCTCTGGATTATACCCATGTGGAAACTGCTGCTCACAACCCTAAAGAATTCCTGCTGTCACACTCCATCTGCTGAAGCCGGCCTGTTCTTGCATGCCAACTGCATTGCCTTTTCTAGTTGGGAAATTCCCATATCCATCCTCACGAGGCTGCCCTTTGGAAGCTGCTTGTTTTCAAGAGACACTGAGTTGTGCCTCCTTGTAACAACTGATTTCCAGGTTTCATCATTAAGCTTGAGATTTTTCAGATTACAGCTCAAGTTCTTCCCCAGTCATTTCCGGATCTGCAAGGATCTGAAAACACAGAAGCAAAGCCCTTGTTTGCAGCCTGCACGTGAAGACTTTAATATGTAGTCCATTTCACTGCACTTTCTGTTGCGGGTGTAACAGAACCACCCAGAAATTATGTTTGGGCCCCTTCTAAGATACAGCTCAAGGGCAGGTGCTACTTAGAGAGTTTGCACCTTCTCCTGAGCGTGGCCCCACCAAATTTCCTCTAAGGAGAGGTGTGTAAAATCTATCACATCTGAAAATGCTTTCCATTTCAGTGAAGTTGTTCTGTCTTTCAACTTTAAATGTGTTCCCTGGGTCTTCCTCTCTGATTTTTACAGGCTGGGTGATGAAGTTGTTCAAAAGGTGCCTTTTTGAACATGTCCTTTAGTTGTGTGTGTCAAATTCAGTGAGTGGAATATCACTGCTGTAGAAAACCAACGTTACGATTAACGTGCCTTATTGAATGGCTATAACAGGCCGTTAGCTGTATAGGCCGGCCGGCAGAGTTTACTCTGTATTCACTGCAAATACATTAAAGCTATTTTGGGTAAACGGCAGCTAAGTTCTGATGTGTTTGTAGCATTCCGTCACAGATAGCGATAGAGTTATTGGAACTGCTGCAATGATTTTACGATCTCCCCCAGCCACCTGAAAAACAATTTAGTGCATTGTTGATTCCCCCCCCCCCTCGCCCCCAGAGTTTTGTTTCATAGTAAAAGCAAAATCATGAAATATGAAAATGTGGCCACCGTTTGGATTTGCTGATGACTCAATTGTCAGAACTGAGGAATTTGGGAAGTCAAAAGATCCCGCAAGAATTCCTGCCTTTCCTTTTAATTCTTTGTTGAGTCTGGGCACAAAGACACCTATAGCTGGGCATTTTTACATAATTTTCAAGGAGGTTCTGCAAGGCAGAATGTCTTGGCCCAAGCGCAATGAGAAGCTCAGCAGGCCCCCGTGCTCCCGCCCGCCTGAGCCCTCGGGCCGGCGCTGGGCACAGGCTGCCCGCACAGCTGCAGCAACCGGGCGCTTCCGTCCCGCTGCCACGGGCGCTCTGCGGTGGGAGCAGCAGCTGCGGGGGACTCCTCCCTTCCCTCCCCTGCCTCTCCAGGCTGGCTGGATGCCAGCAATTAGAAACTAATTGAGAAGCTTTAAAAATGCATCTCTTCCCCATTCTTTCTGCTCTGTTTAATCCTCTAACAATCCCCTGCAGACTTCAGCACGAGGGATTTTCACCGCCTCACTGTTTGCTCTGTGTTTGGGGTTAAAGCAGGTGTCCCAGCACACCGGGGCTGGTTGAAGATCTGGGTGGTGCCTCAGTTTTCTTTCTCTCATCTCTAATGCCCTCTTCTCCTTGTCACTTCCCATTTTGTGGAAAACGGAATACTACCTGATGGCACAAGAGCATCCGCGTCCCAGAGTTGTCACTGTTAAGTCAGAGTGATGCCTGAATGTGTTTGGTGGCATGGAGATCAGGACGTTGGAATATGTGAGGTAGCAGGTAGCGCTGGCATGCACTTTTGTGCTTTCCCCATACA
>VZSV01000005.1:11260671-11272868 GCA_013398735.1 Nothocercus julius
AAGCAATTAGCACAAATATTTGCAAGTAGATTGCCTTTCAAACTGCCCAAGCCTTTAGGCAAAGTCCAGGATGTCAACTGACTTCCTTCTACACACTTCTCATCAGAATACCTTTGCCATTGCTCACAGAAACACCCTTTTCATCAGTTAAAACAGAAATCTCCCTCTCCCTCCTCTGCTGTGAGCCATTCATCCATCAAACTATGAGAAGACACTTTGCCCTTGCTTTTCTCCAGCTATCAAAGGTTCTTTTTTCTCCGACCTCCTCAAAGCCTAAAACCATAAAGAGAGGATATATTCCTCCTAATTAATGTGGTCATTTTTACAGAAATAATTTATGGCTCCACGTCCTTTACTGCTGTGAGGTTTCTGTGCTCATTACATTAGTAAGAAGTTAAAGGTAAAACCTTCTCCATCTGAAGGAGTCTAACTAGTGATTCCAGTGGTGGTCAGTCCTCCCCTGAGGTGGCACAGTGCTGTTAACCATAATAGTAGGACACTGGGGCAATGGGGTGTTTAATTGAGCAGTCTGGCACAGTAGGGCTTTGAATTGCTGCTGGAGCTCTTATACAGTGCTGGACGAAGAAGAACAATAACCAACCTCAATGGATGCCCACTCCGACAGGCCTCCCTCACCACCCTGATGGCCGCGTCAGTGACTGAGCTGCTTCCCTAGGCTCTGGCAAGTATTTAGTTAACAATCACCTCTCATAACAGCAGCTTACCTCTATGGATCTGACTTCAAATTAAGAATGAATAAAAACATAGAAATAATAACAGTTTAATAATCTAGCACATTAGAAATAATATTATCTGTACTTTGTGTTGTTATAAATGATTAAGGAACGGGTGAAGAAGTGGAGGTGTGGGTCTATTTACAGTTTCTTTAGTATAGACCTTACCCAGAAATGCAAGGTTTGTACCCTGACCTGATAAAAAATCTTCACCCGCAGCTGCCATACATTTCCTGTATCAACCATTAAAGGAAAATGCTAATTTAAAAACTAGTTGTGCTCTGAAACCCTCCTTCAAGGACCTGTTGAATCAGTTGTTATTAAAACTGTGGAACAATAGTTGTCTGTAATAGACTTGTGCTGGGAGAGCAAGTTACCCTACTTAATGTATTCATAGAAAGCTACAGTTGGAGGTTTCTCTTTTCTACAGGTCAAGCAGGGGGAATCACTGTTGAATCAATGTATCTAACTCCTTGAGTGTCCAAATTTACAAAGAATACACTCTTGCTACGATTCATATGTGCTCTTTTTGATTGTGTCTCATCAAAGCAAATTCACATAAGGTGAGCCTTTAAAGGAGCGATTATCTGCTCCTCTCAGTTACATGATGCATTCAAAAATTAATGAAAAAAAGCGACACCCGTCTGGCTTCCAGGGCATCACATTTATTTCTGCATAAATTCTCCCAGGTCAACTCAAAAACAGTTCAGGGTCAAAATCTCATCTAGTCACCTAGATTAAAAACTAATTTCTCTCAAGTATACCCTATATTGAAGCCTTTTCATGCAAATAAATAGCCAAGGGCCTCATTCTCTCCTCCTCTATTAGTTGTGCATGTCGTGAATTTGAACAGAACATTTTGTCCTGCACTCTAATTACATGCATTATAAAGAAAAATCTGTTCCTTGCATACGTATTATTAGGAGCAGTTCTGAAGTGCCATTCCATCAGGGCAGCCGTCATGGTGGCTCATCCTTATATTGACAGTTTAATCTTTTTGTTTCGTATGAGATTAAAAGTCATATGACGGCCGTTTCTCTGTGGAGCAGCCGGCGAAGCCAATTGGAGTCAATCCGTGTCTAAGTACCATTTCTGCTCTGAAAATGGGCTTGTAGTTTACAAAATATATTAGGTAATTATCAGTGGTTATGGAAGAATAATAAAAAAATACTGGCTTGATGACAGTAAATAGGGCTACTGTTTCAAAGAAGCCTTATTTTAATCACAACTCTGTTGCAGTACATAGCAACTAAGAAAGTTCTTAGGCGTATCTAATATATTTTTCTGTGTGAACATTTGCGGTTTCAATTTCCTTTGCTTTATTCTCGCTGGAGAGAGAGCAACAGAAACACCATGTGAAAAGCTACACCTATTGTAACTATAGTTACCTTTTACCAAAAGGAAAAGTCATCTCCTTGAAAAGGTGCTGTGAGTTTCAATAATCATAACATCATAACTAAATGCTAGCTTTTTTTTTAAGACTCTATCCAGCATCCTAAGAAAAGAGCAGCTTATATTCAGTGTGAGCCTCAGGTAAATACAGCTCTGGAAAGAATAGAAATCAGTCTGTGTCTACAATATATAATATGGGATTGGCTACCAGTATGCATGTATTTATCTGTCCAAATGAGTGCTGATTCAGCTTAATTTTGGTTTTGAAAAGTACAAGAACATGGGTACTGTATTTTGCCTTAGATCATTTAATTTAGTCTTTTTATTTAAGAGGCTTACATTATGATAATCATCCTGCACCTTTCAATGATGTCCTGAAAAGTTTAGCAAGATCAATGACTATCCATCAGAAAGTTTGGAATATGACTCCGTTGAGTGGTTTCCCTTGGATGGAGCATCTTGAAAAGCATAAGCTAATGTCTTCTAACTGCCTGGTTATTGCGAGAGTGCTGTGTTTGAGATCATAGCTAAAAAAAGAAGTAACTGATAAAATGTCCTGTCTCTTGCAGTTTTTCCTCTTGGGTAGGATAAAACAGAATTATTTTTATCTTAAATCCATTTTGGTGCTGTGCCAGAGAGGTACAGTTTGGCTCAAAACGGAGATCCAGTATCACTGAGGATTTTCACTGTGTGAGTTCATTGGCTTTCATTTTGTGCAATGTAAAGGTATGTACAGTGCAAGGAAACTAAGGCCCTGCACTTCAGGGCTTTCTGTGTCTTTGAAGCCATGGTGAGTAAGGATCTAGCACAATGGCTTACAAGTAGCCAGGGAGAAGCTTTTACTGCACACTGAATATCTTCCCACTGGAAGAAATAATCCTACTGCAGTTACCCAGCATTAACCTTTCACTTGGCTAAATCAGCTAGAATTTGCTGTGCGCTGTCAGTGTTTGCACACAGGAGTAGCTGGAATTAAGAAAGCAGGATCATTCCTACTTTCTAGCAGAGTACAGTCCTTGAGTAAATGAACTGTGATTGGGGGATGATTGGATGGTGGAGATGTTTCTAAGGAGAGCACCTGTTTGACATTGTTTTCAAACTAACAGGACACATCCTTGGAGTACAAATATTGCTTTCTTTTGCAAATGGGAAAGAGTTATTACTTATTGCTCTGTAAGAGGAACTTAGTATGTGAATCCTTCCGCACGGGTTCTCTGATGCTTTTTGTAACAATTGCATAAACAACCCGTTCTTCATTTCCAGGCTAACTAGATTACAGATGACAGCAGTATAAAGCAAAATACTTAGTTGCCTCTATGAACGTGACTTCCTTGAGCATACAGGATACACCGTCAGGCTCCAGAGGTTTCTGCCATTCTGAGGGTCGGCAGCTAGGGTCTGAGGGTCTAGGAACTAGGATTCCTAGTCGGAGTCACTTGAAAGTCACTTGTAGGCCAGAGGGTAGACAGGGGAGTGGGCCTGAGGGTAAACAGCAGGAGTAGGCCTGAGGGTAGACAGGGGAGTGGGCCTGAGGATAGACGGGGGAGTGGGCCTGGGGGTTGACAGGAGGAATCGGCCTGGCAGTAGACAGGGCAAGTGGGCCTGAGGGTAGACAGTGGTTAAAAAGGCAGTTTAGGAATGATAAAATTATCAGAATCCCATAGATTTTTGAAAGTCTTAGAGGTTACAGAGAAATGCCCTTAATTTGCTTTACATTTCCCCAAAACTTTTTCAATATTTTTGTGAAATATTATTGAAAGGAGGTAGAATTATTGTGAGTTATGCAATCAGAAGGAAAACATAGTTCTCGGTTAGGACATCTCCTGCAGTATTTGAGAGCTGTTGCTGTCCCTACTTCCTAGCAAGGTCTTTTCTGTCACTACCATCCAGATGTCTGGCCTCAGGGTCTGTGTAAACATGGTTTTACCTGTGAGCAGGGCCCCACGCTGGTGCCTTCAGCTCCCTGTTTATTCCCTCTTGTTCTCTTCTCACTGTTTTTTGGTGTATTTTTCTCGATTCAACTCTCTCATTCCATCAGTTTATCTCAGAAAGGAAATAAAGCATGTAGGCCCACTCCCAAGTACTTCTGTTTGATTTTTCTTGTTTAAATTATATTTGAATTGTTTTAGGTATTTGTAACACTTGTCTTAAGCAGTGTTTTGATATGTAGAAGGCACACAAGTCTAACTGTAAGTGACCTTGCCATGTAGTCCCCTGAATACATAGTGAGCAGGAGTAGGGTGAGGGTAAAGAGTGATCTGAAGATCTTCAAAACCTGCCTGGATGTGACCCCATGCCACGTGCTCTAGGTTTCCCTGCTTGAGCAAGGAGGTTGGACTAGATGATCTCTAGAGATCCCTTCCAACCTCAACCATTCTGTATGATTCTGTGAAAGGTGTCTTGACCTTCAAAAATATCTTTCTTGAAACACTTATAAAATGACTTGAAAATGAAGCTGCTGCAGTATCTCGACTTAGGTCATGGCACAGGCTGAGAAGTTTTTGGATGCTGCTGTCAGTACGCATCTACTAGAGCTGTCTAGAAGCCGTATAACCTTGACAGATCTTAGGAAAGGGAAAGAGGAAGCATCTTTCAAACAAATGAGCTATATCAGTTTTGTGAGAGGTCTTCTACCCCTCCACATATATGTGTGTAAGCATGTGAAGACCTCTCAGGGCAGACTACAAGCATGCTCTTAAGAGTTTAAAAATTAAAAGAAAGGGAAAAAATCTTATTCCTTGGTGTTGTCTTAACAACAAGCCTCAGCCTGTCAGTAGCCAGTAAATTGATACCAGAAAAAGCCTCCTTCCTGTAAAGGTAGGGTGAACACCAAACCTGAGTGCTTAGGAAAGACAGGAATCTCTTTTGCTGGAAGTTTCCAAGAGCAAACTAGATGAACATCTGCCACAAGGCACATGAGCTGAAGCTGGGATGAGGTGGGATGGTTCCCATCCCAGAGCTGTCTCTGTGGGTTGTAGGGAAGATCATGCTTTTTAAAGGCTCCTTTAAGGATTCCTTTCTGTCTAACAGCATTTCCAAATAGCTAATGGTATGCAAAAGTTGGTAGAAGTACATTCAGAAATTTACTCAAGTGCTTTTAAGTCTGAAGGCATGGAGTTGGTTCTCAGAGTAACAACTTATCTGCCTGATATATTTGCAGTCCATGGAGTTGTGTTTATGGGAAACCCATTCTGGGTTTCTGAGTAATTATTACCACTCCTAACAATGAAGCTTCTGCTTCCATATTATACCCACTCATTTCCAAACTGTGGTAGTAATGTATTTTTTTATGGGAAGGATCAATGATTAAGAAGATGGAGGACTTCTTCTGTCTGTGGCTGGGTTAAACAGTATTTTTCTCTTTTTCTCACTCTCTCTCCCAAGCTGTCCAATCATATCTTAAGATTCATGGCATGGTTGCCAAATGCCAAATCCCTTTTACAAATGCCCCTGTAAGTCAATAAATTAGACATATCTCTTATTCATCCCAGACCCTTTAAGTCCTTCTGCTAGGAGAAATTCCATATACTTGGGAGTCCAAAGCATAATAAACCTTTCAACTATTTTTTTTATGAATCAGAAATTACTGGAACTATAACTTCTAAGAGAGAACTGAAGTTCAAACTGATGTCCTAAATTATTTAAAATCATATAAAATGTAGTACCAGTAATTATTATGAAATTAAAAATGACACTTTTAAAGAAAGTTTTGATGGTATCTTATGTTCTAGCTGTATATGACATAAGTAATTCTGTGCTATTCTAAATCATGTTAGACTGGAACATTTAACACATTCCAGTATGCATATGTGTATGTCTGTATATGTAAATACACGCATACATATCTTCGTTGGAAAATGTTACTACCAATTTGTCTGCTAAGACATTGTTAAATGTAGATACACAGTAGCCCCTTTTAGAATGTGGATATAAAAGTCAATTTTATTTTAAGAGCAGAGAGTTCTGCAAATGTCCTCTAAGATTTATCTGTCCTAGATGCTGAGTTAGCTTGTGATTAGTTTCTAGAATTCCTGAATTAAAGATGGTTTAAGCTGATAAACCCCACTTGCCCGAACACTTGGAGATTATGGGATCCTATTAGACACAGAAGTAAAACACAAATAAATTTGAACTGAGCATTTTGCTTTTTGTTTACAGATTTCTGCATGGAGGGGATTTGACATTCTCTGCTGCACATTTGCTTGTTTCAGAGAGAACAATTTATTTCTGAGAAAATTGCTATAGCCCTTTTGTTTATATTACTAGTATGAAATCCAATCTCAGAGCAGGTTAACTGTCCACCACTCGTCATTCTAGTTACGCAGTTTATCAGTGGATTAGAATAATAGTTGGTGATGCTAGGATTCCATTACACTATTTTGTCATGAAAATGGGGTATCAAAGATTTAATGTGTTGCATACAATGTTCTGCTGTTAATGGTGCCTTGCAGTTTTGTAGCTTCTTTCAGTATTTTATAGTTTGTCTGTCTACTGTACTCTATTCTTCCTGTGTAGAAATAGAAAATGTTAGAAAGTAGGTGGAAGTGGTGAGCAGTCCATAGGCAGGAAAAGGCAAGACTTTATTATCAACTGGATGTAGATGACTGATTCGTTGGATTTCTTTGGTCTAATCAAGGTTGAACATATCTGCTGAGTCTCTAGCTGAAATCTGCCACTCCATCACAAAGAATGACAGATTTTAGAAAAGGCAGAACAGAAAAACAATAGCATTTCTGTGAACAAGATTGTGCTTTGCTTCATTTGCTAGTTCTGCAGCTGTGGTTAACTAATAAACAGTATTCCCAGAACTGTAGTAACTGCATTTGATAGAGCTGGTACACAAACAAAGATGTCTTGGCAGAATAAGGTGCTATATGAGTTGTTACAGAAGAACAGCCTTCTCAATTTTAGATCCAATGAAAGCAAAGGGGAAAGCTTTGCATTTGCCATATGGAGAAACAAACAAGCCAAAAACATTTTACCCACACGTTTCTGAAACTGTAAAGCAAATAACATAGAGTAATAATAAGAATGTGCTGGAGGCTATAGAGAGCTGACTTCTCTTTTAAAAGCGGAGTACTTGCATGCAATATTTTTCTTTTCCCTCTGTGTTTTCAATGGTTCCATGAGATATGAGGGGGAAAAGACCCTTCTGAAACATTTTGGCAAATGTGTCCACTTCAAAATCTTAATCCTAGATCTGCCACTACTCTGGACAGAAGAAGGTTTGCACAGGGGCATTCTGTGATCTGCATAGAAAATACGTCTGCCTGCAGTCTCTTCCCTGCTAATCTGCGGTCACGGCATTAATGTAACGCTCAGCGCGGTGAAGCCTGTGTCCAAGGGCCTTGCTGCATCTCCTGGTGCAGACACATGTGAAGGTCACTGTAAACAAGACACCAAAAGGTGAGTCCCCAGCTGTGGTGTTTCTGGCCATGTCAACAATCCTGAGCAAGCGGTTATTTTTCAGATTTCTCCCACAGAAATCTCCCACAGATTTCAGCAGGGTTTGCAAGTAACAGAAACCACTGAAAATCAGCGTATCTCTTCCACTGTCTCGGCTCTGGATGTAGCCTAATTTTAACCCCCAATGTTTAGAACGATTTGGCCTAGATATCTTGGTTCAGGGTTACAGTACACCTGCAGGTGGGAGGTTTCAGTTACTCTTGTTGTGCATGCATTGAAGTGGTCATTTTTAAAAGGGAATTACTCTACATTGTTATCACAGAGTGGTGCCTGGAGCATCACTGAGATTTTCTTCTTGCAGACACTGGCAGGTGCTGCCACGCCAGAATAACTATGAGTGATGCTGGCAGCACTGGCTCTAAACCGACACAAGGCTTTCATAGTGCTCTTCCAAATGAAAGGGAAAATGCTTCTCATAGAAAACTGCTCCGAATAACGTTGAGATGTTTTGCAGTCTTGGCAGCAGGAAAACATGGGGATCTAAGTTTATTGGTCCTTGCATTTGTCCTGAAACCAAAAACGGAAGAGAAAATCTGTTACTGAGATAGAAGAGATTTTAATAGCTAGTTCTGGGAGGAATGATTATTACCACCATCAGAAATTGAAGTAGTTATACTGATATAGCTGCATATTGAGACTTTTATAAAGATTTTCTCCAGTATCGTAGAAATTGTTCCAGTAAGTGGTCTTTACTGCTTTTACTGCATTGCTGTAAGCATGTGTAGAAGAGATATAAATGAAACAGAAAGGACCAAGTGAAGCAGACAAAAAAAGATAAAGTTGCAGCACAGTGTAAATAATAGTGTATAGACTTTTCTAATCTAACTAATCATAGCATGTAGGCTTTTCTTCCTACTTTTCATACAGGCCTCTTATGATAAATGAGTGACGCCCATAAGTGCCCATGGAGGCTCGGAGTGACTTTTCTTCCTTCTCATTAGGATCATGGTGCCCATGATCTTCCCCTCCTGTACTTACTGATGTTGTTACCATTGGCAATGGCAGCTTTGAGGGCATTCGTGCCTCACTCTATCCCTGCTCCAATTCTTCAGGGCAATACTGCATCGAAAGTACTCTGAGTCCTTCCCTCCTGAATGGTTCATTAAGCCAGTAGCCCTCAGCCACGTACACCTGATTTTCTTTGCCTTTATGAATAACTTCATTCGACTCAGTGAGCCAAGACATGCTTAGGATCTGGGCCTCAGCTTCCATGCTCTCTCTAGGGGGTAATGTGTCCAATGAGTTCCTCATGGAACAGCACCCTGCCCGAGGCGTGCAGTGAGCATGTATGTCATGAGGGGAGACAGGGCCTTAACAGATGATCATACAGATGATATTTAAATCCTGAAATCAGGAGGCAGCTGTGGAGAATTGTGTATATAGAACATATAGGCACACTGAAACTTTATATATGTGTGCGTGTGTGTGTGTGTGTGTGTGTATGTGTGTGTGTGTGCGTATATATATATATATACACGCACAGCACATGTCCACACGTACCACCTTTGAAATTGCAAGGGAACCACAGGAGGACCCAGGTCCCTCATGATTGTATGTTCAGTAAATTTACACTTTTACACAGTCAGTCAAACAGCCCTGGGCCTTTCTTGGGACACAAGATGGAAAGGCAGAGAAAAGGAGCGCAGTCTTTTCCCCCTATGAGTTTCTCTTATTGGATCTCTCAAATGTAGAAATACAGCTCCTCCAATGCAATAAAACCTACTGTAGGGAAGAGGGCACTTTTTCGATCTGTGTACATCTGCCTAGTCCCTTTACAGCCGTTGACCGTGTGGCACCAGTTCCTGCTGCACGGGATCTGGCCCCGTGTTTGTAAACAATGCAGTGATACAGCTAATCTAGAGGAATACACAAATGAACTGTATTCTGTATAGCCAGTAGCTTGCTAATAACTTTCTGAAATTGCTCTCCGGCATTAATTGAAATCATAAATCCCAATCATATTCAAAGCATAACTACTGTATGCCGGTGGCTCACTTCAGTTCTTAATCATAGCCTTCTGGGGAATTTCCTTGCTACTTCTTCCTTCCCTCAGGAGTAGCCATATTTATTATTGCAGTTCAAATACCTGGAGATATTTCAGTTGCAAAGCCATATAACATCTCTCTAAGCATGTCAATACGTGTTCAGCTTAATATGAATGTCTGTGCCATTCCCACTGGAGAAAAGTAAAAAATGTCAAGAAAATATATTTAACTTGTTTCTGCACAGATGCCTGCAGATATCTTGTATCTGAAGAATATTTAAATTCTGTTTTGTTAAGACAGGATACTTATATTATACAATGGAGCAGCCAGGAGGTTATAGTCTCCAGTAGACAATTTGCCAGACAAGAAAGATGGCTAAGTAGCAATGCTGACAGCTTTATTCTTGTGGCTTTGGCAGAAAAATAGGCAAAAAGATTGCAGAGGCGGCAGGATAGAGTATAACATGAAAGTTCAAAAAAATATTAACTGGTTGTAAAATGAGTGGGTGGATGCACTAAAGGAGATGGCATTTCAGTTATATAACAACACTTATTGCAACATTTTTATGGCCAAATTATGCTCTTTTTCTGAGCTGTATTTTTGCATCTGCTGCCCAGCTCCAACAGTGAGAGAAGACATGTTTATCTGGCAGGAGAAAAAGGCAATAGCTATTCATCATTTTTAGCTGAATCATCCCATTGATCCCAGTGAAGATTCCCCTGAGAATTTCATTGCATTTCTCATATATTATACATTGTAACTTTACAGATCTCCTTTTATTTTCTAAGGTAGACACTTGCAGAAGACCCTGACCCACAAACACCCTGATTTGAAAGAGAGTTGTGAAGCTGTACTATACATGTTGAATCTAGCATGCGTACAACAGGGGAATGTGCATTTTGATGTAGTCTTTCCCCAGAAAAGCCCCTCATCTTTTACCATCATCATCTTTCTACCAGAGGAAGACCAGACAACCTGGTGGGTGTCCACAGTGCTACCCTCGGGCCATCCAGAGAGATGTACTCCTGAGCAGCACAGATCTATTTCCTTCCCAACAGGCTAGCTTGGCACAGCAAATTCAAAGGCGGTTCCAGCGATGTGTAGTGACACTTACAATGAAGGTCATTTAGACTCTTATTCTATACATAACTCTAGAAGAGTTTTTATTACCAATCACTGCATACCCTATGGGCACATAATGTGGGACATAATTGGCAGTGCAATCTCTATCTAATAGAGCATTAGGCAGGAATAAGGTGAGAGGAATTAAATGCAATTACTCATACTTCATAAATGGGAAGGTAAGACAGTGGGGCAAACTTTTCTCCCAAGTGTATGGAATTCGACTTGATGAGGGCCTAGAATATGTGATCTCCACAGGTCCCTTCCAACCTCAGCCATTCTGTGATTCTCTGAGTTTTTCCACAGAGGTCACTCAGGAAAATTGGAAAAAGATTTTGGGGAAGATTAGTGTTTTGGGCTGGGACCTCAAGGGGAAAGCTGTGTTTGTTGAATAACCAGAAGAAGAAGTTGAAGTGCCATGTAGCCCAGCTGATTGAACCATGCAGTATGCAGAAGAAAATCTCTGCAGCCTGGGGATTAGTTGAAGTTGCTACAGTAGAGCTTCTAGAGCTACAGGTTCAATCCTCCATGCCCTTGGTGCCCTTGAACCTAATCCTTAGCTTCCAAGAGCTATCAAGTACATCCATTCACTTCTGAAGATCTGTCTTAATTTCCTGGGCTAGGTTACACAGGAAAGGCTTTCATGTGAGGAGTGATATTTGCATGATGTGGAGGGGAATAGCAAGCACCCCTACCCTAACCCCACCCAGATTCGGTGAGATTAGTCACCTGAAGACTTTAGAAAAGAGCAGGGAGTATAATCGCTCGTTTACACATATGCCTAAACCCAAAAGCTGGCAGTCCAAACAATCTTTTCAAAAATGCTGTGTTTTTCTGGCCCAAGGTTTCAAAGCTTATATGGGAATTTAGAAAATTTATAACAATAGAAAGAAAAGCCATAAGGTAGGAAATAAGGGAAGAACCAAGGATCAGTGATCAGACACAGGAAAAAAAAAAAAAAACAACTACCATGGGAGAAAATATATAAGTATAAACTGAAAGACCAAGGAACAATGTATACTCAGAAGAACCAAAGCCTGCTGAAGAAAGACCTGAAACACCGATTTGAAAATTGTCGGCAGAGTGAGAGACAGTACTAAAAATAATTCTTGTGACTGGTGAGAGGGAAGTTTGATGTCTTCCCGATGGCAGGACCCCCAGGGAGGTGGGATGATCAATGAGAAGACTGCTGATAGAAAATGGGTTTGTTCTTCCCAGTGGAAAAAAAATGTGATTTTTTTTTTCTCCAAACCAAAAATATTTTTAGTTTTCAGATGCTCAGAAGCTTTCCAGGTTACTTTCTGTGGCAAAGTCTTGGTGAGCTAGAGATTACTTTTGTTTAAGAAAAGTCCAAGTGGAAGTGTTGGCCCAAAAGTGCCTATGCAGTTAGATCCTCTTAATGCTAAGGTATTGATAGAATAAATAATGAGAAGTAGCACAGTTTCCATGGAGCAATGCACACCAGAAGTCCTTTCTAGTATCTCTGATATCAAGCCAA
>VZSV01000005.1:11273378-11291632 GCA_013398735.1 Nothocercus julius
CTGGGCCCAATTTTACATTTTTACAGGAACACTCTTGTGCAGTTTGGCTTAGAGAAACTTGGATTTCTGTAGACTATCTATAGAATGTTATTACCTGACATTTAAAGGAAAATTTTTATAAAGATGGAGATTTATCAGAAAAGCAGCAATTGATCATGTCTGTGTGTAAACCAGACGTGTGAATACTTCTACGCTGGCACAAAATAAAAAGAGCACCTGAGATTCTGTAAGAGGTAAGCTAATCTCAGCATTAGAAATTTTGAGAGACACTCTGTTTAAATGTCTCCATTTTTTTCCCATTCATCTTCATACAGCTTAAGTATTAAGCCTGCAGCTGGTATAATTTTTTAGCTGTCCTGATGGTCAGTTAATATAAGACCAATTTTGTCAGCTATTCTACAGATTCCTACTGAAAAAAAAAAAAAAAAAAAAAAAAAAAAAGAAAAATTATTTAATTTCCATTCTGTAGAACTACCTGAAATAACTAGGTGAAATGGACTCTAGTTCTAGGAGGGTATTTTTTTACATGCAGTGATATGATGCATCAGTGGAAACATGCTCTGGTTCTTTAGGAGGTTCCATTTCTTTTCCATGACACTGTGGTGTTTTTAAAGCCTAGATATGGTTACAGGAACCCCCTAATTTAGCCTCTTGTAGAGAAACCTGTGTTTTATGTGCACCCACTCCACAAAAAGTGCTGTGCTTGGAATTTCTCTAGGTTTAATGCTCTCTCTCCTGCTTCTTCCTGCTCTCCCATCATGTTGTCAGACACTTCTGGCTGGGGTAAAACTGGTTAGATAAGGGGCCACTGGACAAAAAGTATTATGAAAAAAAGTAGAAAGTGATTCAAGAGAGGAAAAGAGGAAAGACTAAATTTTCAGTGTAATTCTATTTTTCTGGGCATTGTTCACTTGGAATCCCAAGCAATTTTTATACTGCTTGTTGGATTTTTCATGGGCAAAAGGGATATTTGTCTAGTGAGGGCTACAACACTGGGAATACCTGGACTTTGGTTACCCTGCTGTTTGATCTCACAACTCAGGGGATGTCTTTGTGCTTCAGTGACCTTTAAGTTCCTTTTAGTTTATTGATTGGCTAATAGAGAAAATTGATTTTTAACTAACTCACCAGTTTTGAGACCTGAACACAATTGGTACTTCTAATAACTGTACTTTTAGTCAGTCATATAGCCTGTCTGACTCATCAGTTCTTTCTGGATGCTGCAAAAGATAAAGATGTGCCAAAAGGTCTGGCAAGGAGTCCAGACACACAGCAGGGCAGCCACAGATAAAAGATATTTATTTATTATGTTCATATGAATTACTCAGTTTACCCTGCAATGTATTTTATTTGCAGGCTGTTTCATTAAAACAGTTACATTCAGTTTTATATGAGAAAAATGTCTTTTCAGAATGGAAGAAGTTCCAGTTGGAAATAGCAGATTAAAACATGAGACCAGCAAATTGAAATCACCAGTAAGCAAAATGTTGGTAAAACTGATTTCAAAATTTTCAGAATAAAAATACTTGTCTGCATCCTATCTTATATATGTGGATTATATTTTGCAATCTATAGATTACTAGTAATATACAATTCTGCCACCAGATGCAAGAATGGAAATATTGGGTAAACTCTGCAGACCTTTCCCCACATTGAACAGTAAAATATTTGTGGATGCACCAGAGCCAAGAATGAAAAAGCAAGCACTGATCTGGGGCATATGTATTGTGAAAGTTTAAAGTCTCTGGTGTGACACACCACAAAATTCATGTTCCCAAAAAAACCTAGGCCCTCCATCTTGGTTTAAATATTGTTGTTCTAAGCAGAGATGTTTCTTGACAAATATCTGTGGACAGATTGTTTCCTCAGTATATCTGAGTTGCATTTCCTCACATGACAGACTGCAGACTGATAAAAGCCAATCTGATGCAGTGCAACCTGGTGCTACAGATGAAAAGCAACCGACGAAAACATCTGAATCTGATGAAAATCCTTCAGCAGGGTAACTAGGTATGTTGCTCCCATCCCACTGGGAAAGCTGGAATGTTTGATTCTTGGTTCACAGTGGCAAAACCAGAGGGTCACAAAGATCATGGTAAAGAGAAAGGGTCACAATACCTCTTCACTTATATGTTGCCACATACTGAAATTTTCATTCTGATGTTCTTTGCCTGTTCCTTGGTCTGTTGGCTACACAGAATTCAAATTTAAACATCTTTTTGAGCTCACAGCTGGAGCCTGTGTAACGTTACTGCTCTTTGAGAGATGGAAAATAAAGAAAGTTACAAAGATCTGAAATACTTTCCTGGCTTTGGACCATATCTTAGGCTATAATTTATGAACATGGGTTCTGGTAAACAGTGTAAAATTACACATCAAATGTCTACAGGCAGGACGTTTACTAATAGCTATTAAAAAATGTACATGCTGATCTTGGTTATATAAAGTAGGTAGCTAAATGCCGCTGGCAGCATGGCAAATTTTAAAGGATAGTCCCAATTGAATGCTGCACATTTTGATTGTGAATCGTAAGTTTTCCTGTTGTTATGTACTCCATGGTATTCTCAGGAGAGTGATTAGGACTGTAAATGTACAACAGGAACATTTAAAAAATAATGTCTTTAAATTTTGTCACACAAAGGAAACCTCAAACACATTTTTTTATTATTTTGAGGAAATGTTACGCACCTGCACACATTGAGTGCTACCTTACTCTGCAGTAATCCTACTAGTTTTTATAGCAGCAAACTAGGTACAGAATCTGCTTTTTAACGGTGAAGACAAATCTTGACCTCATCCTTCCTAGACTATGGTATAGATAGATGCTATGTTTACTAGAAAAGAAGCAGCAAACATCCAGCCCAAAATATTTCCTTTCAATCTGTTATCTGCATTTCTTTCTTGCTTTCTTTCACTGATGTTTATTGGTGTTTTAGGCTCTTTATATCTGTGCTGAAATGTTACCCTCTATCAGAAGCAATCAGACAAATAACAGACTGTGGACAGCTTAGCTTAGGCTACAGAACTCATTTTTCAAGTCTCCAAAAGGCATCAAAAGCCTTCTCTTAAAGGACATGCTGTTTACATGCTGTTTTAGTTTGTTCTCAATAATTTATTACCCATTAATGTCTTTTTTCAGTTCTATTCTCAGTGGAGGCAGTCGAATTTTATCTTAAGGCGTGCTTATTGTGAGCTTGTGGAGTAAAGAAACCTTAATGGCTTGTCCGTTAAGGCCTTCAGTTTCACAGATCGGGGATTTCATAGAGTTTTTTCTTCTGTTGATTTAGGGGCAATGTGTATTCAGTCTATTTCAATAGGCAAATGTGGAGATACCAGATTTTTGGAAAAGGTTTGAAATTTTAGATAAATGTGCCTGAGCACACTCTTTGATGTTCATTACCTTTTTCTTTTGAGCTTGCATTTGCAACTTCATATAGCAAGGTTAAAATAGGTTAGGGCTGTCTGGGACAGTGCCCATGGTGCTTCTGTTGGAGGGATTGTGGTTATTTACTATATAACGCTCCACAAAAATAGTTAAGACTTCCATTGTACAAAAATCCTCTCAAGTAAGATCCCTGATTATCCAGTCTGCTCTTCTCAGCTTTCACTAGTGGTGATCTGAAGCTTACAGCTTTTTACCTCACTAAATCAGTATACACATGGCAAATAGTTTTATAACTCATTCACCTAATTAGTACTGTTTATATTACAGTAGCATATAGATGTCCCAGCCAAGACTGCTTTCCAGAACATTTAGTCATGTAGTGAGAGCCCTCCCTTTCTCTGCCATCCAATCTTGGCCATAATATATCAGAGATAGAGCACTACAACCTTTTATGTTGTTTTGGTCTCACTATTGGGCAAATTACACACTGCAATGCCTAACACACGGCGTAGCTGAATTAGTGGCAGCAGCTGTCCTCATATTCAGACTTTCCTGCTTGACAGCTGATTATTGCATATGCGTGTGTTTGTGTGTCTGTGTGCTTACGCATGCAAATATATAGATATATATATGTGTGTGTTTGTATATATTTTTTTCTATACTCATGATTTATGCTTTGTAGTTCCCTTACATTTTGCTCATCCTTTTTGCTGTTGTTGTTGTTAATTATACATCTGCTAATTTCTACTAAGAGTCATTGGCTGAACTTTTGTTCCGACGTCTTTTGAACACATTTTCTTATTATGTAGTTGTTTGTCCACGTACAAGGGGGCTCCTAACTCAATTAAAAATGCATGGCTGTTGGCTGTGATTTTTGCTTTCCTCCTTTCTACTGCTGGTGTGTTTCCAATGACACCCAGAGCCATGGCTGCAATAGCTGGTGCATGCTGCCCAGGTGTGACTCCCTCATCTTTGTTGTCTCCTTCTTCCCTTTCCATTTTGATCAAGCCAGCTTATGCATCTGGAAACCAGAAATCCCTTATGGAAACACTTCAATTCAGTTTGCAGTAATACGTATTGATAAAAACCTCTCCTTCCCTCTCTGAGGAGTCGAAAAGCCCCTGTCATTACCCTGGCAACATCTGTGTTCCTCCTTTCCACCCTCCTCTGGTGAGAGGGATGAGAAGCCTTGTGCATAACACAGAAGCGGAGCGCACTGGGGCCGGGGCCCTCGTGCTCTGCGTGCAAGCAGAGCCCGTGGAGACCAGCCCCGCGAACCTCTTAGGCAGCTGTTTAGGTTATTTTGGAAATGTTTTCAGAAGGCATAACAACTTGAAGTGAAACCTATGTAGTTTCTGGTAGTTATTTGAGTATTTTCTCTGGATTAATTACACAGGAAATATCAGAGGCTCTCCTCTAAACTCACTGTATATTCCTTAAACTAAAGTGAACACATAATATGCCTGTAGTGGTGCTTTCTGCACGTGTTCATGCTTCCTGCCTGGAAGGACTTTAATGGATATACTTGCTATTTATCGAGTTAGTGAAAATTTTTCATTTTAGCAAAATACTTTTAGACCTTCAGG
The DNA here is from genome assembly GCA_013398735.1 of Nothocercus julius. Classification (NCBI taxonomy): domain Eukaryota; kingdom Metazoa; phylum Chordata; class Aves; order Tinamiformes; family Tinamidae; genus Nothocercus; species Nothocercus julius. The sequence goes on from VZSV01000005.1 coordinate 11,278,350, forward strand.
TCTGAATTCTTTGTTGAGCTAAGCAGAGCGTGCATTAACAAAGACATCAAAGCCATTTACACCAGAGGAGAAATTGTTGAACCTCCATCTGGAGAATAAAGCACATCGGGAAGAATTTTCAGTCTGATGTAGCAAAAGGCAATACTTTCTTCTTTTCTTTTTTGACAAATAGAGATGTGAAGAGACAGAAGATTAGCTCCACCGATAGCAGTGTTTCTGATTAGGAGTGTCTAAAACTGAATTAAACCATAGTCTAACAAAGACTTGAGCCATAAAGAGAAACATCTGCTAGAACTGAAGACCTGTTCCGCATAGCCATTGGTGTGTCTGCAATATCCTCTTCTCTCTGAATTCTCCTTTACTACTGTGCAGCTGCACATGTCCCTCCAGACTAAGTATCTCCTGGTGTCTGTAGGTAAAGGCTGGCAATTTTTTTTTGTCTATTTAAAAACTGTGGGAGTGAACTCGCCAGAGCCCATTTCCAGCCTCCTTCCCCACCAGTGCTCCAGCAAACCTCTGCCCTGGTGCAAAGTACTATTGATTTTGGTTTGATTTAGCACAGGCTTAAGGGGCTGCCAGAACAGATCCAACAGTAGCATCAGGGCTGTAATGACTTCATAATTAAGTAAATCCCAGCTGCGTGCCCGTTTTGGCTAAATCTGCTTATCCCTTTACTGAGTCTTTACGATCAACTGGAGTATGTCTGGGGCTCACAACAGCACAGTCTTTAGGTCAAATGCTCTCAAATAGGATTTTTCCTAACATTTTTTCTTGTAGCATACAAATGCAGCTTTTCGTGAGCTCAACAACTATACCAGCGGTGAGGGCGGTGACTTCTCTCCCTGACACCAAGTCTACATTGCTGAAATTCCAGCAGTGTAACTCAAGCTCTTCCTGATTTACCATGCTGTGCATGAGAACAAAACCTGGAGGAATTGGCGCTTTTTCTGGCACGCATAAGCCACATTCTTACAATAATAAAAACAAATCTTGCCAAACAACCTCTAGATGGCTCTTGAGGCTTGCTTTGCCAATTAGCAAGCACCTGAAGTAAGTCCGAATCACTCTATATCAAGGAAATTTTTCTATGACTGTCTTATTTCTTCATGTGAGAGATGAAATATATTGGAGTATTTTGCATGCATTGGGAAGACATCCCTTAGTTCTGTAAAAAGCACTGAGAATCTTTCAGCTGCAGAGAAGAAAATATTTGCTTATCTTGTTTCTCCCCGGAAAGTCCTGTTGGTAAATTCCACCTGTGTGTATTTTCCTGCAGCTGCTACATTTATTTATTAATTCAAGATTTAGAAATTTTATCCTGCTTGATTGTAGCTTAAAAGGAAGAAAACACTACTGTCTATTTCCCTAAGAAAGAAAAGCTGCCTGCAAGCATCTTATTTACCCTGTGAAATCCCAGGACTGGGAACATTCGGAATTTCTGCTCACAAAAGCCCAGCACTTTTTAATTTCCAGAAGGCATCTGGGACTTTTTCCTGATTCACAAAGATGGGAGAAGTAGGGGGAGAAGGGAGGGAAAAACATGTATTCATAGATTTAAGGTGAGTCGCATCGTATCAAGCTATCTTTTACCCTAAATAAATCCGACGAATTATTTGTTGCTCAAACTATTATAGAGCAGATCATGTCAGGGATTTCCCATAATCCAAAAGGACACAAATGAAACCAGTAATTAATGGAGCAAAATCTGTGAGGAACTTTAATCTCTGATAGACAAAGAAGTATCTATACAGAAAACTGCAATGCATCTCTGTGTTCCCTGTAAAGAACTCATGTCTCCTATAGTATTTCCCCCAGCTCAGTGACTAGATTCTTTGACAACTAAACCAAGCATTATGTGAGCTGGATATTTGCTTCACTACTGATAGGAAAGGATTTGCTTGAAATATAGTTTTTTTCTGGATGAAACTTTCATTATTACAATTTTGTGGCAGATAAAATATTTTTTGCCTTGCTTAGCCAGATAAATGGTCAAAATATGCAAAAAAATGATGCTTACACAAGACTATAACATTTAAAAAATATTGCCTGCAGCAAAAATGTATACATATATCTACTTCTTCCCTTGTACAGAAAGAAATTATAGACTCTATAGGAGCACAGTAAGACCTCCACTATTAAAAATCAGCCAGCCAATTTAACATTAATGAAGTAACATGCAGCAAAAAAGAATTCAAAGCATTCTTTGTTCAAAAGGTTAATATCTTTGTGGGCTCTACATTAAGAAAAGCTGTAAAATATTTATGCAATTAAATACAATATAGAACTGGCCATCATGAACTGGCCATCATCAATAGCTACAGTAGCTTCATATACTTAAAAAAAAAAAAAAGAAAAAGAAAAAAAAGACCCATCTTTTTATTTCAAATGTCTTACATCAGTCATTTTAGAGAGGCAGAGCTTTGGCTGTAACCCATCATCTCTCCACTGTTACAGGGATGTGTCTGCCTCCACGTAGGGAGGATTTACTTTCTGCTTTGAATACGCTCACACGTCTTTGGCAGAGATCCCAAGCACAGGACTCTTCTCTTTGGAGAAGTTTGGATGAGAGAGTCTCCTCTTGAAAAGGAGGAGGCCGAATTTGACCGTCCGACTATGCTTGGGCTTTAGTTCTCAGCTACCAATCTGCACTTTTTTATTGTTTACTGCTGAATATGTGATTTTATGAGAGAATTAAGATCTGAATGCATCCTTTAAGATGAGACTGTTCTAGATTTTCTCCATGGAGGGGATACTCCCCAGATTACACTGGGACTGGCCAGCAATATTTAAAACTGAAATTCGCATTGACAACACTATGAAGTCTTCCTTAAATGCATGACGTTATGCTCTGGGCCCAAAGATTTAATATTAAAAAAAATCAGATGAAGTGTCTGCTTTGGGTCTATGTAAAAATCATTGTGCTCTGCTAAGGCCTTAGCAGGTATTTCGTTCTTAAGACAACATACAGATTTACCCAGCAGACACTGAACAAGAGCAGAATCTCATTTTTTTTCAGACACTGAAAGAACTATATGCATGGGACCAATTTAGAAAAATCCATTCCAATGTCACTTTCCTTTATAGGCTATATAAATAGATATGAAAAAAATAATCAGGTAACCACAAAGTAATAACACGACCTGCAGATTACAAGGTAATTAAACCTGAAGCAACCAAGTACAGTGTTCCAGGAATAATTTACCTTGTGGTGCGGGAAGCTGAGATCTTCTGATGCTTCTCATTAATACAAAATGAATAAGCAATGGGAGCTCCAACCTGCCAGAGCTAGGGAATTAACGGGTTTCCTATCTGTATCTTTCACATCTTAACACCCATGATGACAATCTAATTTGAAAAGCAGCAATAACCATGTGGTAACTGTCTTTAAAAGGCACTTACCATGTAATTTTATGGTCAGTGTTTGAAAAGATAGTGTAACTGGCTGAGAGCACTTGCTTGAAATACCCTGCTTTTATTAGCTGATGTTCACCTTGATAGAGAACGGAGCACATTTTGCTGCCATACAGCTGGTTCGTGGCTTGACCCTGGTTTAAAGGATATGTGAAGAGCTCTTTGATAAAGGTTTTAGACAAGTTTTAGGGTGTGCTGTTAATTTTTATGTAAGTAATCAGATCTTTTCCTCTCCTTGACCCACACTTTTTGCCTTAGGAAAGAAAGATGCCAGCAACAAGCCTTTTGGATCATGAAGATATGTTTGAAATCATCTCATGGTTAGAAACGATACCGGAGCTAAAATACAGGCAGGGATATCTTTTCATTCTACATTTGGGTGAGACAGCCCCAATTCTTTGGGAGAGCTCCAATAACATAGGTACCTGGCCTCATTTTGTAAAATAGACTTTATTTTTTTTCTTCTTCTGACTTATATCTATGCAGAGTCAGAATTCAGAGGTGAGTCCAGTTAAATTTAAATGAAGAGGAAGGTGATTACACTGATTTGTTATGATGTACTGTTAGGTTAAATAGATTTCATTGATTAACTGACAATTTAAATAAACATCAGTGCATGCAGAAGGTATATAAATGAGAAGTGCTTTATTAAATTGCAAAATAGAGGGTCTTTTTTCAGTTTTAAATTGCTGATGCAGTTTGTTTGCTCAGGCTGCAGTACCTGGTGTTGAAGTCATGGCTTTAAACCCAAGGAAATGTGGGTACAAGCTGTTGTCTTTTACATCTTGGTTCAAGAGAAGTCACTAGACATATTCTTACTTCGCACCAAACTCAATGAGCATTGAATGAGATTTAAGTGCTGTGCTGGCTGCAGGTGTTTTCTGGAACTGGGACACTGGATATTTTTATCTTTTTTGTTGTTTATCTCTTTATCAATGTGTCCCTGAGAACAGATGAGAGTGTTCAGTCCAGCACATCCCTCTATGCAATTTTAGGAGCATGTTTAAAGCAGTTCTCATGAACTTCTCCCCAGAGATGTATTGGGACCTCTGTACATTCTTCTTACTAATCTTCCACAGCTGGATGAATTCTGCTCTTTCAGCCCTGCCCTAACTTTGAACTATCTCCTAGCTGAGCTGGTAGAAGCAAATGCCTTTCTGTTATCCTTATTGCTGTAAATGTCAGAACTACAGTCCGTAGTCACTGGACAATTCTTATGTTAAACCTCAAAATAATTTTGACAGGGAATTATGTTAAAGTCTTAATCCCAAAACCTGAATAAGACTATTTCTATTAATTAAATCAGGTAGCTGCCTTTTGGAGCATAATATTATGCTCTAATTTAACATTAACTCTTCCACTGTGATCAGCTCAAGTGCAATGGTAGCTGGACACAAGTGTGCAAAAGTGGCTCTTTGCATAACAGATGATATGAAGAATACAGCAGGATAAAGCTGAGCCTAATGTAATTGTGTATGAAACACATCAACACTGAAGACCTCGAGATATACTCCAAGCGTATTGCTGCACTGATGGGTCTCTGCTAGTATCCTTAAACCTACAGCAAAGTGAACACTGCTACAAAAAGCAAAAACTATTTCCAGAGGCCCTGTGCTATTCCTCTATGCTCATAGATATAAATTTGACACTTACTTGGGTAAGTGATATATTTTTATAATGTTGCTTGAAGTGTAGAACATTGCGCTTTGCAGCGCTGCTAGAAGGAAACAGAAGCTGGCCAGCTGGTCCTCATGAATGTGCTGAAGACCCCCATCTGTGGCACTTCAGAGCTCTGGGAGAAAGGTGAGCTCAGCACTGCATCCCATTTCCTCTGCTGACTTCTGTTTGAGGCCAGATAATGGAGGAAAAAATATGCTGTTTTTCCTGAAGTGGAAAATCCTCTAGTTTGCTTCTATTTTGCAGCTTTTGCTCAGAGATGAGCACTGGCGCAAGCATCGTCATTAGGATCAAGCAGATGAGCCTGGAAAACTGGTACCTGAACTGAGATCAGATCCTGTAGTGGAGCGAGGGAGGCAGATTCTGCACCTGCCAGAGCTGTTTACTTCATTTTGTTAGACTTGTGAGTAAGTAAAAGTGAATTTGGTTAACTGGGCAATGAAAGGCAATGCTACGGCAAGGGAAGAAGTAGTTATTTTCTTTCATTCCCAGCAATAGGTGGTATCAACATAATGTCAGGTACATAACAGCAAGCTTCGGCATGGGCAACAGCAGATTACAATGGGCCACAGCAGGAAAAAAAAAAAGGTAAGAGGGAGGATGTTTCAAGCATGGTGTATTTTAGCATTTCTCTTTGTTGCAGATCTGCTGAATTTTCCACTTCTATCTCCCATCCTCAAACACAGCTGGCAGGCACTGGCAGCCTGCCATAGAGCTGGCTCTTCTCTCACTGAGGTCACCAGACAATGCTTCTTTAACCCAAGCAAGGTCAGGCATGGTCTTCCAAAAGTGGCCTCTTGGCCACTGCTGGCTTTGCAAACAGCTCCCTGCAGAGCAAGTCACATTCCAGAGCTAGTGTGCCATGCAAAGGCATTGCTAACATAGGCATCTCCCTTCCCCCTCTTTTTTTTTTTTTTTTTTTTTGCAAAATGATGATGAATGCACACGAAGCTTCAATTACAAAAGATTATGGGCCTCAATTTAGTGTGTGCTGTAAAGTTGTATTAAACGATCAAATGCTAATGAGGAGAGAGGCTCTTCTACAGAAATAAGGAATTAGCATAAATTAATAGAGTTCCATATGTGCAAGTTTTACAGGGTGGCAAAGTATCTCATCTCAAAAGTATAAATATTTAATTTAATTCTTGCTGGGGCCAGTACACGGCCTTACAGTGAGCACAGAAATATGAATTAAAGTACGTGAGGGAGCAAAGCACTACTTTAGTTCAGGTTCACAGAGGGGTCGCTGCAATGGCTCTGCCATTCATTTTCTCCGTTTTCCAGCTCAGACAGCTGGAAACCAAGTCCAAATGGGATGCTCATATACATGGCCTCATCTCCAGTCTGGGGACTCTTCCCATTGGCTTCATCCAGCGCAGCATCGAACCCCTGAGCTTTGCCTGAGACTATATTTGCTTGATAGATCTTCCTTCTCTTTTGGCAAAGAGAAAAAGCTGCAGAAGCATTTTGGTGGTGTTCTTATAGTGCTTACCCCACCCATGTGAAAAATGATATACTGCAGGTGCAAATTGACTTGAACTTGTAACTCGCATTCATCCTTACAGTATATTTCACATTAATGATGTGAGTGAATGGCTATAATTAAGATTAATTTCTACTAGAGTAAAAAGCAAGCTGTGGTCTGTGTTACTTTCCTGAATAGCTATGGCCCCAGTTCTTGTGATATGCTCCAAATAGTGCTCTGCACACAAAAATTAGCTGTTGTGCCTCTGTAATGAACATATGGGACTCATGAGTGAGCTTTTTCTCGTGCTGCCCATTTTGTAGGACTCGGGATGAGAGGGTGCAACTGCATGCACATTTGATTGTCATGTCTTGCATTTTGAAAAAAGATATGCAGCAAATTGTTTCAACAAATCCCTGACCACGGTGGAATGTGGCACCTTCTGAGTCAATACATATAGTTATTTTATTAATAAGCTTTCTAGCAGTTTCCTGTAAGCTGGGCTTCAGGAAATAGTTTTTCACTCACAATTCCATTTTCAATTCAGGTTCTTCATTAGTGTCATAAACAGCGACTTGAAAGCAAGGGAAAATCTTGTAATAACACAAGAAGAGAGAATACTGGCTAAAAAGTTCATAAGAAAGGAGTTGAAACATCAGCATATCTCTCCTGGCTGGACAAATCCTCTGAAGACTGCAGCTGAAGTCCTTCCCAGTGCTCCCTACTCTAGCTCACTCTTTCAAAGTACTGTGGTACTCAGGAGGTACCACATGTTCTCTTATCATTTTCTTGCCTGAAAGTCTCAGTTTTTTATTCGTAAAAAAGCAGGTCTGAATGGGGTTTTCTGTGCCTGGAGATACTTTCCTAGCCAGTTCCTTGATGCTCCATGCCACTTCTCCCCATCAGCAAAACTTTTCATTTTTTTTCCTCCTGTTCATCAGCTCTATTTAGGTAGTTATCTCCCTGGGACAAAGATAACTTCTTACTCTGGATTTTCTCTGTACGTAGTTCAGTGAAATCCAGCATTTGCTATTGAAATAGAAATAACATTGTTAGCCAACATTTACTAGTCTTGAAAGGCCTAGGCACTATTGTACTCTAAGACAGGTATGAGACAAAAGGAAGATGAAGACAGGTCCATTGGGGAAGAAGGAAGACTACCTGCAGAGCACAGAGATGCTGTTGTATACCTGGCAGCTATAGATCTAAAAACCATGCTCAAACCTGTCTACTCTGGTGCATATTGCATGAATAGTCAGTTTTGCGTGGTCTTAAAGAGCAGACCTGATGACTTTGGTAGTAGTATGTGGAGCTCAGCTTCTGTGTGAAGATACCCTAATTGGTTTGACTTGCTGTCCTTGGCTTCAGAAGAGGAACTGGTTTTGACTCAGCAGAAGCAAAACCAGGTCTGATATTAATGCCAGTTGGATGATATGCACTCAATGAGTACCTGAAAGTCTTCTATTTTGGTTTTGGCTTCTCTGAAGTAAATTGTTTCCAAGAGTCTCAGTGTTGCATCAGTAACAATGATCTTGTCATGGCCTGCTCCTCTGTGAGTACACGCAGAGCTTCAGAGAGCACATTTGCCCATTGCAGTTTAAGGCCATGCTGCTGACAGGCTCGGCATGCTTTGCATCCTGCTTTGCATCAGGTGAGACTATTTCAGACTAGTCACTTTTGAGAATCATTAAGTCTAGAGATCTGTCTTGACCGCAGAGCCTCTGTGGGCCTAGAAAATGTCAGTCCTGTTCAGAGCACGCTCCTGATGCTTGGTGATTTTCTGCCAGGTTACATGTTTGGCAGCTGTTCTGGGGTGTGTGTTCCCAGCCACGGGTCTGACAACCAGCATAAAGCCAATTACAGTCACAGGCAATTAATGTTCCCCTCCTCAGCTTCTCATGGAAATGATAGCAGAATGCAGCAGATCAGCGTGAAATCGGTGACCTTTGGAAAACGAAGCTCGAGACAGGAGCTGGGCTTGTGTCTACATCAACTACGTCCAATTGAGCTCTTAAGGGATGGAAAGGGAAATGGAAAATAGCATGTTTTATAAAAATGGTGTTAACATAATTTTCTTCTAATTTCTCAGCCCAATAGCTCATAGTGACCTGAAAATACTGACCCTTCCTCTCTTCCTCCCTGCATCATGGTTATTATCTGCTAGCAATAGGTGTAATTTTATACAGATTTTCTATATTGCTATTGTACCCAGACCTGAATCCAATCATCCCCCTTCTAATTTGATGTACGCAAACAAGCCTGCCGGGCTGGCTCCTTCAGGAAGATAAACCAACTTACATCCACTGAAGTGAGAAGAGAGATGTTTGTCTGCATCCTTTGAGCACCTTCCTCAGCAGATTCTTCAGTCTAAGAAGAGAAGAGAGGATCCTTTTGAGGGTGACTTGATCAATTAACATGGATACAACCCTCTCCAGATGCTTTTGCTAGCAGATGCTGTGGAGAGGGATTGCCAACAAGCAGTGAGAAATTTCAGGTCAGTTACTAGGTGACAAAGTTTTGATTTTTTCTTTTTGCTTGGTTGCACTGCTGGATTCAGCACTGTTGTTCTAGCAGGAGCTGCACTACAGGTGCTTCTTTCCACAGTGGCCAAAAGACCCCCACAGTTCTCCTGCTTTGCCATAGCTGAAGCGCATGAATAGCCATTTTGGGGAGCTACAGCCTGTCAGCGGGAGAGAGCAGTACCTATGTCCAGAGGTACTTTTCACAACAGAGCAAAAAGGCAGTCACAAAAGAGCAGCTTGAGCAAATGCTTTGGAAATTAGGGAATTCATAATAGAGGTACTGTGTGAGAGCTACATCTAGAGTCCAGATGATTTAACTGTTTTACTTCTGTTTTTAAAAAAGCAGGGTATTGCCATGAAATATATTTTATTTTATAGACCAGAACATTTTCAAGATAACTCATCTAAATCATGTCTGGCTAAAGGTGTCTGGACCCTGATCTGTTTGGCCGTTCTGGATTTGACTGTTTTTTTTATACTATATTTTACACTAAAATATGCAAAATTGGGAAACAGAATTCTCTTTTTTTTTTTTTTTTTAAATCTCATGCGTTCAATGCAGTCTCATGATTCTTAAGAATCATTATTGTATTTAAGTTTTGTTTTACTATTTGTCATTGGAAGTTTTGGGCTGTCTGTTCCTAAATTAACCTCTGGGTTATCATGATATTGAGTCTCAGGCTAAGATCTGCAGATTAGGTAGTCCTGAATAATTATCCTTTACATTACTGTCTTCTCAGTGATAGTTTCAGAAAGGACAGGTTGGTATATTGTAAAGGAAGCACTGAGCTCTGAAAGTATTCATTCCTCATTTGAAAGAAGAGCATTTTTCACACTGAAATTTAAAAATGCTTGTTTTACCCTCCCATGTCCAGCACATAAACTGAAAATAATGGTTCACTTTGGGAAACAGGATGGAAAACAGCAGACACTGGCTGGTGGAGAGCTGCTTGGCCACTTCCAGAGCTGCCCGACTGCTGAAATAACTTTCCTTGGTAATAATAAAAGTCCTCATGTGAGTGAAGGGCCCACACTGTAAGAAAGGGCTACACAAATGCCATGCAACGCAGAGACTAATTACATAGTTATACATTTCACAAAAGCCTTTATGCAAAAGGAAAACTTCCAATATGTTCCGCACAGAGGGAGGAGAAAACCCAGTATAGCGCTTTTGTACAAATTCATGGTGGGGTAAAACATTTACCCTTAAGACCAAGCATATCCAAATTTGGTGAGAAAAGTTTGCATTGATATAAACCAAGGAGGGGACCGGAATGTGGAGGAAGGGGATGGCAAGGGAAGGGAAGGGGGGAGTTTGTTTCTGGGTGTATAATGTATTGGTCAGTGAGGCTGCCGAGACTGGAGCAGGGGTTTTCCTGCTGGTAGGATCCTCATGGCCGCTTGGTGTCCTTGGACCACAGATGTTTGGCCCTAGTGTTGATGCCCAATATGCCCAGCTATTGAGGCAGATGGCGAGGAGCAAAATATTTCTGAACTTTTGGAAATAGACCACCCTGGAGCCTAGCAAGGGAGATAGCTGAAATTGGAAAATAATGTAATAGAATATTTTATATTCCACAAAAGACATTAAGGCTGGGAAGACTGCCATTTCTGGAAGGGCACTTTGGCTGACTTCCTTGTATTATGCTCAGCTTTATAATGAGCCTCCGTTTGTACCCCTTTCCTCTTTTAGCCTGACACAGAGATTTGTGCTTCATTTTGCACACCCCCACTTGCACACACAAGACAACAGCCAGTGATATTGAAGGTAAATATTTTTGGACACATGGGAAAGAAGGCATACTTTAGCTCAGTCTTTCCGCAGCAAATTATAGATATGTTTATTCTCACTGTGTACAACTTACTCAAAATATCTCACCTCTTTGAAGACATGTCTATACATCTAGGGTCTATCTGTCTCCTCTGCGACAGGAGAGAAGGAGAGAAACAGAGTTTAATAAAAGTAAGAGCCTTGATTCAGCAAAAGACTTAACCACTTATCTAAATTCAAGCAACCAGGTGGAAACCAACAGTCACTTACTGATATTTCACTTGATATCTGTAGGATACTAGTAGGCTGAGCATTTTTCAGGGGAAAACAAAATTTGCATTTTAGTACATTTATTTGCTTTGAAAGTGAAAGCTTTTTAGAAGGATTAAGCTTTTCTTTGTTGCTTTTTTTTCCTCACTTTTTTTTCTTCTGAAGGATGTAATTGCAGTGCTACTGGGAGAAATTGAATTGCTTGGGGGCTTTTCCATAGCAACAACTTTTCAATTTTCAGTGTTAAAAACTCACTTTGGGACAAATTCTTTCCTGAAAGAGGAGGCCAGTTCTCTTTCTTCTGATCAAATAATGTTGAACAAATAGCTGTTCGGATGATTTCTACTTGTTTCAAATTCATGAAATTCTCTACTTGGGCAGGGTAGAAAAGGAGCTCCAAGAAAACAGTCATGATAAACAGACTCAGTGGGTTCGGTGGGCTTGGCAGGGGTCTATGCTGAGCTCTGACCAGGGTTACTGCTAACAGGAGGGTTAAGGATAAATAGCCCCAGCAAAATGACTAACAGTGACTTCAGTGCAAAATGTATTTATCAGTTCTGTTGCCAAGACAAATACTGAATTAAAGCAATCTGGATGATTTCTTGGTTTCGCATTATCTGAATTTACTTTTCATATACTTTTAATATGGGATTTGGGGTGAATTCAACAGGACAATATAATTCATCATGACATTGCAATATTTCTGCCATAAAATGAATGGTAACTCAATGTTGTTTGCAATAGAAAAGTTTAAAATGAGGAAACAGGAAAATACATGATTTTATTGCAGTAGTTCAAGATGTGCAAAGACTATAAAACACTCTGCTCTGAACAGATGTTTAAATATTTTCTCTCCAGAGTGTCCATTTGTTTATATTCTCTGCAGAATATGCTGACGTCTCTGAGGCTGAGAACCATTGCTTGAGGGTGTAACGTGGGCCACACAACTGTTCTCTGACTGGTGGTGTCTAAGCAATAGGCTGTAACAGAGAGAAGCGCCATTTATGGGCTTAAGGGCCGAATGAATTGAAAATCTTTTCAGTAACAGGAGATAGGTGTCAAGTATATTTTTCCTATCAGTATTGCCAGCACGGCTGTAGTAACACGTTATGTATATTACTGAATTTCTGCTTCCAAGAATTCCCTGCAGTATGGAAATAGCATCATCTCTTTTCTAAAAAAATGATAAACTGAGTGTGGCCTATCTATTTCATGCCACAAAGGATTATTCTTGAAATACCCAGGTAGGTTCAGCTGAATTACCACAATTGCCTGCAGGGACGATGCTATGGATCTGAATGTTCTCAGAGACTATATGGCCACATTAGGACCATGCAAGACCCTGGTAATTAGTTTTATCTCTCAGGAGGGTTATTTGGCAAATGGTTTTAGGATTAGGCTGGGAATTCCTTTCAGTGGGTTACAGAGCTGCCCAAAGAGAATGAGGTCAGTGTTGCACATTGTGTCCCACTGAGAGTTTGAATCTGTTCTTCTTAGAAAAAAAATACCACTTTAAGATACTTTGGGTAGGGAGTTTGCGTGAGGTGCTGAAGCTAGTGAGTGCTTACTGAGGGCAAGTGCTTAGGATTCCTTTAGCTGGGGCTTCAGTGATTTTTCTCAAGTTTTACCTCTTTAAAAAATAATATACATATATATATATGTATAGTAAGTATAATCATGTGCATACAAAACATGTTAGTATACATGTGAACTACTTTTATGCAGAGCAGTGCTTTGTTATTATGTTCTGAACATGAAAATTTTGTCTAGGGCTCACTGGTATGCACATGACTTCCCTGCTATTTGTATCTGTGAAGGTATCTCTGGCATGAAAGGTGTTGTTTAAATAAAAGATATCATTTGTAAAACTCCCACTTTATGTACAAGGTGCCAGCAGGCCAAATCGATTTCCACTTTAACTGCAATGACTATTAGCTATTCATGCCAGTGCTACTTATTGTAATGGACATAACACTCTGCACTAAAGGATGTTCTCTACGTGTAGTACAGAGGGATTTACATGTGTATGGAAAACGTCAATAACAGTTAATATGTAATTGTAGAAATCTTTCTGCATAGGGGTTATACCCCGAGCTTTCTCCATCTGTTCTGTCCTCTAATGATGAATCTGATATCGCAATATTCATAACAAACTTCTTTAAAATAG
>VZSV01000005.1:11291717-11358748 GCA_013398735.1 Nothocercus julius
TATCACCTGCCTTGTTTACTCGGGAAGAGATATCCTGTATGGCAGTGAGAGCTGTTACTTTTCCTTGGTGCTTGGATCCCAGAAGCTGTGAGAAGCCCAGCCTTGCCCACATTTCCATATTTAAGTCTTTTGTCCTTCAAAAGTAGAGTATGAATCTTCACAGCGCTGTGTGTTTAAGAGTGTTATGAGCAGGGCAGTGGTAATGATGTGTGTGGGTTTTTGTTTTTTGTTCTTTTTTTTTTTTTTTTTTTTTCTGATCCCGTCAGCCTCATTTTCTCATGAAATTATAGAAACGTCTCACTTTGGTTGTGATTCTGATGGTAATATAAATTTAATGGCAAATATGAGATGGGAAGAAAGAGAAGATTTGTTCAGCCTCTGAAATCTCAAAGCCTAATATTACCACCTGACGCTGTACAAGAAACAAGGAATTAAGCGGCATCATTAAAGTGCTTGCGAGCCTAACATATAGTGACAGAACTGCTGAAAAATGTATGCATGCGACATGGAACTCATTTCATTTTTGCTTCTCGCCCAGGTTTTCATCAAGGATGGCAAAATTGTCAGGAAGGAACAATAGTGAAAAATAGAGCTGAACAGACACAAATGTTTGTACAGCTTTCCAGGAGCTATGGCCACCTTTACTTCTCCATAGTGAGCCAGCGCTGTGCCGATGTGTGATTGCTCAGAGTCAGAGTATATTTTTAATGTGCTCGTGCCGGTCTGGAAGCTGTCATCTGTCATGCTGACAGAGATACAGTGGCCTACCAGGGCTGCAGTGAGCACCTTTCGAAGCCCATCAGTTCTCTCCTACGTATTGATGTGGCACTTACAGTAAGTCTAGCGCTGTTCCTCCCTTCCTGTGCTAAGTTTAAGTAATTTGGAGAAGAAAAATAGAAGGAAGATGGCGCTGAGTTGCTCCAAGCTCCCCATTTGCTTAATGCACCGCATGTTCCCACTGATCCTCCCTGGAAGCGAGAGCAGACCTGCTGGGAGCATCCCCGGAGTGCAGTTTCAGCCTGGACCGTGCACCTTGAGGACTCGGGACCTGTGCGATGTGAGTAATGCGGATGGACAACAAGCATTACAGCAGACTGTGCGCTTATGAAATCGCTGGAGAGGTAGAAAAGGTAGAAGACATATTGCATGGAAGGAAGGTGCTATTCTTCACCTGAATCCTCCCTTCTTTTCTCTATCTGTTCATCTTTATAGCCCAGATGAAGCAAAATCATGCAACACTATCCCCTGCAGTCACCTACTCATGCCAGTGCAGCTGCAGACTTAAAAGTTAGTGAGGAGAGTAGGAGCTCTGCACCTTGGTACCTTTCATTTCTCCCCTTAATCTCTACCATGTCATCCACTGGCTATGGAGAGGGCCCTTCCTGGCTGCCTTCTAGCTGTAAAACTAAATATTCAAGCTAAGAATTTTCTGAGAATGCTAAGGGATTTAGATGCAACCTTTGCATTAATTTTAATGGATCATATGTCTGAATTACCTACTGTGCTTAGGAAAGTCTCAGCCTCTGGTTTTATTTATTATTTATTGAACATTCCCTGAGTAAACTGAACTTATTAGCACAAAGATGATCTGGCAGGAAGGATGATCTGAAAAGATGCCGTATTGTTCTTGCAGTTATACAGCATCACTCTTTCTTTTTTATTGCTATTTATATTACTACAGCACCTTGAGACTCACAGCAGAGATGAAGGTCTCCATTTCAGCTTTTGCTTGAACACATGCTAGGAGCAAATCCGCATACTAAGGGCTCCCAATTTCAGTGGATAAGACAAAACTGTGAAAGAAGAAGCAACTTTGGGGTGAAAAGGTGTTTTTGCCCAATACAATACATCATACATGCCCATATAGATATATAGGATGCCCATACAATAGATCATCTGTAGTAGCTATCCTAAAATTAAGGTGTCTTGAAGCCTTTATCCATTTAGACCCCACTGTGCCTCCTCTTTCTCAGAGCAGTGTGACACACTGTGCTGCTAATTACTACTCTGTGATGCTTACATGCTGGGTTATACCAGTCCTAGTGAAATGATTCTCCTTTTTGGCTCCTCAGCAGACTCATTTTCTGTTATCAGTTTCATTTTGACAGGCCTGACATTACAGGGCAAGTAATACATATTTGTTCACAGCCCAAAATGCCTTTACTGGATTTCCGTAACTGCACCTGAAGAAACACAGTGCAGCCAGATACTTTTAGGAATTATAAAAAATACAGCATAGCTGATGAAAGTTAGCTGCACCTTGTTGGCTATGTAATTGCTGCAGTATCACTTATAATGCTGATGCTGAGAGACTGGATTCACCTCTTCCTCCCTCATAAAACTGTGGTGGTTTGCGTAGCGTCCCTGTACAAACAGGGTTGTTCTCAATCAGGCTCTGAAACTCTTGGGTGAAGGACCATTAACAGAGGCAGGAGGAATTGTTGCCTGCCTTCTCTTACGGGGGCAGTCAGGAAAGAAAAATAGTCATTCCTGAGGCTCTTTGCCTACTGGTTCCTACCAAGAGAGTCTTAACCTCTTTATAGCTGTGTGGATATATGCTGTATGTCAAGGTTTACTGCCCCTGTGGTGCTCTGTGCAGAATATGTGCCCTGCCACATTGTTGGCC
Source organism: Nothocercus julius (assembly GCA_013398735.1). Classification (NCBI taxonomy): domain Eukaryota; kingdom Metazoa; phylum Chordata; class Aves; order Tinamiformes; family Tinamidae; genus Nothocercus; species Nothocercus julius. The sequence continues at coordinate 11,294,344 of VZSV01000005.1, forward strand.
TCTTCTGGCAAGTGGAGCCCTGCTGAGGATGGGGAGTCTGATCCCGTCTCGCCTTGTCTCGCCTCCCCTCCCGCAAGGCCGATGGACACGGGCCTTCTTCCCTCTGCACGGAGCTGAGCAGCTTGGCTATAAGTCACGTCCCCCAGCCACAAATGAGGTCACGGGCTGGGCACATCTACAACAGCAGCTTGCATGAGAGGAGCCAAGATCCATGCATCTAGGTGTGTAGAAACTTGTTTCCTTCTTTGCTTATATATATTCCTTTTTCTGCATTTAGCGGTGTAAATTTGTCTGTACTCACAGAGCAGCCTGCTGCAGTAGGACAGTTATTTAATTACTGCCGTGTCAGCTGAGTGATGTTACCACAGAGGCTGCCGCCTTAAGACCCTCTCACATGAAGATGAGTCTTCTGTGCAGCAGCTCTGGATAGGTAGTGGCTGCACATGGGCAAGATAGAGGTTTTTGCCCACTTTCTAAATAGTGCACTCCAGGGAAAAAATATATGGAAAAGTAAGATCTAATCTTTCTCTAGGTTCAGATATGGTAATAGCCACCACCGTGTCCCAAAAGGACGGTTTTATGAGCTATGTCTAAGCCTTTCTCATGACTACACTGGAAATTTGTGCCTGAGAAAGAGATATGTATTGCCTTCCAAGCCCAGCACAGCAGCCTTTAACCCATCCTTTCACTACAGGGATGAATCCTGATTACCAGGGACATGCCCAAACACTGCTTCCCATCAGCCAACTAGGGCTAGACTGTTTTCCACACTTTCTTGTGCTTTCTGCTGTTCTCCATTATGAACCATGAAGAAATTGCATCCTGAAGGAGACAAGGTAACTTTTTCACATCCTCATGTCAGAGAAAAGTCTAAATCAGCACTTCTATAGTTTGCATTGTCTTACCTTTGTTTTTTTGTTGGATAGTTGGGCACATGTATTTTTCATGTCTTGGCCATGGATGGCTTTTTTGTGTTTGTGTGTATGCTAATACATGATTTGGTGCCTAAAACCATTGTATGGCATATGCACTTCCCCACACATCTACTGTTTTAATGTGCAGTTGTAAGATGACATTGCGTGCTTTCATTTGCTGTGGGCGTGTTGCATCTCTAAAGCAATGAAATGGTTGAGATGCTGATGAAGTTCTCCTGCCTCTTGTTAGGTAGCTGCCTCAGTAGGTAACTACATAAAAGAGCTGCAAGAGAAGGCAGAGGTAGTGGGAGGAAAGGGTAGCTTCAAGAGGCAAAGCCCTATTTCACCCCTCATATGAGGAGCATAACCATGTTCACCCATCTCTGTAGCCTCTTCTGTTTTTAGCAGAGGTCTGGGTGCATCTGGACCGGCCTCTAATGACCCTACCCTGCAAGAGACACAAGAACGTAGGGGGCCATTCCTTTACTCAAGGTTATTGGAAAATCTCAGTGCTGCACCGCAGAAACTTTTAATAATTTATTTCCAAATATCAGTCACTGAGATCTCGCTAAAGTCATGATTTCCCAGGTCTCCGCCCTGTTTTCTATCCTACAGTTATTCCTTAAATTGAACAATTAATAAGTAATGGACATATCTGTACTGATCTCATAAGATGCTGTAAACTTTTAAAGACTATTTCAATATATATTTCAGCAGACCCATTTGGAAGAAAGTTTGGCCCTGCACAGAGACAGTCTTTTGATTTGAGCGCAGTCTCAGCAGTAGGTGATTAAACCAGGTCACCAGTGGCAGGCAGAAAAAGAGCAGGGCCTGAAACAAATACTGTTGGACCAAATCAACTGGAGCCTGATGTGGGACCTTCATAGGACAGTTACCGGATGAAATAGGACCTGACAGTGAGTTCTGTCACATCAAACAGGAGACATGCAGAAATTATTAAGAACAAATGTGAGTTACTGAGATAGGCAAAGCTGATATCCTGTCTTGTCCTAAAATGGTCTAGCATAGCAGGAGCAGGGATGCGCCTAAGACCATAGAGGCAGCCCTGAGCTCCCACCCTCGTCTCCAGTTTGCTCGCCAGCCTCCAAAGCAGCCTGGCTTTTAGCTTTCCTACAGGCACAACCACCGCTCCCCCTGCTTGGGTACTCTGAGCAGCTGCTACTCCCTAAATTCCCAAGATTACTTAAGTCACTTATCCTGCCTCTCCAGAGTATAGTCCTCATTCCTGCTGTTTTTAAGCTGATGTTTTGCATCACCCAAGGCTGCAACTGAATCCCCCAGCACCCACCAGCAAAATTTGTGCCCCTTCTGGGTCAGGGACAGAGACAGGGAGGAAGGAAGTGTGACCCAAAGCATTCTGTTTGCATCCACAGGCTTTCCTCATCAGATTCTCAGAGAGCGAGATGCAAAGCAATGCCATTAATAACCTTGCTCAGCTTCTTCATTTTAGGAAAAAGTTGCAATAAAGAGGAGCCATCAGCATGAGAATGAGCAGCTCTTGCCCCACTGTCACTTCTTTTGGCTGTCACCAGCCAATGTGCTCCTGCAATAGGAGATATCCTAGTGCCTCCATATGCAGGGATAATCTCTGTCCCTTGGTTAGAAAATATCATTTACTATCATTTCTCTGGTAAACCCTGCAGGAAATAAACACAGGATTTAACTCAAGTATGACTCCAATGACCCTTATAAAAGCAGAAACCATGCCAGGTTTCAGAGTAACAGAAGGATGAATAAAGTGCATATCAGTACGCCAGGTCCATGTACTTCACTATTTCTCTCTGACATACAAATCACTTTTCAGGTAGTCACTGTGCTCTGGTATAGAGCAGAAATCACAGTGGGTTCATATAAGCTGCCAATTACAAAACCCTGCTGTACTCCAGGGAGGAAAATCCTTCTGCTTTTAAAATAAGTGTGCTCAGAGTGCCCTGGGTGCACACATGGCCCTCCTTGTTTGCACTGCTCTTGCACATGGGAGGCAAAATATTCCTTTATCTGAAATGTTTATTTAGAGGGAAGTGTGGAAAGGAGGATGAGTCCCAATATACTGTCTTTTTAAAAAATGAAACTCTCCTGGTTTGTGTGTACATGTGTGCTTGCTGATTCTGCCCTTTAAATGGCCGTAAAAGGTGTCAGTGCTTCATCCAAATGTCATATCAAACCTGACAGCAGGAGACAAGTTTCAGTGGTTAAGGAGCCAAAACAAATTGAGTGCTTGGGAGATTTTCCTGGGATTTGGGTGGGAGTGGGAAGAGGCTTGCTGCTGGAGTGGCTGCCCACAGTATCAATAACAAAAGCAGTGCTCTTCCTTCAGTCTTGCCCTAGATAATTCATCCCGTCAATTGTTTCTATTGTTGTTCTCCTTGTATCTTGTTTTACCCTGTATTTTTCCCCTTTTTTTTGTAAAGCCTTGCAAAAGAAAACGCAGTCACGTTACAGTAAGGGAAAGCAACCTATGACAGCTCCACTCCAACACTGATCTCCCCAAAATAAATTAGAAAAAAAAAATCCCTCTCTTCTGTCACAAAACAACTTCCAAACTATTACTAACAGCAGACAAAAGTCCATAAATCATTTCTAAATTACCTATTGGGCCACAGCTGGGCTTTTATCTCCGAAATAAAGTAGGACAAACATATAAGGTCGATAAAGTTTAAGGATGCGCTATTTGCCAATGGTAATTAAAGCCCAAGTACTCTAGGCTAGGCACACTATCACAAGAGTGGACTCCAGGCTGATGTAAATGGGCACAGCTCTATAGGCCACCATGAGGCCAATCTCACTTAACTGAAGATTTGTTCCTTACACATCTTAACTTGCTACCAAAGGACCAGATTTTCTTATATTAAATAATCCCAAATGGATTGCAGTGGGACTGTTTGAGTAAAAAGTTATCAAACAGCTTGAGTCAGGATGGTTGTATGCGGCCTTTGGTGTGCAACATATTAAGCTGTTTGTTTGAAGCCTAGGAAAACTGATTTTTTTTTTTTAAATACCCTTTTCAAAAATTATAATGTAAGTCATTCGTGCAATTTGTGTTTGTCTTATTTAAATGGCAGTCTTAAGGGATGAAAGCAGTCCTTATCAGGGAATTAGCTGGTACAACTGGATCTCTTGGACATAGTAAGGAAGGATTCATAGTAAGGAAGGGGTTAAGATAGTGGAGTGATCCGTGTCCCTGCCTGGGACACATAGCGTGATAATGTCATATTTCTGAAGTCACACTATTCTGTCAGCTCTCTGCCTATCAAACAAGTGGCGAGTGAAAAGTTATTCAAGGATGGTGTTATGTACCCTTCATGAATTATGCATCTTAAACAAACTTACATGATCTGAAGCACTCAAGTGGAAGCCTTTTAGCTAGAAGCAGGCCACTGGAGAGCTTAGCTACAGGTCTGCAATGATGGTTTAAAACAGCTCGCTGTAGTAAGTCTGCTCTCACTCGCCTTTGACTCGGGGGCCCATGCTTCACTTCATTTGCTTGCGGTGGCTGCAATGGAGCTTCTGAAATCCCTGCAGGAGAGACCCATCTTACAGCACCTTCGTTGGTTAAAAACGCCGTGTGCTTCTTTCTGCTGGGAGGTGTCTTCTGATGGATTTGGGGGGAGCTGCTGCTTTGGTTTGCAAGAGGGAGAAGGAAAAAGAGAGGGTTTTTTTTTGCCAAGGTCATTGTTTTTCTCTTTCATGAAAATATAATGAATGTTCTTTTAACATTTGCTTTCGGTGAAAGGGGATTGTGCTGTGTCTTCGTTGCAGCTACAGGCTGGCTGAGGAAATGCATTAGTTGCTGTGTCACCTAATCAGTCTATGACAATACTACCTTGCACTAATTAATTGTGTCCTCTCTGGAATGCACCATTTGGGTGCGAGATACAATATTTCTCCTCTGATCCTGTGATGATGATAATTTGGTGGGGAGGCGAGGAGACTGTCTACTTGCATCCTGTAGACCACGCTTTTTCAGCCCTGCAAGTTCCTTCAAGCAGAGAAAGGAATTAAATTAGAATTTAATTTTATTGCTCTGTTCAGTCAGGCTGGAAGGAGGCCGCCTTCTCTAGACAGTCTGTTGTGATTTCATTGTGCTACCATCTAGTGCTTTATCCCATTAGAAGCTCCCTCAGCCTCACATAGGGCATGTCACACAAAACATATAGGTAAGGGCAACATAGTGCAGCTTATTGTTCATTTATTACCACAGCACCAGTCAGCAGGCATTGAGACTGTGCTGGTGGTGTTGATGCTACAGGTGGCTGCTCCTTGTTTCTTTGTTCCTCTCTGCAGTGAGCAGCAATATCTACCAAGGAGACTGTTTCTTTGACCTAGTCCTCATCCTACACAACCACAGGCAGTAGCAGCTTTGCCACTGATTTCTAGGAAATAGGAAACATCCAGTCCATTTTTCATCCAGGGAAGAGTGCTCCTATCTAAGCCATGAGCTGCCAGCTTCTCCAGGAGGAGGCAGTGGGAGACTGTGTCAAAGGCCGTACTGAAGTCTAAGCAGACCATGTCCCCAGCCTTTCCCTCACCCACTAGGTGGGTCACCTGGCCATAGAAGGAGATCAGGTTGGTCAGGCAGGACAGGCCTCCTGTGAACCCGTCTTGGCTGCATCTGGTCCCCTGGTCGTCCTGCACATGCTGTGTGATCGCCCTCAAGACGATCTGCTCCATGATTTTCCCTGATACCCAGGTCAGGCTGACAGGCCTGTAGTTCCCCCTCATCTAGGACCTCCCCAGTTGACCAGGACCACTGACAGATAATGGAGAGTGTCTTTTTTAGCTTAGTTTGCAAAAAAAAAAGCAAAGCACATATTGCTTGGCTGACAGATAGCAGCACCTTAGAGTAACCTGTGCCTTTATTAGGCTTTTTAGCCTGCTAAAGGAGTGAGAGGGACATCAGAAACAGTATGGCTTCTGGAGATACCCAGTGCAGAATATAACTTGGTTCTGACTTCCATGTACAAGTTTTGCCCCTTCAAACATCACGCCAAACTGAAAGAATAAGGAGCAATGGCTCTGCCTGGCCTCTTGTTTCCAAAAACGACCTTCTGTTAGGTTGGACACTGAGCTCTGTCATCCATAATTGTAACAGCTCAACAGGTAGTAGGACAGGCCTGTTTCCAAAGCAGGGCCTACAGTAGGCACAGCTGGCATGGCGTGGGCCTTACTGCACGGTATCTAAATCAATGTCTTAAATTATAGAGTGAGGGACTGGAGTGGGGTGCTAGGGAATTACAGTGAGGGAGTTGAGTGAGGGATTGGGATTAGAATTAGTGGATTAGAGTGAGGGACAGGTGGGAGGGGTTGGGATTAGGGGATTACAGGGAGGGTTTAGAGGGAGCAGCAGTAGGTCCCAGCAGGGATTAGAGGGAGCTGCAGTAGGTGTTATTATAGGCAACTTTGGAACCCCAGAGAAATCTTGAATTCTGATTTAGAACAGTGTCTTTCCATAGTCAATCCAGAGAGAAAATCATTATCTTGAGGGTACTAGGTTTTGTTCACATAAGAACTGCTTATCATCAAAGCAGAAGCTGATCACCAGCTCGAATCAGAAGGAAATCCCTTCTGCTCCAGCCCCGCCATGGATACAGTATTACATAATGGAACACATTGAGGGAAGGAGGATGGGCTCGAAAAAGACTCTGATTTTAAGGCTCTGATCTGGGAAATGAACCTTTTAGAAAACAGAAATCACTTACCACAATGCAAAATTGCTGGAACAGGTTTGTACTTTTTCATTTTCAGGATGATGTGGTAATCATATGATAGGCTGCACTTAAAAAGAAATGACATTTCATGTGAAAATCACAATTCATTCCCAGCATATGCGCAGGTTGCTAGACCTATTTTATCTTCCAAGCTTATGTATTCAGAAAACATATTTTCACTTCAGGTAAAGATTTCTTGGAGTCAAACTCCCTGTGGGTGCAACACCTTCAATTGCAATTTGGACTCCTGCATTTATGATATAATTAGCTTTTTTATTATTCTAGTTTTGACTGAAGGGCATAATGAATTTTCTGAAGTGTTTGTAATGAGTGTGAAGAATGGCTGAGAAAATGCACCATTTCATTGGCTTAACTGTATATCCAGTCTTTTTGCAAATGCAGTTCTGGAAATATAGCTTAATATAAATCTTCAGTTGCTTGGTTCTGCAACAAGAGCAGAAGTGGATGCCAAGGAGAGAAATCAGGTTACTAGAATCTAGGTGCAGCATGATCCTCCACGTTATTTCTAAAGCAGATCTGAGACAGTCCAGGTAGCTACGCAACCATTTAATTGCCAATGTGTACTCAAGAGAAAAGATAGGTTTATTGAGTGCAAATGTCTTTTTTTAAACCAGAAAAATCTGAAGAACAAAGGAGCTTGGTTTGACCCTGTAAGATCCCCCTTTAATCACTGCTTTGATCAGAGTTTTCCCCACAGAGCGCTCTCAGCGTTTGAAAACATCTTCCTTGGCACGCAAGCGGGTTCCTTGCGGACTAAGAGAGTGATCTGCCAGACACCCAGCACAGGCGGGCGGGCTCGTGGAGGCTGTCACGGCACCAGCACTGCCTTCTCTGCCCTCTCCTACTGCCCTTTCGAGTTCTGTGACTTTCTGGAGATTCTCATCCTTGGATAAGGACATATAATCTATAAAATCAGTTGCAAAGCCACTTGGTTAAGGTATCTGTCATTAAAGTCCGGGGAGCATTTTTAAAATGTATTTTTAAAATCTGATTTGTCTAGCTGTAGGTGCAGTAAAAATACAAATTAGGAATTGGGAAGGAGTTTATTGCAATTATTTAAGAGTGACAGTATATTGGCGCGTGTTTGTCTTCTTTACTGAGAAAAATATGCTAGCTATACTATTGTCAAGCATGCTTATTTGGTTAAAGAGGAGAAGAAGAAATGGCAGCCCCGATCACTTCTCATCTAAATTGGCTTTAATTTACCACATGGTCTTTCCCACTGTTTAGACATGATCTGTGATGATGTTTTGCCTGGAAAATGTTTCATGTTGACTTAGCACTTGACCACTTATTGAAAAGGCTAATGTAATTCCTCCAGTTTTTCTTTGAGCAAATTCTGCATGGAGGCTCCACCAGCCAGACTGTAGCCTGGGCCCTTGGTGTGTGTTTTGCACTTACATGTGTCCATCGAAGCTGGTGGCTTTCCTGAGACCAGAATTTGACCTTTTAGCTGTGTCAAATGCATTCTTATTTTGTCCCGTTCCTTTTCTTAAGTCAGTTAAGATATTCTTAGGAAGCCAACCTAGAGCTCACTCGTTACTGTAAATAAAGAAAAATTATAATTATTATAATGAAATTAAGTCCCAGTCTTTAATTACTTGGCTAAGCCTGTGGAAGATGGTGGGTCTCTCACTGCTACTCTACTGTTAGTAAAGTAAGTTAGTAAAGTACTTTACTCTCTAAGGGAGACGGGAGGAAGCTCGCAAGCTGTTTTGGTGCTTATGAATTGATGATGAGAAAAAGGATTGAAAGTGTTTCCTTAAGACCAAAAATATGGTCATTAATTGTCACAAAAGGGTTCAAGTAGCTTCTGAATGACATGTGATCAGCTCAGGGGCACAACAAATCCACTTTAGATAGCACAGCAGAGCTGATCTAGCACTGGTGTAGCCCTCCTTGGGCCAGGAGGTTGCCCTAGATGACCTCCGTAAACCCCTTCCACCCAACACTTCTCTGCACCGGTGTGACTGAGCATGTCAGGCTGGCTGCTCTGGCCAGCTCTTAGAGATGTTTTCTTTGTAACAGGTACCCTAAAATATCTGAATAAAAGTACTATTATATTTATGAAGCTTCCAGATATTTTTTTAAATATGTAGACGTGGTGATTATGTGGGCAAAATGACATTCTAGCATGTGAGGATATCATCAGCTGAGGTTTTAAAACTCTATTTTAAAATTTGTTTAATTTTAAACAAACTGAAACTGTCAGAATAAATCTGTTTCACTGAGTGTGTGGATAATCTTACGATCCTTGCTTTGTTCAGCCTGTATAAATGAAACTGGAAACAATATATTGATAAGTTTAAAATGCTCTAGGGATTCAAAAGTCCATTTAAATCAATGATGAAACTCACCAAATCTGTTTTTTTTAGCAGCTTTGGATTTACAAGAACCCTTAGGGAGCAATTTTCAGTAGCACTTGTGTTCCTGAATTACATGGATGCTTTATAAATCTCACTCTTTATCTCCAGTAAAGTCCCCCAAATGAAGTCTGCTGCTTTTGATTTACTCAGAATGGCAGGTTTTTACAGGACTCTTCCAGAAGGGCATTTCATGGGAAATGGGCTGAGTCTTCCCTCCATTTTGTGTCTTCTCCTCAAAGACGATGACTTTTAGTTACTTCTTGGCCAGGCTGCCTGCAAATCCACCATCTGAAAGGTAATGCTTATGATTCTTGCTTACTAGTCAATGAAAAAAAAAAAAAAAAAAAAGATCAAAACATTTGAGGTAGAAATCTGGTTCTCATTCACACTAACAGCAAGGTGCTTATTTCCATAAGCATCAGCACAGCCAAAAGTTCCTCCTCTGTGCAGAGACTGTCTTCTAAATCTTCATCCTTGAACTCGCCAGTGGCACAGGGCTTGCTGCTTAGCTGTGAAATTATTACAAAATGAACAAAACCATTATGGTTTCACTGAAATGTTTTATTTTTCCTTGAGGAAAATAACTCTGCTTGCTTATAGATTTTTTTAATCCTCTCTGTAAAATCTTTTGAATTCAAGTGCCAGGTATTGGTTTGAAACAAAAAGGATAGGCAAATATTTTGTTTCAAATATCAGATGGCATCAATCAGCTAACACTATTAACACTATTAACAAACTTTTGGTCACCTGATGCTACTTCTTTTTGCTCCAGTGCCTTTGCAGCTGCCTGCAGCAGCTGGTGACATAGATCACTCTGGGGTCAGTGCTTGCTGGTGAGTGCGGCATGGGGCTTGGGAAGAAATCAGAACAAACCAGCACACTTTCTTTTGTGACCTTTAGGAAGTATACCATCTAAAATAGCTCTTGAAATAACTAATCAAGAGACCAAAGGGCACCTCTTGGTTTAAAAACATAAAGAGCTTCCTTTCCTCCACTCCTTTGCTCCTCCTCTATGTGCATCCCCAGGGGACCGAGTTTGTTTTGAACCTCAGTTTTATTAATCCTCCCCTAGTGATACTGTGAAATGATGGCTGACCTGACTGCAACACAACACCTGATTTTACAGGCTGAGGCTCTGCACTTTTTTTTAGGTTAAGGAGAAATCCGTACTTATAATAGTCTTCCCAACAGACTTCATTTATTCCTGTCAGGGCATACGGCCACCCATTCTTAGATGCATTGAGCTGATTGTCTTTTTTTTTTATAATTGCATCAGTAATATTTTATATGTTCTGAAGTGGTATTAAAATTTAAATTATTTCAGCAAGCTAATAATTTATTTTCTACCTGGCAGACAGACAGTCCCTCATGCACAAGAGCAGACCAAGAGGAGTGAGGGACAGTGTATTAAATACACTTTAAGACTGAAGCACCTTCTGCAGTCCTAGAGGGTGAAGAACAGACATTTTGATACAGTCATTGCGGTTTATCGATCCTATTAACATTATCTTGTAGTAAAATCAATGCTGGGGTTTCAGTCTTGCAGGAGACATGTAAATGAGGAGATAAAAAAAAAAATATGCCAAGGTAAATGGTTTCCTGATGGAAAATGAGATATGAAAAGCAAACAATGGGAACTAGGTGTGTGTTAAGCAAAGACAGCACTTAAAGACAGAGGAGCGAGTGCAGGACCTTCCCGTAACGCTTCTCCACAGGGTTTCATGCAGTAAGTGGTCCATAAAAATCCCTTTACTGTCTGGGACGTGGTCCCGAAAGGCACCAGATGCTGATTGCTCCTGGTCCCGGAAGGACTCACGCGGCAGAGCTCGAACTTCAGGGCTTTCCTGTGCCCCCAGGAGGGTGGTGAGACCAGACCCGGCAGCCTCGGTGCTCTGAGCAGCTTCACACACGTTGCAGCAGGATCTGCAGGGGCTGGGGACACAACGGCAGCTCTGTCCTCGCTTTGGCAGCAGCGTGGTCCTAAATGCCCAGCACAGGAGGCACAACAAGACCTTGGCTGCAATTCCAAGTCCCAGTGCCCTGAGGCTGTGACAACAGCAGGATTTTTGGAGTAGATCCCATCCCTTTCTAGCTCATTTTGATTTTTTTTTTCCCACCACCGCAACCCCCAGAATAACTAGTTATGTCCCATCTGATCAACTTTTCTTCTGTCTTTCCTCACCTCAGGGCTCTCTTTGACTTTATTAAGTCAAAGTTAAATACAAAGAACTGTCACATGTCTGTAGTTTTTAATCAGTTTTCTTGTCCATAAATTTCTTTCTCCACCTCAGTTCCTCTACACATTTATCTAGAGAACAAGGTTGTCACACTAAGCCCTTCTTCCGCAGCCCTGCATTTAGGATGCTCTAGTTATGATATGACAGGGAGAAAAGGGACTGCAAAATCACTTCCATGTGGATGTGAACCCGGCACCTAGAATATGTGCTGCTCACCTGCCTCCGAAAGGCTCCCTATGGATAACGCCTCGGCCACAGGCTCTCAGGAAAACCCCGTGTAAAGATGACCACAGGAGACACCATGGCACTAGTGACTAGACCAGGATTTTAGAATCACGTTTTCAAGTAAGCAGCTTCAAATCACAACATCACCCTGAAATTAAATAGTCTTCCCCATTGCTAGTGTTGATGTTTTTCTTATTTAATTTTACCAACTTCTTGAAAATGACATGAACTTGTGCATCGCTTGGCCAAGTGAAACTGCACTTAGTAAAGGAAACTAAAGAGGATGTGCCTGAAAAAAGGAAATCCAGCTCAATGCACGTGTTTCCCTTCATGCTCAATACTGCAGGTTTTTCTGACAGTGTCTTTACCCTTGTGCGCTGCTGCTGTAGGACGGCATCACTCACAGAGAGCAGTGATGTCTGGGCTCTGGAGCCGGCGATGCTCCCAGAATCGCAGGGCCTAAATAAATCTCTGTCCTGCTAGCCCTGGAACAGAAGGAAATAAAACGTTCAGGATCCTCCAGTTTTATTCCGAGTGAATGGTGGTTTCTCTCTTTCTGAACTTCAGGCTTTTTGTTCTTCTCACAGCAAGAAATGCACTTTTTTGAACAGTGTGTTCTTAATGATCAATTAGTGAGCTACCAAGCCACAATCCATATTACAGAATGACAGATTAGAAGTTTCTTGCAAGATCATTTTCCCCTCTAGTGCATTTATGCTGCTATGGCTTCCTTGGCTGGGTAGCTTGAGGAGAGGAGCCGCCTGTGCATGAATGAAGGCATCATTATGTTGTTCTTTAAGTTCATATGATCTTAAAGATCTTAATTTGTCTAGTTCCCCTCTCTTTCGAGTTCAGTTGGCTTAATAATGAAAGGTAAAATTGTTTGATGGAAATTGTGGTGATGAAACATAGAAGGTGTTTGTAAAATCCTGCTTCCCTCCTCCCTCCACCCCCAAAATACTTCTCATCAATATTTTAAGGCCTGGCCCATGTCTGCGGTCATTGCCTGAACTCCTGGCGATCTGTGTGCCACAGGTTCAGCAAAAGGGCTTATGAACCACTCAGCAGAAGAGCTCCCAATCAGGGAACATCTCTTCCCTGTTCCACTTTTGTAGAAATTTATATTTTGGTGTTTCTGGCAGGAACTTTTGCCATGTCATGTTTTGAAAATCTATTTCCTTTGGTTTGTCTAGTAGCTGCTCACTGGTACTTTTGTTGGGTTCCCCAGGGCTCCTGCTTTTGTGAGATAATGATCATTTCTTATCCAACTTTGATTCTCCATTGATTATAGCTCTGTATCATGTCCTCCCTTGCTCATTTTCCTTTCCCTTTTAGGGACATAAATAATGCTATTGACTTCCAGGCACCTAAAACTGAGCATGTTGTTAAGTGCCTTCCTGAGCCAGAGCCAGAGCCCTGGGCCGTCCGGCTGTTTGACTTGAGCCGTGGCAGTTTGCGACGTGCCCATATCCGCGTGAGCCCCCGTGCCCTGCCCTGATTTTGGAGCAAACTTTGTTCACTGCATCCTCTCTGAACTCCTGCCCAGACATCCATAGATGCGTCTGTGCATTATAGCATCTTATCAATAAAAAAATCTATACCTCAAAAAAACCCACAATGACTAAACAAATAGATCAAGACTCATTAATAACTCCAGACTCCATTGCCAGTTTAACATGAGGAGCGATTTAATTGGGACCTAGACTGCTTTGTGTAGCTTCATTAATGTAATTGAGTAATGCATATTGATTTTTCATGGGCTCAAATCTTTTTTTTCTTCTTCTTGTAAAAGAAAGCCTGTTAAGGAATTATTAATCACACTATAATTGCTTTAAGATCTATGCTCTAATTAAAACCATAAATTCTTTATTACATCTTTACTTTAAATAGACATCCAGAAAGACAATAATTTTTACAAGAAAACCTTGTACAATAAAATTGCCCCACTTAGCGATGCTTCGAAGAGCCTGTGCTTAGGACACACAAACTCCAGTAGGACTCCTTAAATTAAGACGTGCATGATTCAAGTCATAATCAAAATTAAAGATGTCCTCTGAATGTAATTAAATAACTTTACAGTAAATGTTCTTCCGTGTGCAACGGAACTGGATCCATCCACAAGGGTAAGACTTTACTTTCTCTTGTTGTTCTTTTGTCTTTTAAAAATCTGGGATTGAAGAAGCATGTTCAGAAATTTTAAAAGGCTAATCAAAGATTTAAAACATAATCCTATTGTAATGAAAATAAGCTTATTATCATAACCACCTTCTGGTATTTTCCATTGCATGTCTTTGTTCCTGCTACGATAGGTACTTTCTGCCTGCCAGAAGGAATTAAAAATAAGTAGTTTCTTGATCTATGTCAAAGGACCTGCTCCTTCTGTTATTTAATCTATTAGGCTGAGTTTTGTTCTCCAGCACCACATTTCCTGTAGTGTGCGTGGGTTGTTTTTATTTTTATAAACTGTGAGCTCTGTAGGTCTTTATTACTAGAATACATTTGAATATACTTTGAAAACACACACTACGTTTCACTTTTTTGCTTTTAAGATGAAAATTATTTTTATAATGTGGAAAGACACCATGGTTTCACATGGAAGCTTATCATTGACTTGCTTGTTCTTAGGCCCAAAGTCTTATCAAAAAGGTCAATAGCTGGATGACTCAGACTGAAACTTTTCTTAGTATCTAAAAATAATGCTGAGTGATCAATTTATGCCAGTTCAGGCTGAAATGTCTCAGCCTGCTCAAAATGCTCACAGAGCAAACTTTGCAGGTTCCCCACTGAAGACAGTATGTACCAGAAATATTTATTGTGAGTGTGCAATCTGTTCTTGCTTTGGGTTTTGTTCATGGCAATAGCCTCATTGCAGCCAGTTAAGGAACCTGGGATAAGCGCGATGCTCTTTTATCCATATTTATTTTGTGGGATAAATGTGCCAGTTCATTTCTACTTGTAAAGCAGATTTTAAATGGTAGCTGTGTGCAAACCACCAGGCATAAACTGCAGTGATGTGCTTGTTACAGAAACGAATGCCTGTATCCCATTTTCCTCAAAGACTGAGCAATGTATCTCCTTTCAAATCCCAGAATGCTACTTCAGAGTGATGTTTTACTATTTAGGCTGACAGGGGCAGATTGAAAAGCCAGCTCATAGCCTAGCAGTTGGTAAATGGTAAAAAGATAGGTCTATTTGCCACTAACTTCTCCACTCGTCACTGAAGGAAGCCAGTGCGGAGCCAGTGCATTGCCTGGACACGACACTTGTCAGATAATGTCTTCATGGTCCCTTGATAATCATTCAAACAAGACGGGATAAGTGGCAATTAGACCTGCATCCCTGGCTCAGCTGCCATCCTTACCTGGGCTGAGCAGTGACCACTTACGACGGAGCCGAGGAGGTACCAGGGCTGGAGGTCGGATGCAACTCCAAGCTGCCCTGGCATGGGGAGGGGCACGGAGAGCGGGCTTGCAAACATCCTGACTCTTTCTCTCTGCCTTTTTTCACACCTCACACTCTTTTCTAGCATTTTCTTATGGTTTGGTTCTTCTGTGGCTATTGCTTCAGCTGGAAATATGGACATATTTATGGATGCGTATGCAGTGCGCCTGTGGTTCGGGTGCCCTGCACACAAACTACTGCCTCCACCTCGAGCCTCGAGTCAACCCCCGCGGTCCAGTCTGATCCAAATCAGGGGGATATCTCCATTGATTTCAACAGGCAATTAGACTAACTCAGCGTGGTGGAGGAAACGAGGGAATTAGCTAAGCATGCATGGAGGTGCTTGAAAAATGTGGATGTTTCTCCTGGAACTGACTGCCATGGCAATGCAGAGCAGTCAGTTAACAAGGCAGTACTCGCTTTCCTCCAAGGGGAAATGAAATTGCAGGGGGAGGGCTGGGGCACCCTGGAAAAATTGGGCCTGGATGCAGAGGGCTGCCTGCCACAGACAAGCAAATGGATCGAGCGGTGTTGCCAGCCACGCACTCCTCGCCCTCAAACATTTCACTTACTCGGCAGTCTCTGTCAAGTTTGCAAGATGCTTTTGACTGGGAGCCTGATGTTTTTTCAGGCTAGAGCACTTGAGTCCTTGCTGCCTGCCCTGCCTTTGCTTCCCTGCAAAGAGCTCAACGGGGAGTGCATGTCGTGTCCATCAGGCAGAGCGAAGGGAGCGGGCAGTGAAGGGGTGTGCATCAGCAAAGGCTCAGCTTGAAAAAAGTTCAGTTTAAGCTTTACCTCCTTCTGTTTGAGAGGATCTCCTGCATTTCCAGTTTTCTTGGTTTTTTTTTTTTGTTTTTTTTTTTTTAATATGTTTCCCTATGTCAGGGAACAATTATTCTCAAATTTCTCACAAATGTGGCAGTGGGAGAGGAATATCACATGAAACTATTGATCAGAAATTTAAATTTGGGTAAGACATAATGAAATTATGGAACTCGTAGCCGCAGGAGGCTGTTGAACCAAGAGAATAAAAAGCATTTAGAAATTAATTGAAGAAAAGTGCATCGGAGGCTATTGAATGAATCCCTGAGGGGGGATTCTGTCCCTGAAGGAGACCCTTGCAGGGGGAACCAATCTATCTGGCCTGGTGCCTCTTGGAGGAGAAAGAGCTATTTTAAGCCTGAAACCCATGAAGAAGCAAGTGGTGTTTGTAGGCAAGTCCCCAGCCGTCACCTTTGCAGCGTGCAAGACCCAGAGGCATCAGGCAGCCCCAGCCCCGACCTCTCTGCAAAGCTGCCGAGTAAAGACGGAGCAAGGGAGAAGCGCAGGAAGTATTTTGTCCAGCAATTACCCCCAATTCTTCATCCAGAAAGATAAAGGGCTGTTTGTTTGCAGTTATGTGTAATGTCATGCTCTGTTTGTCATCTTTACAGCTCTCCTGGGATCATAAGACATGCTGAAATGCTACGGTGCCACCTTTCAGAAAACAGTCTACTAAAACTAATTAATAGTGCACCCCAGTTAACACATGCAAACTTGGCATTATTAGTCTAATTAAAAGGATTTTAACACCCTGAGTTCCCTTCTCTCTCCCCCTCACAAATTTCAACAAGTCAAGCAAATTAAACCCATTAATCACCATTGGTACAGGCAATACAGGGTCCTGCAACACCGGCACATTGCTGAAGAGAGACACTAACAAGCCTCATTATGTTTAATTTTGTTCCTTAGCAAAGGATAATAAATACAAATTGTAACATCACAATAAAATATTTAATTATTCACGAGTTTGGTAAGAAACGTAATTAGCTTGCTGCTGTGTGTCTTCATTTGAGTGAGAATGGATACAATTTAGGAGCTCAACCATTTCTGGATAAAGGTTGAATATGAGATTTTTCCAGAACTTTATGGCTTAAATCTGTAGAGAATGAGCCCATTTTTACAATCTCCATTACCCCCCATAGAGAAAGCCCTATGGAGAATCTAGCTCTGCCAGTTTAACAGCACATCCCTCATACCCTGCGCGGTTCTGCCCACCAGCAGGCTCTGGGCCAGCATCTTCATTCATGAAGACACACTGGAAAGTGAGAGATGATAGAATTTCCAGAGATGCTTCTATAGCAACCCCAAGGAATGAGCTCATCGATATTTTAACCTTAACAGCAATGGATTTTTAATTTCCTGAGTACAGACACTCCGCTTCAGGTTTTATGACTAATTGGAATCCCGGAGGCTTCCACCCAGCTGAAGGAAAGGTGAACTGTATTTTGGAGAGACACGCTGGAGCACCACGAGCAGCTCCGGCTGTGACCCACGTGCGAAGGTGGTGGCCTGTAGAGCAGAGCTTACGCCCTCCTCCTCCCAGCCCTTCTCCGGACATGGATGTGAGTCTGGCTGCTCATAAATAAAAATTGCTGTAGAGCAGGACCTGATGCCGTGCAGGGGAACCTGCCAGGGGTAACCTCGGCTCTCTAGACCTGCTCCATGCAGACTGCATGACTGAGAGCTAGAGCTACGGCATCCGCAGGTCCCCTTCCCCTTCCAGCAAGGTCTGGGCAGGGGCTGCCCGGCTGACAGGTTAAATTTGGGTGAGCCTGGGCTTTGACAGGGGCTACTGTGCCCCGTGCAGGGCCGGGCTGCTGTTGCAGCTCAGCGGTGCAGGAGTTCTACATTTTATGCACAGCAAGAAGGTGACTGTGCAATATAGCTGCTCTTTGCTTTTATGGCACCTCAATTTTATTTATTTTATGACTTTCTTATTGCATGCATTTAGGTGATAGATGTATATGCTCCTTAATCTCTTCCTCATTACCCTATGAAATCATAGCTGCTTTCTGACAGCTTTCAGACAAAGATGAAAGAGGAGAGAAAAACTTCAAACATATGGAAATTTGGAGAGACCCTGGACTGACTCCTGGCAAGGAGATCACTGAACATGTGCTTAGAGGAATTAGTTAAGACTGGTGGCCTTTGAGTTCATGGTGCCTGAATGCAGATGTAAGGGGATGCATTGCTCACACAGTCACGATCCCAGCCCTCGACTGCCGTGTAGCATACGGGAGCAAAGGAAGCTTAAGGGTGGATTAATGCTCTGAACAGATGAATCTGAAAATATATTTCCAATGCACTTGCCGCGTGCCTCTCCTGGAAAACCCCGGACAGCTCAGCACCTGAATAAAGATGTGAATAGACCGGTCCAAGTTTTCCCTGTGAGATAATTAACAGCGGGAAGATGGATTGCCTTGGCAGGCTGCAGTGTCTTACGCACTACAAAGGAAACAGGACCTGTATGCCAAGGACCTTTAAGAAAAATGATAAGCCTTGTGGTTTTGCTTAGTCTGAATTATTTTGATATTTCTTCCCCTACCTGCATTATTTACTCTGCCCTGCTGTCCTCTTCACCATTTCCCCTTCCTAAACAGATTTTCAAAGAATCCTCTAAAACATAAATTATACTGCCTTCCTGAAGATGGCATTTGAATTAGTGTAAGAGAGCAGGAATACAGATTTGCAATCAACATTATAAATGCGGCGCGACTGTTATTTCTTCCTCCACTAATTCTTCTAACCAAGATTTACTGTCTTGGTGCAAGCTTTTTTTTTTTCTTTTTAATAAATTGTATATAACATGAACTAGATAGTTGTTTGCATGGCACTAGAGCCACAGAGGCTCATTAATCACTGTTTAAAATCCTGCAGTAGCCAGTCATCCTAATTAATGATATAGTGATGAACTTTACTCTGGTGGTGGCAGCACAACCAAGCCTGTCTCAGCTGCGAGTACCCACGTGCTGCGCAAAACCGGAGCGGTGCCTGAGGCCAGCACAGCGAGGAGGGATTGATGCTACCCAGACAGCTTCATGTCATTAGCAGGGCTCTTGAAAAGGTGTCTCCTGCTGATGCTGCTTGTGTTTTCCCCCCAAAAATCTGCTCAGTGCATGGTGAGCCTGCAGCTTCAGCTGTGCATGATACCCGATGTCTGCTCTGCTTCTTACCTGCAGTTCCCCACACTTCATTAGCAGAAATAAGGCAACTTTGGTGCAAGCTTTGTGCATACCTAAGGGTTGCAGAATCAAAATTCATAATAAGAAAAATCTTAAATCATAATCCTGTTGTACAAACAGACTTCCCTTCTCTTCAGGGGTGCATTAGTCTTGCCTTTCATTTATCTGTGCTTCCAAGGCAAATACTTCACCCTCTTTTAATGCTTTTTTTTTCAGCAAATTGTTCTAGCAGTGGAAATACTTTGTATTCCTTGCAAAAGTCAAGAGAAGGATGTTGTCTTTCAGTTTTGCTCTAAGTGGGATTTTTTTATTATAAGTTGGCAGGAAACTCCACTGGAAAATTGTGTTGTAGTGCCCTAGAGGATATAAAACACACTCACACCCTAGATTTGCAAAGGACTAAATTACCGACTCCTTTGCCTTCTGCGGTCTGGAAATCAATTAATTAGGTGGCCTTGAAGTCTTGAACTTTGCTGTCTTCAGGGATAGTGGGATTTTCTTGGTTAAAGGCAAATTCTAACAGGAGAAATATAGCTGGAACATAATCTGAGTGTGCAAAAATTCTGCGGAAAATGGGTTTTGAAGCTGCATCATTGATTCGAGCTTTAAGTTTTTGTTAATTTTTGCTACAATTGGCTTAAGTATGAGAGCTCTTAGGGCTGCACTCGCCCAACTCTTAGTGCAGAATCATCCCTTAGTAACAGCAAATAATTTTTACTCTTGTTGTTTTCTGTCCTGGGTACTTGGAGCTGAGGAATTTTAGCATAGGTAATTTGAATTATTTCATGAAACATTTAACAAGGGCCTATTTCATTCTTCACTAAGGCAAGTTGATACAAGAAGGATGATGTTATGGTTAATGTAAATCATAATTATTACCAGGTGCATCACTGAAGTGGGAAATTGTGCTAAAAATGTAAGTTTTGCTCCATTTCATATTGAAAAATTACTTTACAGTCTGACTGCCATTCATCTTGGTTACGGGAGTGTTATTCTTTATTTTGGTGAATTACAGCAGCAAGACATAACAAGGCATAAATTGTGAGGCCGCAGGAGGCCACTTTGCCTAGAAAAGGTGGATGAGGACCATGGACAAGAACTGTTCCTGGTGGTGAGAAGCTCCAAGACACCCACTGCCAGCACCCAGTGCCACCCAAGCTCGGGGACACATCAGCTCCCCGATGCCCAAGGGTTCAGCTGCTCCTTTAGGACATATCTAAAGCTGTGCCTGTCTTTGAGGTGCTGAGAGCTCTCACACTTTGGGAATTTGTGGGTTGAGAAGGGTCTTCCTTGCCCATTAGCAAATCCTCTCTAGAAGAGAAGATGCTGCAGAGTGTCAGAGCTCTAGAGTCGTAACAGGTTTTGTGAGCTGAAAAGGCAATTAAACCTTGAGTTTTCCACTGCTGAATTATTTAATTGAAAGGTGCATTACTTTAATTTTTGAGACAAGACCCTGCTAGGCTTTTCATGTGCTTTCAGTAGACCAGTTTTGGTGAGTCCCACTCAGATTACTGTGAATCCAGGTCCTAAGATACTCAATCTCTCCATGAATTGGAAAATGTGCAGAATATTCTTGACTTTCAATAAATGTTGTCTTTGTGTTATAGATTATGCCTCCTGTCCTCCTCTCAGACACTTTGGGCAACTATTCCAAATCAATGTAATCATGTAACTCATCAGAACTGTGTAATAAAAAGCATTATAGGATTGGTTGTCAGCATGCCATTGCCTGATGCATATAACTCAATTCTGCATGGGCAGTTCACAGGCACTCTCTGTGTAGTACCTGTATCTCTCATTTTGTTGAAGTTCAGCTCAAATCCTTGTCCAAAAGCCCTGAGGCCCCTCTGAACCTTTTTATTGATGGCACAAGCAGAACTTCACTGAAGCATCTTTATTAAATCCACCCTCACACTTCATCTTTGACACTTTCCAGAGACAGGATGAATGGTTTTGACAATGTAACTGAGGGATAAACCAGAGAGAAATCCAGCTGCCTGAGTGACCATTTTTAATTTTCATTTTGCCTAGGCTGCCTTGGGAAGGGGCTGGAGCAGATATAGCTGTGTCTTGGCATCTCCGGTCTCTTCATTTGCAAAAAGCAATATTGAAAGAGTTACAAGTGCACAGCAAAGCTGAAACGTTGCCTGCAAAAATGATGATAACAGCAAATGGGAAACCATTTAACACTCGACGTGTTGGTTAGCTTGACAGCACTTTGAGAATTTTGCCAAATTCAACACGTATTCCTTGATCGTGCAGAGTTGGCAGAAAAGATTGGAGCGGCTGAATTGCCGTATTTACGTTCAAAGAAATTGCTGCAACAGATGTAAGCAGCATTGCACTTTGGGGCTTGCTAGGAGCACGTGAAAGCAATATTGAACTGCCTTTGCCGAAGCTTGGAGGGAAAGTGAAATAAAATACATCCCTAAAGCTGGTGACTCAGCCTGAGTGCTGCTCACAGCCTCATTAGTAACTTACCTGGTCAAATTTGCTTTGCACAGGGATGCAATTTTATACGTTTCCCCCTTCAAACGATTGCTAAATATTATTGGCATTCTCCTCACTTTGGCATCTGGTGTATTACTACATGGAAGGCTTATTTCTCCTGAAAAAAAGAGTGTCGAAGGGAAAGTGGTTTTACAAGGACCGTTACCATTTGATAGCCGTGAATGGTGCGCCACAAACATTTCTGTGTGTGCTCTTTGCTGGGCCCCTAAAGAAATCTCGCGTCTCCGCCAGAAAGAACAGATGTGAGAAAATTGCAAAATGAGTGCCAGGCGTTTTGAATTAACTGCGCCGGTCAGATGTTCGACGCCGCCGCTGATCGAAGCGCGGAGCAGATCAATCGCTGCCCTCGCGCAGCCTATCTGGGCAGGCTTTGGGAAGCCGCTTGATTAGTACGCGCGTCCCCCCCTAGACGAGGTTTAGCTCTGCAACTCGTGGCTACACGGAAAGCGGAAAAAATTGCTTTTTAATAACTTTGATAATAACCCTTCTGATAGCTCCATTTAAGCGTCGTTATTGAATAATAGCCTGTGCGTGTCATCAAGGCGCTCTGGCATTAGAACAGAAAATACACAAATGTCCTGGTTATGGCGCTGATCAAAGCAAGAGACAAATCCATCACTGAGGAAAATGGTATTAACAGAGCAGGGTGGAACTTCTAAACAAACACTGAAATAAAATGGCTTAAATGGCTTAAAAATCTGGCAAAATAGCTTAAAAATCTGATGAGGAATAATAAAAAAAAAAAGTGCTTCTAAGAACCACAGTGGGGAAAAGTAGCCAGACATTTATCATAGCTGTCGTTTGACACAGAAAAGCGGACATGAGGATGTTGCTGGTACCATCACAACCAAAAAATAAATAAATAAACACACACAGAAAAAAGAGGGGGAAAAAGAATATTATTGCACAACTGGGATTGCTCAGAGCACCTTGTGCAAGGAGACGGGCGCTTTACCAGATACACTGCTGTGCTGTCAGCTCAGCAGGGCCAACATCCATAGAATCCCGGTGAATTGCACCAGTTGCTGATTATCTGACAGACCGGATCTGAGCTTGCTCTGAACAGCAAAAATATCCCTGACGATTTAGGTGGGAACCAGCCTGAGTCCAGCACAAGGCGGCCGATACTGCTAGCACAGCCTCACCCATGCGTGGCATATGAAATATCCATTTCATGGAGGTCTTTGTTTATTTTTTCCTCCATTAAACCAATTACTAGCTAATCATTTTGTATACAGTAGCACAATGCGACATTACTAAATCTGATCCATGCAAGCCCTTTATGTAGAACAGCCTTGGTTTAATGTCATTTGTAAGATTAACAAACAAATCTAACAGTAAAACTGACATTAATGAAAGCCAAAGGAAGGCAAATAAATGTGTCCCATGCTCAATGCAGTGTTAAATGATGAAAGTTATGTTTAAATATGCAGGTCTAATGACATGAAACTACGAGGAATCTTTATGCCTCATGGTCAGAAAGAGAACTAAAATTACACGATCGTATTATTGGCTGCTTCTGTCAATTTAACACTTTGTGGTTCCCGTCAAGGTCCTTTCCTTTCTTCTTGGGTTGACACTGCGTTCGCCCTGACAGCAGCTCCACGTGCACGAGTCCTCCCGTACGATGCAGGCATGAAGCCTCTCCTGGTGGCGCGGGGATCATGGTCATGGTTACGCGGGTAGGAGTGGGCCGGCTGAGGGCCATAAGGGGAGCTCATGTGTCAGGGTTGCCCAGCACCACCTTGCTCTCCGGTCTGGTGTCCACTGATGGACACTCGTGCAGATGAAGAGGCTGGGTGACAGAGAGATGGGACACGGAGAAGTCAAGGAGATGATGTGGGAAAGAGGGAAACATTCAAATCCCTTTACTTCTACAGATTTGTTTAAGCAGGGGAATCGTTTTGCCTGGTTTAGAAAATGAAAGACGTGTTTGCTCTAAGTTTCATCCTCTGAGTTTCTTGGGGTAGATATGTAAAGTTAAGATGATAATGCAATACCGCAGAGACAGTCCTGTTGGGGGAGGCTTTGAAAGAACATTGGCAGGATAAACATTTCTTATTGTCCTTGTTCAGAGAGAGCTGGCTTCCAAAACCTCCACAACTCGCTGTGGTCTGATACTTTGCAAATGCCAGTGAAAAACTCCCCACAGAATTAAATCTCTGCCTTGTTAAATCAGAGATATAAAATGGAAGGTGCACTATAAATCACAGCATGATTTCATAACTCTATTCATATGTGAACAATATGTTAGGGCCCCTATATTAAGCAGTAGAGCTGTGCTGAGTGGCTCTATGGAGATTCTGTATTAGGTACCAAGAAAATATGATCTATCCCAAAGCTTTATAGAAAAACTAACACTGACTCCCAGCTGGCATTTTCCCCACCCCTGCTTCTTATGGCAGAAGGAAATATTGTGAACCAGCAGATCGATTAGCTCAATTAGCAGACTGAGGTTCTCAGTCCCTCACGGTACATATACCATGCAGCCAACCAAGCCACTGCAGTCCTGGAGCCACGAGTTCAGGTTTAACGAGCACCTTCCCACTTTGCTTCCCACCTTTCTCACCTGGCTGCTAGGAGTCATTCGGGAGAGCAGGAACAAATCCAGGCGAGGAATGACCCCCCAGGCAGCACACTTGCTCCTACTCCCCAGCCTTTTATTTCGGTGGATTCTGGAGGGTTTGGTTTCTCATTAAGTTTTCTCCTTACCAAACCTCGGAGGGCAAAGTAGAAAATCGTCACAGCTTCTTGTGGGGTTTGCTTGTTTTTTGTGGGACAGTTATATTTGCATTGCTTCTAGTAATCCTTTTTTGTATTTTAGTTTATTCCCAATCTTTCTGAGGCAAAGCGACAGTCAGTCTGCTGCAAAAGAATTGTATTTGTTGTCTTAAATAAAGTACCGAATGATCTTTCTGTGAATACACAGCACACACCCAGATCCCCTTCTTATGCCTTGTTTGTAAGCGGCAGGTTTCTTATTCCCTGTATTAGTGGATGTTGATTCAATCACAACTTGGAAGGAAAAGAGATGAAAATCTGCTATTATTAGTATCATAGAACCTAAGTATACTTCTTTCTCTTTCTCTCT
Source organism: Nothocercus julius (assembly GCA_013398735.1). NCBI lineage: Eukaryota > Metazoa > Chordata > Aves > Tinamiformes > Tinamidae > Nothocercus > Nothocercus julius. The sequence goes on from VZSV01000005.1 coordinate 11,318,883, forward strand.
GTAATTGAAATTGGATGTTTTCATAAACAGTCTCAACTCATAAAGAACATTCTATGTATTATGAGGAGATGGATTCAGACTGTAGTATCTGTAGTAGACTGTAGCAAATCCTCTTCTAATTTGCAAGCTTCATGCATCTGAAAAGCCGTTTGTTCCCCATTTGTTGGTATGTTGGCGTTGTTTAAATAGATCTCCATCTCTAGGACTTGTCCCCCTTGAAACACATATGCGACGGTTTGGTAGGGAGCAGTTAATGGGGGTGTTTCACACAGGTGGAGGAGTCTTTGGCACAGTTCAAGTGGGATGTTATTTCTGCTGGGGTGAAGTATCCTTTCTCTTTGAAGAGCGAGGCAGCTGGGCAGGGTCTGAACGGAGCGGGTGCCTGATCTGGGCAGATCGCCAGGCGCGACGCTCTCTCTGTGCCACCGTTTGGGTACCAACCTGCTGGTTTCTCATGGCTGTGCCAGTGAAATGGGTCAAAACTCTGCTGCTCCGGGAGATGGAAGGAGGCCAGTGTGCCGGTGCTGGCATCGTGGGGCTGTGCAGAGGCGAGGGAAGGGTCCTGCAGCTGGAGCGCTAAGGCAGGGGAAGAAGCAGGGGTACATGCAGGATCCTCTCCCTTCCAGCTGCAACACAGGCTGCTCAGGATAAATAACTTAAAGGGAAACCACCTGTATGAGGGCAGTGAGCTGTGAATATGCAGCCAGCCACAGTGACTTGAAGCTGCGTTCACGCATCATTTTCAAGCAAGTATTGGCTTTTAAATGATTATCTTCAGATGTTGATCCTTAATGGCAGCAAAGCTGGAGCTGGGCTTCAGTGGTGGAGTTCTTACAGTGCAGCCACTTCTTCTCTTCATCCCCCCATTGCCTTTATCACACAAACTGCAAAGCTGCAGTTCCCCTGCATCATTTTTCTCCTACGTTATTTTTCTCTTTTTTGAAGAGCTATCACGTCTAAGTGCATTAAGCAACGGTGGTTTTTTTGCGCTTTTTGTGGGAATGCACAACTTTAGTTCAGCAGATTACAGTTTTCAGAGGCTTGAGTTATCTGCTGGTTTTGTGCCAATTCCCTGTGGATCCAAACTGGTCCTGACTTTCAGAGTCAGATCCTTATGTGACAGAAACCATTGTAACTCCATAGTAGCATGTGAGCCTGCCTGGGTTCATGCTGGGTGAGCCTCTGGCCTGTATCTGCTGCCCGATGCTGTGGCAGCGAGAAGATAAACATTCTATTTCCAGTCATTTCAGTTAATTTTGCATAGTCACCTGCACAAAAAAAAACTCCTTTTTATTTGCATGCATCCAGTCTGAATGGGGATTTTCAAGTTGCACTCAGTTTGTGCAATGAGACCTGAGCAGTGATTACCTGCTGCCCATGCAGCCCTGCAAGGAGGAACACCTGAAGTTCAGTCCTCTCCTCGCTCTAAGAGTGCCTGGGAGAAGACTGCGCATTCCTCACAGCGGCAGCTGTTGAACCGGATGGAGCGAGGATTAATAAGTGGTATAGGAGGAATTTGGAAGAAGGTGTGACAAAGTCAAGTGGATTTTAAGGCAAAATGATTCAGAACTGAACCACATTTTCCAGCTTGGGACACATTTTCCAGCTTGGAACTATAGGGAAGAACGGCTGGGAGAAAAAAAAAAAAAAAAAGTAAATAGTTACTACATCTTCTCTCTGAGGGGCTGCCAGTACAAGTGCAGAGCAAAGGGGGAATGTGCGACAGGCAAAGGTGCTTTTTCTGCCCCGTTACAGCTGCCTTTCCTTTAGGTAAGCTCTTCCTCTTGTTTCTGCAGGGCCTGAGGAAGCCACAGGCTCCCTGGAGTTGCCTCCTTGGGAGCCATGGGAACGGCTCCAGAAGGGAAATGCTTCGTGCTGCGGGGACAGGGGTAGTGCCAGACAGCTGTGACCTTTTCACTGCTTCATATTTTGATTCATTGGTCATTTTCCTTCTTTCCCAGGCTGTAAACAGGGGAGCAGTGAAATAGGTGGCCAAAATAAATACTGAGTTACATAGGTTAAGGCAAATTTATATTGAATTTATTAGAGATAAAATTTTGCTACCTCATTCTACCCATAAAAATTACAAAGAAAAGAGAGAGTGACATAAAATCAATCCATTTCCATGACAAAGCTCATTATGAGAAGAGAAAATAGAGCCCCATATTAACTTGTTCTCATTACTGTTCTAAGATTTATCATGTCAGGTGTAATATGCAAGGGAGGAAAGGAAAACCTTTCTTGCCCTTACCTTAAAAAAAGCAAACAGACAAATAAGCCAAATGATTCTCATCATGTTCAGCAAGCATATATTTCACAAGCCTCACAAGGGGCAAGATTAGCTCAAAACTTATGACTGAAGACTTTCAGCAGCTCTTTCTGGGTGGGATAATCCTGCCCTGCCGTTGGTACCAAACCAGCTCCTCCACCTGGTGTCAAAAGCTGACACTGGGAGGAGATGCCATTTCAAAACTTGATGCAGGAATTCAAAAAAAAACATGTTTTGTTTTGTTTTTTTATGCATCTCTGGATGTCTCTAAAACTTCCCCACTCTGTGATGGAGAAAGAGATGGAAGAAGATGTAGCTGGGAGAAGGTGGTTACTCCAAGTCAGACGTATGGAGGTGGTTGGTGGTGCACAGCAGCATTTTAGCCCTTGCTGCCTTCTCCTTCCCTTCCATATCTGCATCCAAAAGCATCATCCATCAACACCCAGCACTTCCAGCCAGGAAGAAAACACCTCGCTTCTTTCTCATGGTGGCTTTTGCCAGCTCTTTGGGCAGGTAGATCAAACCTCCTGTTGCTTCTGTGGCTTTTTCAAAGTTACCTTTGACGACATGATGGAAAACACTTTTGGCCTATAAGCTCACACCTCATCTGAAGGGTGGCGAGAAGGAAGTCATGGCTACTAAAATGCATGAAGTTTTTTAGTACTGGTGTACAAGTAATGTTAAAATAAGCAATGTATTTCCTTTTTTGATTTATTGCACCTAATATATAATCCTTGCTGTAGCTAGTGGTTACCTATTTCCTAGCCTTTTACTATAAATAAAGCTGTTGTGGATCTGTAGAGGGCCAGAGATATCTCAAGGGTGCTAATTATTTGGCTTGCAAAATTACTTGCTAGAAAACTTCTAGTTGGAGGAAACGCTCAGCAAAGCAGAGCACTCCGTAGCTGCGGCTAAAACCCTGGTCCTGCTCCCATTGACTTAGTGATGGGGAGTCAGTCAGATTTGGACTGATGCAGCAATTAAACCAAATTTGAATAAGGTTCCTGATACCTCTGAAAATCAGCCCTGACTCTCTGGCTGCACTAGTATCAGTGTAGCTCAGGTGCCCCTTCTACAAAATTACTCCAGATACAGCATGTAACATAATCCTTCGGATCACATCTCCGGAGATAGCTGAAGTAGGACTACTTCATCCAGCACGTTTGGCTCCTTGAGCAGCAGGATTAGTAAAATCTGATTCCATGCAGCTTTTCACTCCATATTTGAATTTTCTACAGACCAGGAAGGGGCAAACTCCACCAGCACATTTTGCTGAGGTTGAGGTACTCATAATACCATCTTTTCTTGTGTGGACTTGGACTCTTCCATGTCTGATTAGGCATCAGTTCATGTTCCAGCCTTTCTGTCAGAAGGGAGGGCAGCGCCTGGTTTTGTCACAGCCCCAGGATCTCAGCTCCATTTGACACTACTGTTCCCATTCCGATTTTGTGAAGGCAGCCTGATGGGCTTCAAAAATTACTAGGGGAGAGCGGACATAGTCTCATGGTAGTACATGGAGTCCGATGGTATGAACATCATCTTTCTGGAAAGCAGTCTAAAAAATGATAAAATGTAGAAGTCTTGTTATTATCACACCTGAACAGTCTGTTCTGACATATTCTATTAACTTGCTTCTCTTTTATTCAGTTTTTATATTACTGGCTGTGCTTTCTGGGAGTGACCTTTCTTCACTACATGCTTTGTAAAATTATTGCCATTCTTCATTTCAAAATTTGCTAAAGTGTGTTTGCAAAACTCCTGCAAATTTTTTTGATGACTACTCACATTTGAGAGAAGAAGAACAAAGAATTATGTTGCTGACCTTTCTTTAACAGGTTCTCTTTCCAATCATACCATTGACTGTCAGGAGTAGCACGTCCTATTCTATGTCAGCGTGCTTATTCAAATGTTTATTAAGTATAGTTATAAAGATATTTATAGCACAATATATTTTATGGAGGACTCTCACTTTCTCATTCCACCTAAAACTTAAATGAGAAACTGAAAAAGTGTCATTCAAGCATTTAAGGAGATGAGGGGCAGGTTAATAGAGGCAGTGAGACTTCCTATGTCTTGAGCAGAGAACCATCAACCACTTTATCACCTACCTGAACGTTACATTGACCTTGGTGTGTATTCCCTAGGCTGGGGCAACCTTTAACATGGTCTAGTGTATGGAACACTGCTTTTTAGGGGTCGTGATTGGTGGTACATGCTCAAGGTAGATGGATGAAAGGATGCAGCTCCAAAGAGCTGATCCAGCAGCTCCTGCCCACCTCAAACACATCTCTTCTGTGCATCTGGGAAGGCTGCACAAGACTGTAGATCTGGGTTGGTGATGTGGGTCTTTGTGAGAAGCTACTTTATGGAACTAGTGGGGAGCTCATGCTCAGTTACAGTTTGCTTCATTCTTTAAAACTTAGCTCCGGGAAGTCTCTCCAGTTCCATATCATGTTGTGATTGTGCCAGCCTGCTTAAGGACTCGCGGCTCTGGCCACTGTGTGCAGCACTTGGGAAGGTAACTGCCTGTCCCTGGAAATTGCTGCTTTCCATTTTGTCTCCTTAGCTCCATAACAGGTTTTAGCTCTCAACCTCTGACTTGTGTCTCCCAGCACCGAGCAGACATCGGAGCCAGGGGACCCTGAGGCATCAAGTGCAGCCATTCAGCCTCATAATCTCCTAGCTGAGCTTAGGAGAGGAGGAGAGGAATGCCTGGTGCTGCTCTCTTGTCTTATGCAGCAAATCCCACTGAAGCTGTGGCTCTCTTGCAGAGCTGGCACTGCTAGTGTTATAATTCACTTAGGACTTCTCGGCCAAGAGAAGGATGTTGAGAAGTCTCACTAAGTCCTGCAGCATGAAGGTGCACAGAAGGACCAGCTCAGCCTGGGCTGCCAAACCTCCCATCTGATTTGAAACAAATCTCTGTTCTTCTCTCTCTTTGTTTCATGCAGTAAATAAAAATGAATCCCCGAGGACTGAAGCATTTAGGCTTAGCAAACCTCTGTTTGTTTAGAGAACACCAGTCTGTTGTTCTTCCTGGCTAATCAGATAGAGCGGAAGCGAAAACAATCTCAATTTGTTGTTCCATTTTATTCTATACATAATCACTACTTCTCGTTTGCCTCTAAATAGCTGCATAAATACACATTAAATGCAGTGACATCTCTTCTGGGAGTCACTCCAGTGTTTCCTGTTTATTTTCTCTCTTCAAAAGAGATTAGGTTCTCAGATATTGCCATGTCTCTTGCAAAATCCGATGTACGTGTGCACATGCGGCAGTGGATGTTATAATGCCAGGCCCATTCATCTCTCCTGCAGTCACAAGCGCTTTGGTGACACTAAAAAAAAATGCACAAGGGACAAGGATAACACGTGCCTGCTTCTCCTGTGTGAAAGGGGAATCCAGATCGCAGTCTGGATAGCAAGAAAGGCTATCTTGAAACGAATTGTACTGATCCCTGTGCTCTCAGTTTTCTTTCCTCCTACTCTGCTGCTGATCCTCCAGCTCCTGTCCCAGTTTGCAGGGACCTTTAGCGATTAGCACTGCATGCCTCCAGCCGAACGGCTCCTGTATTCAGTCTGATTTCCAGTGCCCATCAGACATGTGCTGTCAATTTTTGGCTTGTCAGAAAGTCTTCCTGTTGATTACAAGTCTAAGGAGCGAATATTAGCATTTTGCCATCAGCAAGGATGTTAAGCCAAACCCATATGCGAGTCTTTGACATATAGACAGGTGAGTTTGCCATTAATTAAAAGTATTTGTTGCCAATTAACTATTTCTCCTAATAATGAAGCCTACACCTCAAACATAGGCCCATCAAGTCAGATGCCCATGTCTACATCAGCTCACACACATACATTAAATCTGCTGCTTCACTTGAAACCATCCCAGCTATTTAGCAAAGCCCTGGGACAAATCCTGGGGCTGAACAGGGTTCTGCCTGAGCAGAACTGGACTCATTATCCCCATGGCACAAACCAGGCAGGTGCCCAAGTTCCCATGCACCTCATCCCCTCGCATTGCGTGCGCCTGCCACCTCCATGCCATGATTTGTCACGGCTGGTTACATCAACACATCGTGTTCAATTTATGTCCAAAGTGCCAAATGAGAGATGAGTAGAGAAATTCTGCAATAGCCGAAATAGCAAACCGCAAGCTAAATTGCAGCACAGAGCCTGAGCGTGGCACTAAGCAGGTGCTGGACTTGCTCTGCTCTGGGGACTTGACTGTCACCCGCATCCTCACTGCCGGCTGCAGGCATGCCGGGGTGATGGGTAGGAGCTTGAAAAGAAAAATAACAATAGAAAAATAGCATAAAAAATACTGGAGCATACATGCTAAATAGCTAAATAGCTAAAACAAAGCAAAAAGTCTGAGGGAAGAGAAGTTCTGCATTTCTGCTGCAGAGAAGCGCGTGAAATTTGTCCACAAGCGATAGCAACTCTCTTGCTCTCTGCTGATTAATGATACCCACGCTGAAAGCAAATGGAAAAAAAAGAAACAGAGAGGAATCTGATAAAAAAAAAAAAAAAAAAACAGATGTGAAAAGTGGAAAAGGCAAAAGCCAAAGGTGAGGGTAGGAGTGAGCAAACCAAGGCAGCAGCCGCTTCCGAGCGCGGTGCTGAAGAGCAGGGCAAGGCTGATCTCTAGTGGCTGCTGGCAAATCTTGCCGCTACGGAAAACCTGCTCTCACACAGGAACCACAGATACAACGCGGTGTGGAAATTTGCCCTTTTGGAATTTGTTTTTCCTCTTAGAATAACATATCAGAGTCTATTTTCTCAAGAAAGCAAGAAAGAAACCATTTCTCTAGTAGCGCTTCCCGTCCAACATGATCCTTGGTGCATTTTTCTCGCATATGGGGCTGCTTAAGAACGTCAAATTCCTGATGAAAAAAAAGGACAAAAAAATATTGTTTTGAATATGTTTGTAGTTCTTTTAAAAAATCGTATTGAAAGGAAAAAAAAATACTACTTCAGATCACTTGTTTCTTTTCAAATTTGTGTTGCATACTTGGTTTCCTTTCACTTTCTTGTGGTTTCACTTTATGTTCTTCCTATGGCTGTAAAAAGGAGAAAAGGTGGCAAAAGGAGAGGTAAAGGCAGACCTGTATCACTCTCCTTTGTCACTCATCACATAACCATTTTTATGTCTACACTACCATCACATTCTCTGTGTGAGATGTGCATCTGTCCTCTTATGTGATTCTTATGACAAGTTCTTGAATCATAATAAATAGTATTTACTAAAATGCCTATATGAAGAAAAGTGGTCCTTCACTTAGGCTGTCATTAGAACATTCATGTGCATGAATTTAAATGGGCCAGCAAAGAGCCACTGAAACCAATGGAAGAGAGAACTTGTCTCACTGACCTGCAATAACATGGAGTATTTTGAGAAACTTTACAAGCAAAATTGATAAATAAAACTGATCAGTATTTTGCACTTTAAAGGAAATGTATAATATTGAGGTTCTCAGGAGAGGTCATTTCCACTGTGTTCTGAAGTCCCATCTAAAACCATTAATTTGTTCTATAGTGACAAGACAAATGGTGACTAGTTCATTTCTTTTCTCACCTACTCTATGTATTTGTGTTCCTGAAGTATAAATTATCCTTTCAGAGAATCACTTATTCTAATTTCACATATCTTAATCTAAGCGCTTTCTTTTATTAGCTGATAAAATGCATAACATCACTGTATATTTCTGTATGTTCCATTAGCAATCGTTACTTAATCACATTTGCTGATGAACATTGCATAAGTCTAGAGAGAAAAGCCTACAAACCTCAGAAAATTACTTCATCTATTGCTGTCCTTTGAAAAAGAGGATGATTTTTTCCCAAATAAAATATTACCTTTCTTTAATTAAAGAAGATATGACTAAATTTATCTAGCACTGTTCATCCAAGAGAGCTTTGCATATCACATACTTCCCAGACCCAACATTTTTTATTCTGTCTGTAGAGCAGCTAACATCCAGTGATCTACTCCCCAGCCGGGTGTCTCACAGCAACAATTAATAATAATATCACCCAAAACACAACCTCTTCAAGGAAAGATATCAGCACATGGCAATAATGTAGTGGGAAGGAGCCAGTCTGAGCAACCATGGGGACTTATGGAAAAGGAGGGCTTTTTTTTTTTTTTTTTTCTTTCAGATGTTCAATGCTGGTCTAATTCTCCACCCAGCAAACTCACTGCTAAGATCACCTTTGATTTGGAGGCAAACACAGCCCCTCTGATGTGGTGCTCATTGGCCAGTCTTAGGAAGTAGCTTCCTGGAGGCATCTCTCACTTGGTAGGAGTCCAGTGGAGCTCAGCTAGGGACACCAGCTTGTTCTGGTCTCCTCGTGGAAATGCCTCTACACAGGAGCAGGAACAATATTCCGTGTCCAGGTTGCAGCTGGAGAAAGAGCATGAGGGAGGAAGGTGTGCCGAGCCTTGCGTGACATAGTAGTTGATGGAGTTAGATAGTCAGATGACAGGCCTGGGAACTGGAAGGGGTTTCTAGAGCATGGGATGCTCTCTTAGGTGTGTCCTGCAAATAGTTGTGGTAAAGCTGGTAAAGGCTGAAAGTGCAAACCTGCAAGGAGAAAGTCTGCTAATTTCAGCTCCTTTCCCATAGCTTTTTGGTTAGCTCCCTCTGCATCTTGCTCATAACAGATTTTATTTTTTGGTGAAGCAGGAGATGTTTTCTGTAGTCTGAGTCCCTCGCCTGTGCCCTCCTGCTCTCCGCAGGGAGCTCAAAGGCACCAGCCAGAGAAAGTACTCAGGACCCTGGCCTTTCAAAAGCAACCCTGCATGGGTTTTGCTGTCCTCAAACCTGCTTGTCACATTTTGCTGCTGGCTGTCGCTCTCACAGCTCCAGCAGCCAACACTGAAAGTGTTAGTCGCCTTGTGATGAGGAGCTGCTTGACAGCCAGCATGCAAGAAAAGTCCTGCAGCCGCCCCCTGCCAGCTGCGCACATCCTCAGGCTGATTCATGCCCCTCTCTCCACACAGCAAGGGCCTGACAAATCTTGCTCTGCCTGGTGCTAAGGAGAAGTCAATCAAGAGCTTTGCACTTGAAGAAAGTAGCCTGCAGAAAATGTCCCTAACTCAGCCTTGCAGAGGAATTATCCTTGACTGGACACACTTGCAAAAAGCAAACCCAGCTACAAAGACCACAGGTCTATTTGATAGGCTCTCTGGTATAGGCAGGTATTGGGAATGAAATACTTGCCTTGTTTTTATGCATTCAGGTCTTTTCCACATGACATTTCCCCATGCAGGGTTTTCTTCCTCCACTGCAGTGCAGGGAGGGCAGGCTGGGCTCTGCCTTGCTGGGGGCACTGAAGGGCACGGTGGCTCTTTCTCCACTAACCTCCTCTTCCAGGCGAGGTTACTGTGCCCATTTAAAATAGTTCCTTGTTCTCAGGCGACAGTGATGGAAGACACGCTTAAAAGCCTTCTTACTTATTTATGTGCATATTTATATAGCTGTTATGATAGCACTGAATTATGCCATGGTAGGGACTTCTGCTTTTCTAGGCTTCCCAGCTTATATTGAAGTCATGATGTTATGACCAGCATATTAAAATAGAGTCTCAGGGAGTGCTGAATGTGATCTCCATATAGACATATAAATCACTATAGGTCTGACAGGGGCACTCTTCTGCTGACCTGGAGGAGAGAGGAAACCACCAGCTCCCCTGAGTGTTGCCTTCATGGATGTGCAGAAAAACCATAGCAATATGACTGAGGAAATGATAACAGGTAATTGCCAAAGACCCTGAAAAGAGTCAGGGCATATATGATGGGTATGGGACAGAGGAAACAGAGGCTTGTCTTAAATCACTTTTAGACACAATTATCTCATTCTTACCTTGAGCTGAAAGACCTTCTTGTTCAGTAATGCTTGAGCAATCTCGGAGTGCTTTCAGTCACTGGGAAGTCCCAGACACAGCCATCCACACATATATATAGGACTCTCTATCACCTTCTCCACGCAATATATGCGCAGATCAAATGCATGGTGCATGCAGAGAGAGTAGGGCACATCTGTCCCTGGACTTTTTTATGCACTGACTAGACCTTTCCTTCAGGCTGGTGCCACAGGGCTGGTTCCTCATGAGCCCATGCCTTAAAATGGCACTGGAGTAAGAATCATGACTTGTTTTACGGTGCAGTTCCCTTTCCTGGTGATTCCTCAGTGGCCCAGCAGCTTTGTCTCCTTGTGCAAAGCCTCCCTGAACCCAGCTCGTATTTCTGTTCCCCTTGTGCAGGATGGAGCAATGTCAGGGCAAAGGCCTGCAGCTTTCTGAACAGCACTTGCAAACGGCCTGTGTCAAGGGGAAAGCCCTGGCTCAGCTTGTGTGCTCACAGTCGTTTCTCGCAGGCAATGTCTCTTGCTAAATGAGCCCCAAACCCTTTCTCCAAAGAGTGCTTAAATGCTTGCACGCTTAGAAGTAAACTACATTTAGTTGCCTTTAACACATTTCCATCTCTATTTTCATGCATTAACATCAATTTCATGAACTTTCCTAGGTAAGATGATTGCCATCAGCAGGCAGAATGTAGTAAATTAATTATAGATGTATGTTAAATTACTTTCATTACCACCCTCAGTTCTGGGAGGGAATTGTGTGAGCAGGATGACTGATGAAACAATGTTTTTACATATTCCCCTGGTAATGGATATTTTTACTTGGCTGCCAGTGTTGTTTCTCAGTTCAGAGAAGCTGGAATTATACATTTCAGAAAATGGAGGTTCAGCCTAAAATTAACCTCCAAACACTTTTAGATGATCACGGCTAAAATAGATATGCTAGATTACAAGCTGTCTATTTAGCATTTATTCCTGACATCCCTCAGTATTGTACAATGGTGAAGTTAGGGAGGGTTTACCCTCTTTAATGTTAAATATATTCATATGCAAGGGAGCAAGAACCACATGCAAAGACTGCAAGTTCACTTCAGGTTTAAACTGAACCCTTACAAACTTTGCACAGAAACAAGGTCGCCGTGGCTTCTCAACAAGGTCCCTATAATTAGACTGATGAAATCCCAGGTTTTTGGTAGGACATGTTAACTCCAGAGCAATCCATGGAAAGAGGGAGATGTCCATGGGCAAGAAGCTCACAGCTGCTGCCTCCAGGGAGGAGGTATCTCCATCCATCTTGCATTAGATAGACAAGTTCCAGAAATGTCTCAGAATGTGGTGTGGTTTAGGCTTCACCCTCTCACTGGACTTTCTGACTAGTTCAGACAGACACCTACCAAGATGTAGGAATTATTTGGGGTTCTGGGTCCCAGGGTCCCCATATGCATTCAACTTTGGACATTTGGGGTGTTGTTTCTATGCATTGTCTAAGACATAACAGCCAAGACAAAAGTCAACGAGTGTGGAAAGCTATTTTCCGTACTCACCTTACAACAACCTTGGTGCAGGGTATTTTCTAGGGATTAATGACCAGGCCAGTTTAATGGCTCTCTGCTGAACTTCAGGCTATCAACTTTTCACAGCCTATCATTAATCCCAGGAAAATATCCAGGTTCATGATAGATATCGTTGAAAAATAATACACTATATGAAGGTAAGTATATTGCTAGTGTTTCATCATGTACTGTCTCTAATTACTAACTTTAGACACACTTTAGAAGTGAATTAGTTGCAGCTTAGTTACACTGTAATTACAAAGCTGCTTCACTGCATTTCTACTTATATAGTGTATAATTACTATCTTCTCTAGCTGAGATCTGCTTGATGATATAATGTCCCTGAAGTTTCATACTGTATTGTACCTACACTGTGCTGTATTTTGAAGTATATCTGTAACAAGGAAATCACTGGAAAATTGTCTACTGGGTAAGTGATTTCAATACATTTCTAACCATTATATTCAGTCTTTAAAAGGAAAATGTTTGGCAATGGATTACTAACAATAAGAAAGAAAGAAGAATTACGAAGTATTTTGAAAAATGTGGGATAAGAATAGAAAACATCAGAGAAAATGGCATAGAAAATGTGGCCTTGCAAGCAGAGGGTGTTTCCATCAGGTTTCTTGTACTCTGTGGCTTCTTCCTTAGACAAACTATTTGTTTGAGCAAAGCTCTAAAGGACTCACGTGTAGAAGTGGCTACAGACTAAAAAGATAAGACTAATAATATGTATTGCTATGTGGCAAGTCTCTCCTCTTCTGTAACAGTTTTTCATCAGAATGACTGCAATCTATCAACATATAATGTTTACAATAGATAATAACATAGGCCAAGGTCCACCAAGAGAGAGGCGCTGGAAGCTGCTCAAAATACTGCTCATTTACTGTATGGTTAAAATTCAGTGGCCTATACTGAGCCATAGAGAGGGGATTTCAAAATCAAGATAATCTCAAGTAGCAGGACTGTTTTGCAAAATGTTGATCTTAGTGAGTAAAGGCAAGCATTTTCTGAATATTTGGTATTTTCCAGGCTATTCTGTTGGTGGAGGTCTCCAAGCAGAGGCTTTCCCTGGAGAAGTGAAGTTACCACTCTCTCTCATCATAGGTCTCTGGCTAAATATCATAATATGAATGGCGTGTTTGCACTCCAAGTAGGAGCAGGCCCACAAAGCTGTAGCCCACCCACAGAGCAGCAGGGAGGCTTCACATCTGGTCTTAATTAGTTAGCACAATCTCCTTTATTAACTTGGATGAGCTATGAGGACTCATTCATCTTAATGGTATCAGCCCACTAGCACTGTTAAATATCCACAGTCTCAGTGTTAAGCTGATTTCTGGGAGCAATGCTAAGAGATCTCAACCGCATTCAGTCCAAACAAAGGAGAAATATGCACCACCATAGATCATCCTCCAGGTTGTGAGTTAGGAACAAATTTTATGATGGGGTTTGTCCTGAATGGAAGAGCAGAAAGGAGGAACAGCCACAGAGAGCATCTATCCTAATGTTACTGGGGAATGATATTACACCCTTTTTATCTATAAAAAACGAACCAGAAAAATCTCTAAGTGACCTTTTGAATAACTTCGAACAGGTCAGAGACACAAGCCACACAAGCCAGAGTCTCTGCCCTTGTCCTTCCAGAGAAGGGGGCTCCTTGAAGCAGCAGCAATCCAGTGGCATGGCTCTGTCAAGAGATGCTTTCCAGTGACAAGGACAGCAGACACTCACGCTTAGGAGATGGCACAGAGATGCAACCCTTGCATGCGAGGATTTATAGCCTATGGATTTTCTTTCCTTGGATCTAGGAGACACGTGGGCATATGCACACAAGGTAGGGGCTATCTTGGAAGTATAAAGCCCATCAGAGAGATTTACTTCCCCATGCAGCTTCTGCAGGAGCAGGTCTGCTGCAGTTTCCATTAGACTTGTAGAAGTGCCAAAAAAAAAAAAAAACACAGTAGTCTAATGGGAAAACAATTAGGCTTGGCAAGTTTGCTCAACAAGCACTTATTATACAGGGTAGTAATGGGTGGTAGGTAGAGTCTGTGGTTATTTCACTTAATAATGCATGGATCCTCCCAGACATCCTAAGAAACTCTGTCTGGAGTTGGGTTTGTGATCAGACGGCACAAATAACAGCCAGGAGAGATTACATGTTGATTATAAACTAGTTAAGAACCTCATCTGTCCAGGAAGGGAATGTCAAGCCGTGCAAGAGATGGAAAGTGCTTGTCTCCATTTCATTTTGGTTGTATTAGTTCATCTGACACTAACAGCAGACCCTCAATGACTGCCCTGCACACCAGAGGGAACTCAGGGTAAAGAAGGAATCTGAGGTGTCTGGAAGTGTCTGAGTTTAGCCAGAATTAGATCCAGAATCTGACTTCTCTGGTGAATAAATAACTTCCCATTCTCAGAAACAGAGATTTGACCATGAAAACTTAGAAGTGTGTTCACTTGTGGTGCATATCCAAAACAACAATGTTCCCACAGATGGTGGGAATTTCTCCATGTGGTGAAATTCCTTTGCACTGAACAGCTAGTAGTCCAAAAAAGCTTTTTCTCTTCCCAGGGATTTAATCTGATCTCCTATGGACTTAAATCCATGCAGAAAAATAACAAGAAATTGATGCACTGGAGAACCTGCTGGCCAGGAAGGGATCATTCAGTGACGTCCATGTGTGAGGCTGGTTAATAGTAGCTTAGGTATACATATCACTAGGGTAAGACACTTTTTAGCTGTCTTTGTGCTAGGCACTCCACAAGTCACCTAATCCCTGCTGCAAGAGCTTCGGTGTCACCCCCCTGAAAACCCTCCTGTCTGGCTTGCACTGAAGCAAACCTGTCAAGCTGCCAGCAAAACTGCACCTTCAATTTCTGACTAAAATATGATCTATAACTTTTAATTGACTTCATAGTATTTCAAAAAAGCCAGGACAGAACATGTTTTGAAAAAGTACAAAGTTTCAGTGTGAAGTTGGTGTAGCTGATAAGACTGTTTTAAAAGAGAAAGGAAAGGAAAGCCTTAGGAGGCTAGAGGAAACAGTGTTAGAGGAAATCAGTATTACAGGGAACATTATCAGTCCAAATCCTTTAGCAATCTTAGAATTGAAAAGATATAGAGTGCCACATAAAACATATAAAAATGTAACACATAAAAAGAGAAAGATAATGGTTCAATACTGTTCACAGTCACTCCTTTTTGGAAGGATGGGGCCATATCATTTTCCTTTGCATGGATACCCTGTCTTTTTAATTGACAGGCTTAGGTCCGTGTTTATGTCTGAATCCTTAATGATATTTGGGTAGCTGAAGCCGTGTAGAATTGGGATTATTTAAGCCTCTAGATATCTGCACTTTTGAACATCTGGAGGTTTGTCCTCTGCAGACACCTCAGTATTGCAGATACAAATGTCACAGCACAATCAAACCTTGGTAGGTGCTTAATTCAATAGCTTATATATAATATATATACACATAAGGGATAAATAAGGGATTAAATGACACCATTACCTGTGATAGCAGGGTCTTGACCTCGATGACCTAGAAGATCCCACGTACCTATATATGCCCCTTTTTTGGTGTCATAGAGTAAATGATTTTCTCTCCAAATAAAAATGAAAAACTAGCAATACTTTAGCGAGTGCCAAGGCAGACAGATAGTGAAGGGAATCATTTTCTTGGAGCTGTGTTGCCCTCATGGGCAGCTTTGCTGACAGTTATGAATGTCACTCATCGAAACACTTGCATGCGATTCTGATAAGCCTAACTAGAGCTGCTCTACAGCCAATGTCACTGTCACTGCTGAGGGCATGAAAGTCGTCTCTTAACTTCATTCCTCACCGTAATCTTAATGTACCTGTATTGTCTACTAGGCATTTTCTCAACACAGCCAAATAAATCTGGTGTCAGCAGCCAGGGGAGCTGTCCTCCTGAATAATCTCTAATGCTTTCTAAAATGATTGCGTATTTCAAAAGTATATTGGGAGCTTGGTTTGCATCCATTTTGCACTTGTTTTTTGGCTTGCTTGTTTTCACACAGCTCCCAGCCAGTTATCTCCACCTGCTCAGCAAGAAAGCCTGGGTTTACATTTTGTTCCTTAAGTGCTGGGTCCTGGTGTCCTCTTGACTGTTTGATCACATCTTTCGGCCCTTCAAATTAAGTACTGAAATACTGGAATTTTTCTTCCGCAGCTTTAGGTTTGGAAAGTCAAATATAGAGGAGGAGAAACCAAGGGGAATGAGAAATGAGAAATGAGTACGTGGAGAGAATCTAAATCCAAACTATGCCCCTTATCGCACCTCCCTATCAAATACCATTCGTGCCTTGCCATGAGCGCTCTGTTGCTGCCCGGCCTGCTGGCTTCTTCTGTGCTCGTTGTGAATAATGGCTCAGTATCAAAATCAGGCTGTTACCAAAGTTCAAGCAAGACTGGAAAACACATGCGATTGTTTCTGTTAAGGTCACCAGCTAATGAAATGTAAAGGACATGTCAAATAATCGCACTCCAAGGAAAGCATGAGCAACCATCCTTGCACATCTGATACCCAAATCATGCCTCATGTGCCTAATACGTATGTTTATGGTACAACATTCATACCTGTGGACTTGCCTACACAGATGCTTTCTAGGCTTAAGCACGTGTGAAAAACAAATGGTGTCTCCACTCTGCCACACAAATCACAAAATTAGATGCCCAGGCAGCTTCTACTGATTCACAAGAGCTTTCTCTAAATGGATATTTTATATTGCACCAGTCATTTTTAAAACTGAAAATGGTCTTAGGAAAGTTGCAGTTTTTTCCAAACCTGGATTACAGTTTGAGTCTGCAAGGTGTTAATTCATTGTATTTAACTCAGAAAAACTTTTCTGGAGCTAATCATGGGCTTAAAAGTACACAGGTGTATTGCTCTTTGCTGCATTGCTCAGCATGTTGCTGTGACCCGAACTTTTGAGCCCGTTGTGGTGGGTATGAGGAGGCAAGCCACCCAGCACTGAAAAACAGCCGCAATCCCCTGTGGAGTGTTAAAATGGCCTGGCTTCCTCTGTGATGGAAATAGCGCCATAATCTTAAAGGCAGTATATGAGCATCTTAAGAGTAGGTTAAAGACATCGTTACTTTAACATTAAAAGACTTCCAAAGGTGTAAAGAATGTGTTATTTAATGTGGCATCTTCTTCCCTCAGTGACAGACTAATTCAGGTGTATCTTTTCCAGATGATTTTCACAGTCAACTAAATGAAAACTTTTTATTAAAACTGTTACCTGTATTAGCAGGGTTTTATGGTCTGAAAAACTCGTTTGGAATTTCTGCTAAAAGGAGAGTCTGAGCATCAGCTCCTGCAGCAAGATCAATTGAGGAACTAGGTCACTGTTCCTAGAATTAATTGATAAGACCTGACTGGGAGAAATGCAAATAAACCTGTCAGATCCTTGCCAGATCCTTCTCAGCTACTTTCAGTTATCACAGGGCCAAGGAACTGGGAGTGTGACTCAGGCTGGCCCAAGTCCTAGTGAAGAAGTATTTGAAGAGCTTTGCATTGATTTAATTTGTCTCTGAACTGTGCGTCAGGACTAGATTAGCATAGAATGGAGACGCTTTTCAGCACTTTGTCAGCTGCAGAACTGTGATTTCATTTTGTTGCAGATCACCTGCTTTGTGTTGCCTGGAGGAGCAGTAACCTGAGCGGCTCTGCATTGGCTAATAATTGAAATAGAGGCCAGGCACAACCCTGATCTCTAGCTTGGGAAGACCTTAACTAAACAGACAAGGTTAAAAGTCAGTCACTGAAAAAGCACAATTGCCACTGCTGTGGTGGCATCCCCGACTGCTAGTGGCCATCAAACTTCTTGCAAAGAATTACACTGCAGAGAAACTATCTTCAATTTAGAACATTTCTCCAGGTTCAAAGACAAGTATTTTGCTGTGTCATTGTGATGGCTCTGATTCAGTCATTCCTTTCTCCATAGCAATGGCAATGACAGCTCCCTTACATGATCACATCTACGGTTAGCAAAAGCAGTAAGAAATATTTAGCTCTTCTACTGAAAGATCAAGGCGCACTTGGAGATCACAGCACAGTATATCTTATGAAATGGGCTCAATTTCTGGCCCAGCATTTAGCGACTGCCCCTTTTGCTTAGCCACTAAGAACCATCTCAGGCAGCCCTGGGGATCCGAAGGCATTTTCTCAAGGAGAGTTGGTAGCCTTTTCCTACAGTCAGCCGAAAGCAGAGTATCCCTAGAGGCTTCACCCTGCTGTCCAGCCTAGGTGGGGCACCCCTCTCTCTCCCCAGCTCCCTGAAAGGGACAACCAGTTTCTGGACAACTTTAGACTGAATACAACACCTTCAGGCTGTGTGCTGGTGACACACACTTTCTGTTCCTCAAGGGCAATCTTCCACCACAAGTACTATTATGGGTTTGAGGACAGCCAGGGCTCTTTCCATGGCAGTCTGCTTCCATAAAGGTCATTGGCATTGCCCACAGTTGCCAAGCACCTGAAGAGAATTAGAGCCCAAGGCCTTCTAATGCTTCAGGAAGAGGGTCCCAGACCAAGAGCAGGAACCTTGCAGTAATTCATTTGTTTGTATGAAAAACAAAGTATGTGTTTTTCAGTGCGTATATAGTTGGTGCCAGAATAGAGAAGACCCCAGAGAGGAGAGAGGTTGATGTGGTCAGTGGCTTGGTTCAAGAGCGATGCAGAGGGCAGACCACCACACACGGGGCCCTGTGCCGCTGCGGGCTGGAAGCTCGGCAGTAGGTAGTTGAATTCACTCCCCTTTCTCTTACGTATGGATACCACAGCCAAAGTTGAACACGTCACTTTATCAAGCAGTCAAACGCTTCCCTTGAATTAGTAGTAATTTTGATTGTAACTTCAGTCAGACATGATACATGAGGAGAATGCACTAATCTTAGGGAACTCCGTCCATCCATTTGCACAAGCAGGTTCCCTCTAAACAGAGGCAACAAGAAATCACTGAAGCTGTCAGGGAAACGGGGGTAAGGAGCTCCTGGAGGTGACCACAGAATAAGAGGCTCTGATCAAGACTCACATTACAATGTACATGGATTCAGGGCTGGAAATCCTATGAGGATAAATTACTTACCAACTAGAAGTGCAGTATTAACCTACAGATCACACTGGGCAAATGACCTTTTTTTTTTTTTTTTTTTTTTTTTTTTTTTTTTTTTTTAAAGAGCTTTATTAACTATATTAGAGCTTCCAGACAGCATATTAGAAAAAATTCAGGACCTTCCATCAATGCCTTTGTTACCAAACAGTCAAAGAGAGATCGGACAGCAATAGAGAATATTAAAAGCATAACAACAAAATCCCAAATATACTGAACAGATTTTGTCTTTCAGAGAAAATACAAGATGCTACAAAAGGATGAATTCAAGTCCTACTGAAGTCATGATCAAATGCCTCTGTTCTTTAGCAGAATGAGGGATTTCAATGAGAAGAATTTGTACAAGAAGATACAAGGGAGGGGGGGTACCTTTGCTCGGCGGGCAGGCTCTCAGCTCCCCTTCCCCACTGCCAATGACCCCCGTCGTGTCGGGGGGCAGCGCGCCCGGCTCAGGCAATGGATCCCACTGCAGCTGTCGCACGACTGAGAACTGCTCACTGATGCCTGTAGTTGCCTTGTGCTTCCATTCTTCATTTGTACCATTAATTAATAATAATAGCCCTTTCCACGCTGTTAAAAAAAAAATAAAGAAAAAGCATGGCAAAACCTGTAAGGCACACAGATACTGGCTAGTAAGGATGATCTAGCCACTTTGGGTAAGTTTTCAAGACTTTTAAAGACTTTTTGCACGGTTTGAGTGCTGCTCAGAGTTTAGGCAGTGTCGCGTAGCTCTGCCCTCTTGTGCTCTGCTCTTCTCAGACAAAGGCACAGGAAGGACTTCAGTGCCAACGCCCTGCCAAACACAATCTTTCTTGAGGCACTTTGCTAAACACAGGGGTCCCTGGGCAAGGCAGGGTGAATGACCCCAAGTCAGCATCGTGGGGTCTTCACGAGGCCAGACTGCCTTGCTGCCACTTCATGCACAGGCAGGCACTGCCCTCCTCCGGTTCAAGCATCGCTAGCTCATTTTGTAGCTAAGTCAAGCACAAGATTGATTTTCCATTTCCAAGAGGCAGAGGTGTAATTCACAGTGCAGCTGCCAGCAAAAGGCAGCATGAGATCCTGGGATTGCTCTGACACTGCAGCCCAGCACGCTGAGGACAGGAGAGGCTTTCAGTGTGTCTACGGGCACCCGGGAGGACCAGCGTTTTGACTGCAGCATGAGACGATCCAGCTATTTTGGTACTTTATGTACAGCCCATGCAAGCTGCAGGAAGGGCTCTGCATTGACTCCGATGGCCATCGACCTCTTCCCCAAAAAGATGTGCAGTACTGGGATCAAGACTGGAGCATGGGTTGTACTCCCATTCAACCCAAGGGAAATACATAAGTAAAAGGGTGCAGGTCCTTTGGTATGTGAATGGGTACCTCACTGTGTGTCTGAGCACAGTATAAGCAACTAGACTTGTTTCTGTCCTAGTTCTCTTCTAAGACAAAGAGGAGGATGCTTATGGCAGAGCAGAAGGCAGAATTTGAAAACCTAGTGTGATTTCACAGCTAGAGTCAGCTTATCAACTCAGAAGTAATTTCCTGCTCAGTCCATTAGAACAGGTTTAAACTTCATTTGTGCCGTTCACTTCCGTCTTCAGTCCTTCTCGTTCATCTCTCAAAGGTTCCAGCTCAGGCCCATCCTGTTGGGTTTCTTTGTTCCAGTTACTTCTACCTTCATTTTCTGTCCTTACAAATTTAGGGTCCTCCTCTTTTGCCTTTCTTTCCTTCTCCTCTTTGGCAAGCATACGATAATTATAGTAATTCATGATGAATAGGAATGTTCCTGCCAAGACCATCACAGCTCCACATTTAATGAACATATATTTATAGTCCCCAAAGGTATCAATAAGAGTTCCTGTAAAACATATATTAAAAAAGAAATTTAGAGACAAAGGCATGAATATTGCTTTTGCAGCTCCTAAACATAAAGGGATTCTTATGGTATTAGGATAAAACAAGATATTCCTTAGACTTCTGGTCTGTTCAGCTCTGATTCTGTAAACACTTCACACATGTCACACTTTACAGCTTGCAGGTAGCTACACGAGTGTCAATGGTACTATCAATAATTTTTATGGTTAAGCAGGCGGGGACAGAGAACTTTTATCATAACCTCTGGATTTGTTAGGCACCTCTATTTTTTCCATGCAGGGAAAAAAAAAAACAAAAAAAAAACCACTGTCCCTTAGCTTGCATACACTCTTCCTATTGACTTCAACCATCACTCGATCAGGCAAATGACATCCACTCAACTTGGTAGTCCTGAGGCTGCCAGCAAGAGTCGGCTTTCAGGAGGACCTCTATGAGGAGGATGCCTGGCCACCAAGTCTCATCCCAGACTACCAAGACCCACCAATTTATTTAACCACGGGTCATTCACCAGTCTCAGAGGGCACTCAGCTCTTGGTCACGGCTGCCCTTTCTGCATTTAAACCTGTGACCTTCAGCTGAAAGGGCACTGCGTGGAACTGGAAAACATTAGTTCCAGGGAAAGCAAAGATGATGCTGTCAATGTCAGATAATTTCAGTGCCAAGACAAATGTGACAGGTTCCTCTCAAAGGTTAATGCCTCAGCTACAGAGTTACAGAATAATTGAAGGGAGATGGCTTAATTGAAATGTCAGTGTTCTCCGTTATGTCAGGATGTAATGCAAACGTTATTGGGATTATGATCCTGAGTATTAATTCCCATTTACCAGAGTAACACGGGCCATTCTTAACATCCCATAGGCTAATTAAAGTAAGACATACTTCTAACCTGGCCTTCGTATGGTACAGATAGTCCTGCTTTAAGCTGTCCTATCATCCATTACCTCCCTGACTTTCTGGAATTCTCCTCCTTAAAAAGAGGGATCTTTAATTACTTCCTGACTGACTCTTAATGCTGAAAATCCGATGATTAATTATCCCACCACGTACTCACACTAACAAGGGATTTTTATGGCTACTAAATAGATTTACTGGCTGCAAAATTAACAATTTTAACTGGTTTTGGTCAACAGTTTTTCCTTAATAATTTCTACATATCTCGGTACACTATTTCCAATGCACGGTGTTTTTAATGCTACTCATGAAACATCAACCAAATGCTAATTGCAACAATTTTTCCTTTTCTGCTAATCAGGATGACCTAGAGGTCTCCTAAATAGGTTTCAACAGGAGTTTTAATGAGTAGAGTATTGGAAAATTCAACAGTAGAATAGTCTTGCCTCTTTTCCTTTGAGAATAAGATAAAGTCATAAGACACACTGGGAACAATTTACTTAGTTCATTAAAGTAGAACGCTGCAGTAGGTTATTAAAATGCCTGAGAACCAATAAATTTGCTGTTTATTATAATGGTGGGGAAAACCCTAGAAAACTAATATTACTGAGTATTACACAGAACTGTTTTAGCCTCATTAGCAGTCTTTGGTCATTAACTTAATCTTCCACACAGAAAATTATATAACTCAGAAAATCATCATTTTTAAATTATATTTTCTTTAATTTGTCATTAATTAAATAATGAATCCCTAAGAAAACAAGAGGATGCAGCTGGCTCTGTCACACACACTATGCACTACACGGTGATACAAAGAATTAAATGGCTCTGCAGACGTGTCATATTGAATAAGGAGCTTAGCCAGCTCTCGAGTTTTGAATCCAGGAAATGGATTTATCCTGCTTTCTCTCTGTGCAGTCTTTAAACCTATTTGGAAATGCTGTCACATTCAATTAGCAGATTTTAACTTTTATATATCCAAACACATACAGAACACAGAACCTAGTTAAGTGTTTTAGCTGTACAGCATACCTAAATGTTACTGGTTAACAAACCAGTTATTGTAGCTCGCGCACAGGTGAAATGCAAATATGCACAGAGAGGATGATACCTGTACACTGATAAGACATCACCTATAAATTCATTTAATTCATAGCCATGTCAGGTTGGATTTGACTCTACTAGAGCCAATTGTTAGATTCAAATGTTATGCCTTGCAGACGTAGCATGTACTTCCTCAAAAATTAAGAAATGAGCATATGCTATAGAGGGAAACAAGATCAGGCTCTTAAAAATCACAGGAGTTCACTGCACTACTTTTCTTCAGAGGCCTGTAGGCATTGCTGGAGGCTTCAGTATTGTCAGTACGGACCTTTGAGGGTCTCTGGCTCTACAAACACTGAAATGAACTGCAGCCCATGAGCTGGACCCAGTTCACTCAAAGCCAAGGAATAGTCAATATAGCAGAGCACTAAGAACAGTCAACAAGGGCCTTGCATCAAAAAGTATGCTCAGCACACAGGGTGTTTACACCACAAGAAAAAGAACAGAGAGCTCAGTCATTTTCACAACTGCTTTTTACTCTGTTAAGTATTCTAATAAGCTATATTTTTCAATTAGTTTAAAAAAATAGTCAAATCTGTTCAAAACAAATATTGCACCACCAAAAATAAATGCAGTTTATTTTTGGAACAGCCTCAAATCTATCAGATGTGCTGAGATGACAGAAATACATAAATGGAAATATTCAAGAATTACCTTCACTGTAAACAACTGAAACCAAAATTAAAATATTTGCATGTGATTGCTGGGTTCAGCATAGCCTCAGAGACCAAGAGCAAATATTAAGACCCTGGGTTTGAGTTAAGAAAAGGCATTCATGATGCTTTACTGAGCTTAAATTATGGTGGACTTCAGCCTTTTGCCACAGGCTTTCCAGGAGAAATCGCCTGAAGTGCAGTTGCTTTGTGAGTGCTAGCTCCACTGTGCAAATTCAGTTTAAAAGTTTGAAAGGATCAGGGAATAAAATCCTCCTCCTTCATCCAGATCACCCCCCAAATTGTTGACTTCAGTTGAGGTATTAAACAGAAAAGAGTAAAGGAGGAATGCTGGAGCAGAAGTCTAGGACTTGCATTCCCCGTTTAATTACTAACGGGGGAAAAAGGTAGAGAGAAAACGCATTTAGAATCACTTCTTACAAAGCATGCTTGCAAGAGGAGAAGTATAGGTGGTTGGAGCGAGGACCATCTCCTCTGGGTGATGGGAACGCACTCACCTCCAATCGGTGGCCCAAGGAGGATGGTGCAACACTCCACAATGGTGACCAGGCCAACAGCGCTAGTGAACCGGGCAGCTCCCACCAGGTCCATGAGCGTCTCAAAAAGCATGGCACAGACCATGCCGAAGGCCAGGCCGAAAAAGATGGAGTAAATGACAAGTCCCGTGTAGCCTGAAGCCAGAGGGCACAACAGGTGGCAGGTGCCATTGAAGGCAATGGAGAAGCTGAAAAAATATTGAATCCTCGGCCTCACCCACTTGCTGTTCGCAATGATGCCGGTGGCAGGCCTGGCAATCATGTCCACGATGGCAAGAATTGAAAGGAGAAAAGCAGCTGAATATTCATCAATGCCAATGTGCTTTGCATATGGTGCCAGAAAAACGATGGGGGCAAAAAAACCCAGGAACATGAGCACATTTCCAATCAGGTAAATCAAGAACCCTCTGTGCTTAAAGAGGGAAAAGTCAAGGTACTGATTGATTTTTTCACAGCAGTCCTTTTCTTCTTCCTCTTCTGTTTTGGTCTCTGCAGGGGCGTGTGCAGGATTGCTCATTTCTATGGACACCTTAGTGACCTCTTCTTTTGGAGCCTCCTTCTCTTCCTCAATCATCTGTTTCTTGACTGACTCTTTGGCCACGCCAATGGGCCTGAAGAGAGCTCCTGCCACACAGCAGTTTAATAAAACTGCGCCAAGAATTAGAAAACTGCCCCGCCAGCCAAAATTGTCAAAAAGAAACTGGTTGAGAGGAGCCAAGGTGCAAAGCATCACAGGGCTCCCTGCCATAGCAAGGCCATTTGCGATGGGTCTTCTTTTTAAAAAGTATTTTCCTATGATTATCACAGATGGCTGGAGGTTGAGAGCAAGGCCAAATCCTGGAATGGAGAAACAGATGAGATACACAACAGAAGATTTGAGACACCTTTATTCTCAGCTTACTGTTTCAGGTAGGTTGATGGAAAATTGGTCCACTCGTGGCTCTTCAACATGATACCCTAGACAGAAACTTTGCACAAGATATCCCTAAACTTCTGGTTGATAAATCTGGGGAATCAGCCCCCAGAAACGTTGAGTCACAGAACATCCCTTCCTTTGGGACTGCAAATCTTGGGTGTGGAAAATGCTACCTCTATGAGTTTTCTCTGTACTAAACCAAAACTACATCCTTAACAAATGCTGGAGGCCACACAGACCTCCTGCAACACGTAGACTCAGACATTGTTTCCACTGCTAATGTGGTGAGCAGCTCAGATCTGATGCAAAAGATTAAGAGGTCTGTAAGTACCCAGCAAAACAGCTACTGAAGATGCTAATTAAACAGGGCCCTAGAGTGTTTCCTTTAATTAAATTTTATTTTTCTTGCATTTAGCTATATAAATGGTATTATACATCTACATTGCTAATACAGTTAACTACTTTTTCTTGTGTAGGTGAAATTTGAAAGAAGAGCTCTTGAATGTCGTAAGGCTGTGTGGCACTAGTAAGTCATTTTTCTTTTCAAAATTTGTGTGTGCTGTATTTCCTTAAAAAGTTAAATTATCAGAATTTCATCAAAATGACATTTAAAAATCGTGCCACATATTTTCTTTCCTATCATCTAGGAAAGAATGAGCCTTATTAGAACAAAGCAGAAATGTAATCCTTGAAGTGATTATACCAGAGAACATGAATCCTGAAAATAGGGTCATGCAGATATTTTCTTGTTCATTAGTCTATATAATTAGTTTGTTTAACTGTGCAGTACATAATTAGGCACATTGCTTTACAGAAGAGAATTTAGAAAGGTCAAGGTCCTCAAAATTAATTAAAGAACACTATCATTAGTAGCTGATATAATAGAATCCAACTGATGCAGCAGAATTCAACTGATGCTGGAGAGCTTAGGCTTGAATATTTTTACAAAATTATGACTTTTGCCAAATTCAGGATCTGCTTATTAAAAATAACTCAGAAGTTTAAAACACAAAAAAGAAATTGAAAAAAAAAACAACATACTATCATTGTCTCGGTAGGAGGAGACACATTTTCAGCATAAACTTTTTCTTCTAGATAGTCCGTATCAGGTGGGGCGTATCTTTGGGAAGTACAGACTACACGACACACATAAGGGGCAAAATTCCCTGTGAAGATGGGCAGCCTGGGAACTATGGAGGCAAAACACAGCATTTGTTAGAGAATAGCTCTCAGAAATGGGAAATATTTTCACCTGAGAAGATGCAATACAGTGGATTAGAGTTTGCTTTAACTCCATATTTCCCAGGGTGCTAGGTTAGTGGAGGAATTTAAAATTCATTTTCACAAAATCATTTTTGGTAAGAATCTCCCACCTGCAGTGGCCAAAAGAACCCCTCAGAGGAGAATGGAAATTAGATTGGCTGCCAGCTACCCACTTAACCAATAATCAGCTAGAATCTTTTATTATGTGAACATTAATTTGCAAGTCAGACATATCTAATTTAATACTACCTCATGCTCTTCCCATTAATTAAATTTGGAGAATTTCAAATTGACTGACTGGAATTTCAATTTACTTTAAGCTTTTGGCTGACTTCGGATGGAAATATTTATATCCATTTTATTCCAGTTTGCAGGAACTGTAGCAGCATTTCCACGCCTGGAATCATTTGTCAGCTAACCCCATTTTCTCCCCAAGGAATGAGAGAGACCCATTGGTGGTGCCATATGAACAGAACTAAGTCTGTGCCAGGGGAGCATCTTTCCCTATATTGAATGCATGTTGCTCTTTACCAGAAGTCGGAAATGAGTGGTGCTACAGTACTTCGTTGAGTAGCTATTGACACTATTCTTCCTTTTGCAGCAAGGGAAGAGCTAACTAGCTACTTCAAGACTCAACATTTAGAGCCCAGGCAAAGCCTTCATCCTCTTTATTCAAAATATTTCATCCTCAATCCCTTTTTATTTTGTAGTGCTCTCGCTGACAGGGATTGAACTAAACTCAACCCAATTGTTATCAGCTTGTATTTAGCTTTGAAATTTGCTGCTTCTGCTCCAAGCATGAGGAAGGGCCTGAAAACCCATCTCATGCATCTGAGATGGCAATCATCCAGGACACCATTTCAGAACCCTCTTTTCTTGTTCAAAGTGCTACAGGGAAGCAAACCATCACCACAAGAGAGAACCAGGCTTCTGCAGCACCTGCAAAAGTGAGCATTCCCCTGCAGCCCACAGCTCCCTGCCACTAAGGAGGGCAGCGCTTCAGACCCACTGCCGACAGTGACGCTGGGCCCTGATCTGCATGCAAATGGAAAAGACATAACGAAGAAAGCAATTGAGATTGCTGCGTCTAATCCCTCCACTGTAAACAGATACCTCCTGCTCTGATCCTCCTCAGAGATTTTGATTAATATGCCAAAGGCACAGGACTGCAGCAGAGACCTCCTCGTACCACCTATCTTGTTTTTATCTCCATCCCCGAGAATTACACAAGCATGGTCCTTTACGTCATTGTGTTTCCTTTTCAGGCTGACAAGAAGGAGGTTAGTAAAACTATGGTGTTTACAGGTTGCTTTATATTCACTGCAAATTGCTTTTACAAAAGTCTCGCTCCTCTTACAGTGAAGCCGCCTCAGCTGTGTGATCAGCAGGCAGCTTTATATAATTGTCCTTGAATGCTGCCATGCTAGACCTGAGCAGGAAAAACACTTCAGGCATAATTAGAAGCATTAACCATGTTGACCGAACTACAAGTGTCTCCCTCTCTTTGTCATGTTCCTGCTCCCCAGTCCACATGCCATGCCTGGATGTGACAGGTTATTATCCAAGACTCCATCCATACAGATGTGGTCACTGAACATGCACTAGGCCCAGGCATCAACATCTTATTTTTGAATTTATCCATGGGAGGCGTTGGTGATTTCTATTTCTTGCTGTTTTTTTTCTGGGATCCCTTTCAAGGAAACTGCAATATTTACTTATTCAATAATAGTAGCTTCAACTAACTACAGTGACACTCTGTAGAAAGGACATGGCTTAATAGAAGGAATCCTACTGGGGGATTTCTTTGCCACTGTGCAGATTCAAAAATCAGTGCTGGTTTAAGAGAACAGGGTGTCAAATTTTCTGTCCCAACTTAATTCTTTACCAGCTAGTTTTGTTGATTTTAAATGTTGAGCTTATACTTTTCACATTCACAGTTGAACTTACACTTTTCACGTTCACATAGCACCAATACCCAATGCAGCTGAAGTGACATGGAGAACATTCACTAAACCACACACCTTGCAACCTAGAAAGTCAGCTTCGAACTATTTGTGTCATCTTTTGGAGCAGATATTGTCGCACTGGAAGAAATACTAGCAATACCCTACCCAAAATAATCAGGATTATTATAAGCATTCAGCTTACAATTAAGCACGAGTATTCACACAGATAGACCACTCTAATCCATCTGCCTTTGAAAGCAATGACCCAGCTCCTGTAGACTTTAAAGCAATGGAAGGAGCCTTCACCTTGTTTCCTTTGATATGAAAACACATATTAGGGAAGGAAAACCTGAGGCACATGAGGGAAGGTGTCGCAGCAGTCGCAAGTGAGCCTCAAGTGCAGCGAAAAGGAGATGCTTTCTTACCTGTAATGAAGCCCACACAGATGTAGAGCTGCAGGATACTGGTGCAGAAGGCAGCTGAGACCATCCCTATGCCACAGAGCAGGCCTCCGAACATAACCACGGGTCGGCTGCCATAGCGGTTTACTAAAATACTACTTATAGGACCTGGGGGAAAAGTGAAGGAAAAAAATTCTTTCAGGTAGGATCGTGAACACATGATCAAAACAGCACAACGTCTTGATTTATTAGGATGCTAAACCACACCGGTGCACATTACAAGGCTAATATCGTGAACACAGTTGCATTTTTAATGCCTCTATTAAATGCTGTTCTGATACTGCTGATGCTCCAACACTTGTTAATTAAATCTTAATAGCAGTCAACATAGCTGGAAACAGTTTGGTATGATGGATTTGGTGGAACTCAAAAGAACCAGCTTGATCTTACATTTATGTAGAGAGGTGGTTTAAGAAAGTGAAAAATTACAGGAAAAGGAAATAGGAGAAGAATGTAGACACTGAAAGGAAGCATCCAAATCTGAGGAAGTGAAACACGCGGATAGCTTGAAACAGAAGAGGAAAGAAAGGAGTTCTCTGGTAGTCTCAAAGAGATGGAGGACCAGCAAAATACCAGAATCATGAAATAATTTATGTTGGAGAGACCTTTGGAGGTGTCCGGTCCAACGCCTGCTCAAAGCAGAGTGAACCTTGAAGTTAGATCAGGCTGAGAAATGGAAAATAGAGAAAGCAAACTGAGCAGAAAAGGATGTTTGGTTCAGAAGTCAAGCTGTGAGAGGTAGGAAAAAGACTCTGTGTTAGGCCCAAACCCTTGAAACAAAATGCTGCAAAAATGGTAAAGGAAATGAGGCAGAGCGTTATAAGCAACATTTAGTATCTTCTTATACACCTAGTACTTATAGTACTTTGTAATATACAACAATCATCTTTCTGAACATAGCGCATCTGTTCGCTTTCACTCCTGCAGTTATCAATAGCCCACGGCATCCCCAGAGACAATACGGGAAATGGGTGTTTAACCTTACAAGCATTTCTGAAGAGTTTGACTATGGAACCTACCTCACCCACATACTTATCTCTGATTAAATAAACTCAGGAATAGAGCCAGGACTCTCTCTAGACTCTTGATATCCCGATGCATGTGGCACCTGAAAGCCCCAGCACCCCCTCGGTGTGCCAGAGAGCATCCCAACAAGATATCGGCTGCTACTATGTTCAAAAATAAAACCCTGTAGGCATCACTGGTTTACCCTAGGGAACGTTGCCTATCAGTACACCTGTAACATGTAAAGTACTCTGAGCTAGACTTGTGCAAGTTCAAACACTCATAAAAGAAATGCTTGCAAGCTGAGACCTAGCAACACCTCAAGATATGTGATGTGCCAGCTGGTCCCACAGTTCACAATATTCAATTAAAGCATGTGTGAGGATATAATTACGTGGCTGGTTTTGTCTCCTAAACTTGTAACTGTGTTCATATATATGTATTTCTTCTGCTCACAGCATTACACTATTCAAAGAAAAGTGCTGGGGAAAGAGATATATAAGATATATAAGATAGCAGAGAGGGAAAGAGGCATCTTTCTCACTGAGCTTTCCCTGGACATGGTCTGAGTTTTCCAGATGCTTGAGCTTGCCTCAGTGTCCTGCATTTCAATAGAGTGATCCAATGTTCCTCAGGAAAGGCACCAGACTGTTCATCTGCAGCCTGAGGGGAAACAGGTTTTTCTATTTTTCAATTTTCCACATGTCCGCCTTGCTCCAAAATCAATCCAATAACCCGAACAACAAAGTGCACTTTGGTCTCCCTCCTCCTTCTACAAGGGCATCTAAAACCCATGGAACATCAGAGGGGATATAGGACATCTGTCCCCACAGAGGGGACAAGCCAGCATGGAGGCTGCAGCAGGTGGAGAGCGAAGGGGAAAGCTCATATCCCTACAGCAATCGAGTGCATCCCGCCTGTGCAATTGGGGCAGCCTCGATGAATGCGTGGTGTCCTTAACCCACAGCCAGTAATAAGCCACGAAAAGGCAATTGCTGCAGCGAGGGTTCTGTCCCAAAGGCGTTACCTGCTTGGGCCATACAGTGCTCAGCAAAGACTCCTGGCAAACTTAGGAAGCCACATAAGCCTTTCTCCTGAAGCCTCAGCCAGCTTCAACCATTGATGACTGAGGGTCCAAGACCCCTAAGGTGCTCAAGGCGGTCAGCTGAAGGAGAAAGATGCAAGCAGAGCCTCTAGAGCAATCCTTTCCAGACACTGCACAGTCATCCGTGGCCATAACGAGTTGTCTACCTGCAGGAGGAGCAGCGGCCCGAGCTCACACTAGACTCCAGAGAACCCAATCCAGGCCTCAAGCACCCAGTAACCCAAATTTCCTTGAGCTGCTGCTCCTTGGACCAAGACTTCTAACAGTCCTGAGCAGACCATTCCGATGCATTGAAGCAATACAAAATCACATCCCCAAAATTACTTCCACTTAAATCATTTGGCGCTAGAGAACTTCCCAGGCAATTGTCCATAGGCGCTAATGGGGCCGCCTTTCAGAAGCTGTCCCGTCTCCGCAGCGGCTGCAACACGCGATGTGTCACTTTGCTGTGCACACTCCAGCTCGCACACGGGGCAGACACGGAGCCCTGGCACGCACACCTGCACTCGTTCCCAATGTCTTAAGAGATCTATGTAACATCCAGCAGGTCCAGACGCGCCTCTCCTGCCACCTAGCCACACGCCAAACCCCGACACGTTTACACACCGAGTGGCCATCAAACATGCAGTGTTCTGGGCAGAGAACATCCAGTAGCTCCAGACAGGGAAGAGGAATTAAGAAAAGTGAACAACAAAGCCGAGACTGCAGTTGGGGGAAATAGGAAACACGATTATTGCTTGGCTTGGAGCTATTGCAGAAATTAAAAGTGTGACAGCCTCTGGAAACACAGCAAAATTGAAAAGCGGGACCTGTCATCTAGCAGTTATTCAGTGCACATGAAGAGAATAAAGATGCTGCGTGTTACCTCGCAGAAACCAATTACGGTGCCGGCGCGTGCAGCTCGGGTCCCCAGGCACCTCTTACCCGCCTGGTCAAACGCGCAGGAGCCGCAGGCTCTCTGCCCTGGGAGCCAAGCTGAAACACCCTGGCAGCGGGAGGCACGGGAAGCCAGGAGCTGGGGTGATTTTTGTTTCTTGGATAATGGAATCAGGGAGGATGAGGCAAGAAAAACAGCTGGCCAAGCTCTCAGAAAGCCACCGTTTGCTTGGCATGAGCTTGCAGGATCAGCAAGGCAAGTGCTGACCAATTTCCAGAGAAGCCCCTGCGAGGAGCAAAGTCCAGCTGAGCAGCGCCAGGCAAGGGCTAAGGAGGAAACTGCAAAGAAAACTGAATCCCTGCCTTGCACCCCAATACATCAGAAGGACTACATTGCACAGCAGTCTGGGGAACAGCAGCTCACGCCAAACGTCCCCTAAAGATGCTGCTGGCATCGCGGCCCCTCCACAAGACAGACGTGTTGTAAAGCGCTATCCTCAGCCCACATAAATCACGATGGCTTAATGCCTGTCCAGGCTAAAGCCCCTCTTTCCCCATACCTGGGGCTGCTCGCCATGCGTTGCTAGCTGGTACGTGAAAGGCCATGTCAGAGAAGCTGATTTTGGTGGCCCGTGACACCCAGCAAGTCGCCCATGGGAAATCAAGCAATCGCTTGCTCATCTGT
The DNA here is from genome assembly GCA_013398735.1 of Nothocercus julius. Taxonomy (NCBI): domain Eukaryota; kingdom Metazoa; phylum Chordata; class Aves; order Tinamiformes; family Tinamidae; genus Nothocercus; species Nothocercus julius. Next base: position 11,351,039 of record VZSV01000005.1, read on the forward strand.
TCACTTGTCCAGTTACTCCTCACCTTGGGTCGTGTGCTTTCAGGAGTGAAAAGGAGCCTTAGGAGGAGACTGCAAAATGGTAAAGAAAATGCAAAATACCCTGGACCACCATCTCCTTTTGTCAGTTATTCCTGTTGCGCCACTGCCCTGTGCTGTAATCCAGGCAGGATCAAGACACGGACAGGGCATTTAACAAGAACCATCAATTCAGAGCAACCTCAACCCCCTGAAGAGCAACAGCAAGAAGCAGAGGCACCTGAGCTGCCTTTCGTTTTTATCAATAAAATTTATGAATCTTTAATGAAACACAAAACTTCCAGTTCTGCTGCAAAACACCAATGTCTTTTTAATAAGCACTCTATTTAAAATGTTCTTCTCTCGTGCACTTTGGGCCATATACTTATGCTTTATTTATTAAGTTTGACTAGTACAATGTCTTTTTTTTTTTTTTTTTTTCCCCTTAAACTAACAGAAGCCTCTTTCCCAGTTTTGGGACTTGGGACTCAGCTTGGCCCCACACTTCACAGGACTGACCTTCTGGCAGTGTAAGCAGCACGGGGCTGGTGCCAACATCCTATGTCTGTTGACACGACCTTGGGATGGCTATAGAGATGTGAAAAGAGACCCACAGTAGCCCCACGCCCTGGACCACATGCGGGTCCCCACGGGGCACCCCAGCTGCCCCTGCTTTCCCTTCACCAGTGACCACCGTGACCAAAGCTTTTCTTGCACAGGGAACTTGGCCAAGAGAATAGACAACTAATATTTTCCAAACAGCCTGAAAACACAGAAAATAGAAAGGAGCTCAGTGACTATGGGGAGTCACTGGGGACATAAGGAGTGGATAGTACTCACCTGGGAGGAAAGAGGGTGGGAAATCATTTATCCTAATAAAACAAAGTCTATTATTACACTCGTAGTAAAACAGGGACAGGAGCAGTCCTGCAATTTCCTCAGTAATAATCTCATTCCCTCAGCAGGATAACAACACTGCCTTTGGCCTTGTAATTTATTCACCAGAGTACCAGCCTATTGTACCAGAGCAACCTTCTCATTACCCCCTAAATGAAAGCAAGTGCCCCAGCATTATTAATGTGCTGCTAGAAACTAGCAGCCTCCCCAGGCAGAGCAGATCAGCAACCAGCACCCGTTAACGGCACGTGTCCTGCAAGGAAGGAAAAATCAGGGCACGGGGACATGCCGGCGCAGGGGAAAGGGAGGGCATCTCATCACCCGCAGGGCTGCAGGTCAGCTGCTTGCTGGGCCAAGGCTCAGCAGGCTCCTGCTCCTAAGTGGTTCCTCCTACAGTGACGAGCAATCAAGTTGCTCTAGCTTGGAGAACTGCTGCTCACAGCTGACCTGTGGTAACCAACTCCGCATTTGTCGAGTCCAAAATACCGGAAAAGGATTATTAGTAGCTGTTAATAATTCAGTTGTTTGGTTTTGTTGTCGTTGTTTTTGTTTTGTTTTTTTTGCACAAGGGACAGTTGAGGGGACAGTCATGGTAGCAAACATTCCCCAGCCGGTCCTCAAGGAGCAAGCTACAAGGATCAGTGCACCCCTGAACCAACCTCAGTGATGCTTTGTGTTACTCTTTGCACCGCAAATAATAATTTTAAATAAGCAGCCATAAGTCCAGAATACCTGACAGTAGCTCCAGAGACTATGTGTCATTAAAAGTTGCCTCTCTCCCCTCCTCTTGGGTGAGGAAAGGGGTCTGTAAACAACCCAAGCAGGGGTGAGACTGCATGGGCATCTGTTACTGCTGAGCAGCATCAGGGCACACCCTGTTGTGCTGCTCTCCAGAGCAGGACTGCACCAGGAGCAACGGGGATAATGAACTAAGCGGAGAATCAAAGCCGGAGCCACCCTCCCTCCTCCCTGCATCCATCCTTGAAAAGCCAGTCTGTGACCTCCCAGCACAAATACATGAATTTGCCACAGCAGCATCCTGATTAAAAAGAAGGAAACACAAAGCAGAAGAGAGGCAAGCTTCAAAGAGACAAAGTGTCCTCCTCCTTATCCGGCCATCTTATCTGATCAGCGCCTCAGCATTTCAATTTCCAGATTGCACAGACAACTTGCAGAGGTCCCAGGGTGTCCTGAGGAGCCACAGGCCAACAGTTCCCAAATCAGGTCTGGAGCCAAGGTCCTTCATGTCACTTCATATCTGGGCAGTGAAATAACCGCTCCCGTGCAGGACTGGTGTCCCAAGTGCTGAGCACGCAGCTGCTCACGCTCGCTGTTTTCCCTGGGCGGATGGTTCGGATCACACCCGTGCACCACGTGCTGACCTCCTGGTCACGACTTCACCTTCTTTCAATTTCTTTTTTTTGCTAACCTTTTGCTTTGGCAGAACCCCAGGCTTTTATCCACTCCCCAGATTCTGCATCTCCATGTGAAGTCCAGCTGCAGGACATGGGCGTCCTACACTACCAAAACATCTACCACCTGCAAGCAGAAGCTCTTGGTTAGCCCTCCTAACCACTGGTTTGCCCCACAAGCAAATTAGGGCATGTTTACAAAAAGGCTCCATCCATACCCTGAGACACCCCCATAACTGGACCATAAATGGACCAATGAAGCTGTGGGGCATCCAGAGGAGTAAGGATGGCAATGCTGCCAGGTAGGTTGCCATAAAAACTCTCACCCTGCTTCCTGTGGCAACACACAACATTCATACTGCACTGGCCAGTGGAATAAGCTTCAAGATGCTCACATATTACTTGCTGGAGTGGATTATAACTTACTTCTGGACCCAATACCTGCCATGAAGCATTAGCAATCCCCCAACCAAAACCCTTTGCTTTTTTCTTCCCAGTTCTTACTAATCGCTGTTTTTATGAAGTCTATCACATCTCTATTACTCCTGCCCAGTGACCTTGCTAGCTCCGATGAAGGACGAAATGATAAAGCTTTGTGACCACGTCCACAAACACAGAAATATTTCACCTGGACCTATAGTGCTATTATTGCTTTTAACTAGAACAGAGTTATTTAAAAAAATAAAAAATATAAGCACATGTGTGGTGACCTTGCAGGACTTGAGTGCTCTCCAAGAGCCAGTAGAAGTGTATGAATCTGCAGCACCATCCATTACAGGAGTCGTATAATCCTTCACACAGCTCTCTTGGCGAAACCCAAGATCATAACGGTGCTGCTACACTCAGGACTGCGCCGTCACAGCAAGAATCATCATTTCAGCGACACAGGGAGCCAAACTGATGCCTGGCAGGACTCCACGGGGAGGCCACAGCACGTGAGGAGGTGGCATCACGGAGCCACCATGAGCCACACCATGGAGCTGGCATCGGGTGACGCAGGACTCGATGCCTGGCTGCCACCAGGCGCAATGCTGTAGTAGGGTGCTGCGTGTCCTGCATGGTGGATAAACAGATAACTCTTCTTGCAACCTAAGAAAATCTCTAGGTGGAAAAGCACATGGCCGGGGAGCCTGTAGCCCTTCTGGAAAATTTGTGATCGAACCAATATTGTGAGCACTTAATCAGAGAGAGCAGAGACAGGATGCATTGCTACAGATCACCCAGCCAGGGATGCCCCAGAAGACCACAAATGGCGTGAGGAAAGGTTGCATCTCCTGGGCCCTGACCTGAGCTCTGCTCTTATTTACCACATATTCTTGACAAAAAATTCACCTCAGTTTCCCCTTTTAGTCCCGTGGTCCTTCCCAACTATTTGTAAGCACTTGGGACATGTGGAGAGCCTTGTGTGAGGTCTTCTCAAGCAAGAGGAAGATTCTGATGAGGTTTGCACAAGATCGGAAGAGAAAAAATAAACAGTTTTTATTAAGTAAAAACTGCAGAATCAAACTTATTATTAACACTGCTTTATGTCAGTGCATGTTGTAAGGTCCTTTCTAAACCTGTCACTGCAACTTATCATCCCAGCAATGTAATAAAATATAGCTATAAAATCTTGGATTCAATATTCAAGGTCAGTTGTCAACTTACAGCTTCCCAGGAATGGTGCAATCTTTCCCTTGCTGCTTTGGCAGAAACTCCATTAAGAGGTTACACGCCCTGGGAGAAAGTTCTTTGGAGAAAAGAATCAATAGTGGGGCATCTCCAGAATTAAATCTTCAGACTTTCATCCAATTTCAAAATGATAAATAATAAATAACAGGGATAATAAGCACTGGCTGACTTCAGGCTGAGGTTTTTACTTCCAGAATATTCTCTTTTTTGTTGGGTTGCAAAAGGTGGCTCTATTTCTGTCTTAGCAAAGCAGACATAAGGTAATTCCCTAATTTTAATACAAATCTGGAGATGTGAAAACAACATCTTGGATACTTCAGGGCTGTATAACACCACCACCCAGAGCCAAACATAGAGACAAGATATTGAATTAAAAACAGCGTAAGGTCCCTATACATCTTATGTTTTCTATATCAGCAACAGAAACAGCAAATACAGCTACTAGCTGTATGCACACACACACACACACACACACACACAGTCTAGCTGTTCAGAGCAAAAGAAAAGGGAGAAATTCTTCAAAATTAGGGGGAGAAAGCTCATACTTCTCCTAGAATAGCCATAGATATTCAAGCTTATTGGCTGAAATGACTCTATGTCAGTATTTGGTCCACAAGCTTCACCCAGATGGCCTCTGTTGTTTCATTACAGTGATGAAAAGGATCAACCTGGCCATACAGTCATCATAAAATACCTGAAAATGCAGATATTGTCCTAGGTATTAAATTATTCTCTCTATTCTAGCACATGTGGCAAAAGGCTCTTCATTTTTCAAACTCTAACAGCTGGCCATAATAAAAGATTTTACTTCTCCTCACAAACCTTGCCTCTCTTCCAGCCTTAGAGGAGGCCGTAACAGCTACAAGAACATTGCTGCTATTAAATTAGTAGCATCAGTATTTCTTAATTTTAGACTGTTTGGCTGCTTCCCTCAATGCCGAATAAGACAACTAAATTACTAGCAAATTAATATTGCTTATGTCCCCTTTCTTGGCAGCTGAGCTGCCTCTTGCTTTCCTGGGGTCATGGTTATCTCCTTGGGTTCCTCTATGGCCTAGATTGACACATCTGGTTTTGTGGGCACAGTGGGAGTAACGTGGCCCAAGCCAAGTGGCATCGAGGCCACACATTTGGATTTTCCAGTGATAATATTGAAGATCGTCTGCCTGAATGAAATTAATGCCTGTATGCAAGGCAAGACCTTGGGTGCCCAAGTCCTGAGTTGTCACAAGTCCATAGCACTCAGCTCCATAACACTGCTCTCATTCGAGGTCAGAAAAGAGCTCTCCACCTAGACAAGCAGTGTAGAAATACTCTAAAATGGAAATCCTTCCTAATCAGATTGACAAAGTTTCACCCCACAGAATTTCGTCAGAGAAAAGCAATGTTCCCTAGCGCTCCTCGTTCACAAACCGCTCTGCTTGTTCTGCAGCTGGAAACGCAGCGGTTGCAACGCTGGCAAACTACAAGCACCTGGCCATAAAGTCCAAGCAATTCACTTTACTGCCACTAATCTGTTTTACTACTTGTAATATAGTGACAAAATTGTTTTCTGCAACGCAGCCCAGATTAAGAAACTAGGGGATAGGACACATTAAAACTTCTGCAATATATACTGCCAGAGCCTCAGCTGGTGTAAAATCGCTTCCTAGGGGAATTCAACCAAACCTGAAGGGCACAAACATTCTTGGCTGACGGATCTGCAGCCTTTTTTTCTGCAAAACTGGCGCTGCTCTGGTGCTATGAGCCAAAGCCTCAGGTGGTCAGTGCAAATCTGCACCAAGCCACCCAAGGCAGCCAAGCCGCTCCAGTAGAGGTCTGGGCTTGCTTGTGGAAGTGTTTTCAGAAAACAAGCTTCGCTTGCATTATGTATGAAATGCAAACAAAAGCTCTGTTATGCGGTAAGCAGCTCAGCCGAAAGAACAAGGCCCTGCACCAAAGCCCATGCCAAAGGGACGAGGTTTGCGGACAAGAGCTGCCGCCGGGGGGACATCCGACCCGCTGCGCCGTGGTGCTGGCACAGAGCATCCCCAGAAACACTGCAGTGATAACTATGCTAGTTTGTTAGCAACTCTACTGGTTATTCAGGACCACGTTAAAGCTTGCTTGAGCGTTTCTAGCATCTCTTATTTTCAAAAACATGTTCACAAATAAAATCAGTGTCAAATTGTTTTCTAAGGTGGCAGCAACGCAAATCAAGCTGCACAGAGCTGGCATCACAACAGCTTCACAGGCACCTTAGCCAAGCAGGGCTTGGGCAGTGCACAGGAGCTGCTGCTCCCTTCCTTTGATGAGGATTTCCAAACCGTTCATATGTCAAACCTGCTCTGGTGTTAAATGCCCAGGCAATCACGTTGGATGTGCTAAATACACCCTTGGGCACCTGTCCTTCAATTGCTTGATGTTCTGTAAACTCCCACCTCGTCCGCGGTCACCAGGCAGCTCTGCATCACTGCAAGCCAAGGGGATCGCCCGAGCCGGAGGGAAGATCAGGCAAGCATAAATCTTGCTCAAGAGCAGAGAAAAGGAGGGGAGGACTATTAAATGGACAACTCAAAACAACTGCATGGCAGGTGGGAAGGCATGAAGGCACAAGGTTATCTGCAATCCAGTCCAACAGTGCTCACTTCTATCTTCGCCTGTATCGCAGTATAGCAGCACAAGGCAGAGTAAAGTTAAACCTCTTTGCAAAAAGACAGGGAACCTGCAGGAAAACAAGGAGCCCAGCATCTTAACAGAAGCTCAGGGCCTTGCAGAGCTGCTCTCAGTGGGACCAAGTCTCTGAGCGGGTTGCAATACGGTGGATTACAACAGGCTGGGGTTCAAGCACTGCTCCAGTTCCACGCACTTTCAAAGCAAACAGCATCCTAACTTCCACTGCTGCCTGCACCCTCCAGAAAGCACGACAGCACATTCTTAAGGAAGCCAAAAAACAAAGTCCCTTTTTAAAAGCAAGAATAATTTTGGAGTTGATTGCATAGTCAGGAAAAATATTAATGAAGTTTCTTGCAATTACAGAGAGTGGTTTCTGTCTACACCCTATTTTAGATTTTATCACAGGCAGCCCAATTTTTCATTGTCGGACATGATAATGATATCAAAAATGCAAGAGCTAAGTTACACGCGCCGCTTGGTGAGCGATGCGAATGATCAACTCTGGCTATTTCATCGCTCTGCTTATAAGCTGCCACAACAAACAAGCAGCTGCTCCATTTATTGCTCTACTCTAGGCTTACCTTTAGCCAAAAACTGGACCTTGTTACTTTATATCCTGTCAGTTCCTTGGGCTTGTACCCAGTGGCCAGCACCACCAGACAAGGCTCCATGCTCAGAAACACGCAGCAGCTGGGATGCCGTGTACCCATTTGGGTGCCGAGTAACCTCCTTGGGTCACAGCAATGCAGAAGCACCTTCAGAGCACGTCATCTCCACAACTAGGTGCACCAGAGCGTTATTTCTGCCTAGTTTCTGGCTTCACGCGACACGTGGCAGCACAGGGGGTACCCAGGCTTACTCACCTGCGCCATACGTCGTGGCCAGCGTGATGGAGGAGACCCACGCGATCTCGCTATAGGAGGTGCCAAAGAAATCCTGGATTTCTTTGAAGAAGATCGCGATGCCCTTGGGAAAGGCGTACGCGAAGCCGATAGAAAGGAACGCTCCGAACACCACCACCCAGCCCCAGGCGCCGTCGGGCGGGCTGGCGCCTGGCCCC
>VZSV01000005.1:11358843-11369385 GCA_013398735.1 Nothocercus julius
GGCGAGCCCTGGAAAACAAAGCGCGGAGGCAGCGTCAGGCCCGGAGGGCGTCCCCCCCGCCCCGGCGAGCGCCCCACACCCGAACGCCGGCTCCGCCAGCCGTAGCGCTCGCGTTGAACACGGGCCCCCGGGGGTCGGGTGGACAAACCCAGGCAGGGGGGGAAATCAGAGCTGCCCCACTCAGGTGCACCCTGCCCCTCATCCCTGGGATACCCCCCCAGAGACAGCCCCCTCCAGAATACCCCCATACCGGGGATACCCCCTCCCGGGGATACCTCCATCCCCAGGGATTCCAACCTTCCTGGGGTTATCTCCATCCTTGGGGATACCCCCACCGTCCGACTGAGTGCCCACCCAGCTGTTCCCCTCCACTGTTCCACTGTTCCCCTCCAGAAAGTGCCTCAGCGTTTCAGCACGTTTCTTTCATTTTCCCACGCCTGGAAAGTTATTTCCCTCGGGTATTATTGTTATTCTTAAAGCATTTGGGGGGCCCGTGGGCAGCCCCACCGCTCGCTCCCTACCTGCGCCCGGGCAGATGTTTGCAGCTGGCCGGCCCCGCAGCGCCTTGCGCTGCCGCCTCCTCGCCCTGGCTCTGAGCTCGGACACTTTGGCCCTGTTTGCTTTTGCTAGAACCTGCCGGCTCAAACTCTCCCCCTCCTGGCTGAAGCAGCAGCTCCCCGGGCGGCTGGAGGAAAAACAGCCGCGTGCCCTCCCTGCCCTGGTTTCACAGAAATCTATATGGGTCCGGATACCACAGGAGACCTTCGGCACTGTCCCACCTCCCTGCTCGGAAGGGAAGGGTCGCTTGCCTTGCTCTGTGACCACAGATCCCAAGCGGCTCCCCTGTGTGGCATCTCCGCCGGGCTTCAGTCTATGAAAGCACCAAGACCGCCAGGTAGCAAAGGAGGACCCGGGCAGAGGGTGCTTCTCTGTGGGAAAACCGCACATTGGGCCCTGCAGGTGACACAAGGAGACCTTCTGCTGCACCCTCGGCTCTCCACCTACTCCTTACTTCCCTAAATCTGTATTCAGTCTGTTTTGGGAAAAGATAACCTAATGTTCAGAAAACAAGTCACAGCTTACCCATCCACACTAATTTGGTGTGCAGAAACAGTGCTTTCAGAAATGTCATTTAAGCATAATCCAGACCTTTAAAGATCTTGTTGCAAGGTCTCTGCAAGATGGTGTTTTATTACTACTTTTTCTTTCATCCTATACAACTGAGTAAACTTAAAAGGAACAGAAGACCTAGAAGACCTTCACACGTGGATGTCAGAGTTGTGGTGTGATGAGCTGGTGGATTTGGTCACGGCACAACCTGGATCGACTTCATGAGGGACAGGTACCCTTACAGCTCAGTCACCTGCATATAAGATCTGGTGCCCACATGAAAGGAGTGGGACTTTACAGAACAGGCTGCATTCTCTCAGCTCAACACAAAATCAAAGCTGGGCACAACTTTAGCAAGAGGAGAGGATGGGGACGGCAAGGGGAAAGATCCCACAGAGCGGTGGGATAGGGAAGCAGGCATAGCACCAGCAACAGCCTTGGGTTGGGAAGCGGGACTGTGTCCTCCTGCCGAAACGCTCGAGTCTACCGTAACATTAAAGAACTTCCTCTGTGGGGAAAACTAGCACAGCAGCTTCACCTCAGCTGGTGGGAAACTCAATGCCGGAGCGGGAAGCAGCACCACACCAGTCACAACCGAGAAGAGTTTCAATTTGTTGGCAAGAGGCAACTAAATTGATTAAAATTGCAAAACACCTTTGCATCTGACCCGCGTCCCTCCCGCAGCTCTGCATGCAAACAGGCGACAGCTACTGCAGGCTCAGCTCAGCTCCAGAGCGCCGAAAGCGCCGGGCAGGGGGAAGGGGAGCGAAACCAGCCACAATTTGAAGCTCTTCCTCTCCCCCACCCCCAAAGTCCCTGATTCTGAACTTTGCAAAGCTTTCCATAACATTTCCAACGTACATTTTTAAACTTTTTTTTTTTTTTTTTTTTTTTTAAATCAAATGGCCTAACATTTTTCCTACCTAACTGAAGCCCAAGGTTTGACAAACATCATTCTTTAAAATATAAGGTCACAAAAACTGGTAAAAGCAAGTGACTAATGTCGGCAGCTTGTGCATTTTCCTTTTCCTGAAAAGAAAAAAAGAAACATACACACAAAAAAAAAAAAAAAAAAAAAAAAAAAAAAAAAACCACCAACAGGCCTCCCCTGAGGAAGAAAAGCATTTTGTCCTATTCTCAGCGGGCTACTTCGGTATTTGGGAAGAATTTGTTTGTAGTCTTTCGTGCAAGGCTTCCTTTTATTTATTTATTTACTTATTAATACAGCCAAAGATAAGAATGATGACTTATAATTCTCGGCAGTATCAATATCATCAGTATTTTCCTCCACTGAGTCTTTTATAGTCAATTAAAGAATTTTAAATTTGGAAACAATTTTAAAACAAACAAACAAACCCCACACTCTTCACCTTAACTATGGCTCAATCCACAGCAGTGTGGATTACTGTTTGGAAAGAGGTTTTAATTCAACAAAACCTCTTGCGCTAGACCCCATACAGATGGGCTCAGCAAACCTGCGCCTGGAGCCTGCGCAGCTCCTCTCACCCGAGAGCAGGACGAGCCTCATCCCCCTCGCGCCAAAACCGAGTCCCCCCCCGCCGCCGCGCGCGCCTGGGCTGCTGCAAAACCCATTGCTCTGTTTATCCACGGGACCACCAGGGATTTACCGTTAATATTTACGCTGCAGGTTTTAATTAAGGGCAGCTGGACGTGCCCCACATGCTGTTTCTGTGGGCAGCGGGGAGGCAGGCAGGGACTGCGGGCACCGTCCCAATGGGTGAGCAAAGGGCAGATGGGCCGAGCACGGCAGATCCGCATCCCTCGACACAGCCACGACCAGCGCCAAGGCCAGGCGGGCACAGGGATTCATATGGCATGAAATAACTCACACTGTGGAACCAATGCAGCTCCAAAATGTCCCCGGCCTGGTGCACGCGGCCTGGTGCACGGAGCAGTGCGGCTGGCGATGCTGCTTCCCTCTGCATCACAAAATAAACCGAGCAGCGGCACCGCTGCTCCTGCTGCTCCCCTGTTGCAGGATTTTAATCGATAGCCCAAACAGAAACATTTGCGATGGCAAAATGACGGGTACAATTAATTTAAATCTCATAACCGGAATGTTTGCACCAGGGAATTAAAGCAAATTATTCCTTTGCTGTTGCATCTTACTCTCATTTGCATTTTAATCCCAGTAGGGCCTTGCTCTGTTATATTTGGAAAATGACTGTATAAAAAGGGAAAAACAACACGGTTGAAGTACTCAAAGATGTGCAGAGAATTTAGCTACTAACTTTACTGGCAGACGTGTGACTGCATCAAGCCCCGAACGACTAGAAATAAGCAGAAATCCTGCCTTTTTTTCCCCCAAGCATCGGTGAAGGCAGCCTGGTGGCATTCTGCATTTCGCACACCAACACAGACAAGCAAACAGCTGGGGTAGAAGGTTGTATTGGAGGTGCAATTACACATTAGCCAGAGCAGGGCAAGTCCTTCCTTTGTGTAGTACAAGTAAAGGGACTCTCCACTGAAGGACACTGTGTGCACAGGGAAATGGCTTGGTTGCCGCCCTGTGGCTCTCTAATCTCAGGGTCAAGCCTTGTTTTCCTTGCTGGGAGGTTATACCACAGGATAATGAATGCATGCTCTTTTGCTTTCAGTAAACACGCAGTGAAGAAAGGCTATGGAAATAGCCTGCCTATCCGTTCTTCTTCTGAATAACAAAAAACACAAATAAATGAAGCATCAATTTTGCTTTCACATGGTCCTATAAACCCCTTCACTTGCAAAAAGTTGAAAGGATAGCAACATCCTGGAAAGGCAGCAACCACCAAAATCCTTGGTGCAGACTTTGATACTTCTCCACTAAGCACATGGGTATCCTGTAGCTCCTGATGGGAAATAGTCTTAGGAGAGTTTCCTTACTCAAAGGAACCAAGTTAGCAAAGAGTCCAGAGCATCGTGACTGAAGGGTCCGAACCCAACCAGCCTCTCCAGCAGCTCTACACAAACACACACAGAGCACTAAGCAGTGTGGTACAGCCGGATCCAGAAGGCCTTGGATCGTCTCCAAGACTGTCCTGACACAAAAAAAACCTCCAGTTGGCTATAGGATAGAAAAAGGATCAGCTGCCTCAGGGCTTTGTGAGTAACACCTGACAACAAGACAGAGAGCTTTAGATCTCATAAAGCAACCCTGGTGTGTGATAAATGAGAGGTTTTCCATGTGTGCCGTGATTCCAGCTTCACAACAGCAGAACCAGTTGCTACATGGTATGGGCTGAACCCAAGCTGAGCGTCAGCAAACCCCTAGGCAGGGGGAGGGAAGCAGTCGCACCATCCCCCTTGTAGCCTCGGGGACACCACTGTTTGCAGATCATAGTACTCTGCACGTATTGACCCCAGAAATTAACCCCATCTTACCCAGGTATTCAAAACAGTGGAGGGATAATCATATAAAGCTGCAGAAAACTAATAGAGAGAGGCAGGGTGCGCAGAGCAGCACACTGGAAACCTCCTTTGTTTTTTTATTCTGACAAAGAAAACTACTCTGGCAAGTGACCCTCGCCCCACAAGGGCTTTTGCTCCTTCAAAAGCCTTCCAGGAGGTCTGTGACATGCCGAGAGCTGGAACGGTTGCTTGCTGCGTATACACCTAGAGCCTCTGCCCTGCTTCTAAGACAAAAGTGCACTGAACAGAAGACGGTCCCAGCTAGCACTGCACAGATGTGACCACCAGGAATGTTGCTGAACACTGCAAGAAAGCAGGGTGGCCAAGGAGGAGAGACTCTGTAGCCTTTCTGCACACAACTGTGGATGGAAGAAACCAGCAAGCTCCGTTAGTTCCTTTAAAATTCAGCAAGATGCTGGGATACAGCAGCAAAAACTAGAAATGGAACCATACATAGGAAGAGATTAGCCTGTGCGTCGTGTAAGGTCTGCAGAACTGCGAGCAACTTCCTGCAAGGCCGAGCAGCTCTGTGTGTCCTTAACAGAGTGATGCAACACACAGCATTTCTGTAGGCAAACTCAGCTGGACTCTGGTGCCTGCATTTTTCTTGTTGCTTTACCCTTCTGGCTGACCGTTGTCCAGCAGATCAAGCATGATGTTTTAGCATTAACTTTCAAGGTCTTACACAGATTGTTCTTCAAGAGCTTGTTGAACTTTTGACACTGTACATCCATTTTGCCCTGCAGGATCAAAAGGAAGAGACTTTCGGTCCAGGTGTAGTATTTGCTCAAGCTTGCTGCAATCCCAGGTTTGCTGACTGACTTGCCGAAGAGACCCACGAGAGCTACAGAGATGATTCCTCTTAAGAGAGGCTTCAAAGAGGAGTTTACTATCTAAGTTATGTTTATAGGGCCACCCATCACTTAACATTCCTGGAGACTGCTGTGGACCTGACTGTTTACACATGTAGAACTTCAAAAATTTCATTCAATCCACAGCCTCCTTTCCCAAATACCGCATTTGGGGCTGAAGTTTTCCAGGCTTCCAGCACTATCGATCAACAGATCAAATTTTGCTGCTAAAAGATGAAATCCTGGCCCCATTGAAGGTGATGGCAAGGTGCCCATTGACTTCAATGCAGCCAAAAAATCACCCAGAAACTACATGCAAAGTTTGAGCCTTTTCTTTTTATTTTTTTAGCCCAAGCACAAAGAAACACACACTTTCTTAAGAGACTCCTTTATATACAGTTAGCTGCAACATTTCTGAATATTATAAAGCTAAAGCTGAGGTTTAGAGGCCTAACTCCCACTGAAGTCATGTCATAAGCTACATTTTAACATCTCAGCTTATGCCTCTTCATCCCTTCATGTGTGACTGCGAAACAGTCCAGTGGCACGAACAGGCCAAATTTTCTCTTCCAAAATGAATAAGAAAAACATGAAAGGGCAGAAGGTAGAGAGGAAAAGAACTGTGGTTTCACTTTTCCCCAGTTGGCTCACGCCAAGGCTGGCTGGGCTGGAACAGGATGGTCTCAGAGAACTGCACAGGAGCAGCGTGAGGCTCATGTGCCCATGCCCAGACACATCTCCAGTTCACCTCAGCTGCAGCCACACTGCTTCATAGAACACGACCAACATGTTCACCATGACGGTGTCTGTCCTGCACACAGGACCACCCTCAAGGATAAGCATGGAAGTCCCAAGGGCAAGATCTTGGATGGGTACAGCAATCAGCAAGCATGAGTATGTCCCAACCCAGATCCCTCCCCATTGATGCTGTGATGATAAAGCTGGCTAAGAACCACGACCCTTTGCTTGCAGAAACCTGCTCCAAGGGCTAGGAGGATTTGGTGCACCATGTACTGATGTTGCTGACAGAGGAAGAGATGAGGACAAGAGTCATTTCTGCTCCTCAGGACTGACGTGGCATTCTCATTATGCCCCAACACCACTCCAGTGGGTCTTGCTGATACATTCCTGCTTACTCAAACACACTGGGTAGCTTGACTAGATGTTACAGACTTGCTCTAGATTTATTCTGGTGTAGTTGAAAAAAACTGAAACCAAGTATTCAATTACTTAATGCAGACCTAGATATTTATTCTCTAAGACGAAACTTCTAAATATGTTATTACAGTCTTTCTTTCTTATACTACTATTAGCATTGCTGTTGCTTTCAGATACATGGGGATGCCAACATCACTTACGAGAAAAGAAAACTAAAAAATGAGAGCATGACAGACAAGTGTTTAGAATTATAAAACATTTATAATAACAGTGGAAATAATTGATCTTTCTTAACTCTAGGAAAGAGTATAATCCTTACACACAGGGATTCCTCCTAAGATCTTTTTCAAGATCTATTTCTTTTGTAGTCCATTTTTAAAACCCAGAGGCTATAGTGATTTGAAATCTCAGTGAAGCCAGGACAAACAGCTACAGGACAGATCTGCAAAGAAAAAAGGTGGTTTTGCAGCAATAAACTTCAATATTTGTGAAAGTGCTAGGAAAGTTAAGGTAGGAAATCTCCTTTGGTCAGTAGCAAGTTCTAAGACCCAAATTTATGTAATGGTAAATGTAATGCTGAAAAGAAAGAGAAAGAAAAAGAAAGAAAAAATTGTCTTGCTCCTGATAACAATGACAGCATCTCATATTTTTCCCACTTGCACTGACATTCTCACCACACTGATGCTCTCCTATCGACACCTGGAAAAGTCAGGTGCGTGCACATTGGGCTATAACTCATAATGATAGCTCTGTAGCAATAGGATTTAATAAAAGTCAATATTTAAAGGTGGAAAGATAAATAATGAAAACCAAATGTTCGATATTGTAATGACTTTTTCACCCACTGAGATCATTCACACCAGTTCCCTTGTCACATTCTCCTCTATATTTTTATCTAGATGTCAAAGACCCTAGGTCAGAATATGAAAACAAAAATCTAGAAATCTCAGTCAGCTTGAGACATCTCTAACATTAAGTCCTCTGTTTCAGAGTTTTTGGATTTTCCGATGGCAGAGGGCCCCACACAGCCCTCCTGAGGCCGTCAGCCCTCTACAGCCACACGCGCAGCCTGAGACTGCTGAACTCTCGCTCAGCATCCTCTAGCCCTTTTCACTCCTTCACATGAAACCACAAGAGCCAAACTGTGGTCATAGCATACATGTCCTTTATTTCAAAGTGAAATAGGGGCTCATTAGAGCTGCCAATTTAACATCTATGGGAGTGAACTTTTCTGTATTATCTGCAGCAGAGGCCGTAGCCCAGAGAGCCTGCTGAAACCCTCTCCCAGCTCTGCCAATCAACTCTAGCCAGATCCAAAACAGCCACTCCGGAAAGCAAGAAAGCAGTTCATTCCTCCCACCTCCTCCGTCATTTGCATCCCTAACTCTGAGCAAGCTAATTAGCATCAGCTGTGGCAGCAGGTTAGCAAGATTGGTATCTGCCCACTGGGAATGGGTTGAGACCATCTGCTGGCTCTTTTGCTTTCATTCTCCCTTGGCAAGGGCTAGATTTGAATCAATAAGCAAGAAATTGCTTGCTCCTGTGTCAGCTTTTCAAGACACAAAGTCATCTTGGGAATCACATATTCAACAACACTAGACATAAGCTCTCAGCAGAGTGAAGATGCAAGTTGTCCACAAAGTCACAAGTATTGCCCAGGTCACAGACAAAACCAGCTTGCATCGCTGTCCTGATCACAAAGCTTTCTGGAATTGCTCTTCTTTCACCAACTTCCTTACCATAGTTGACCACAGTACAACTCCTCTTTCACTGCTGTACAGTACTATTTCCCAGGGCAGACAAGGTTAGCGTTCCCACCTCCTGCACAGCGTGTAAGCCCAACACTTGTAATACCATGACCCAGGGAAGCATCTAAAACTGGAAAGCCCTAGGGACTAAGGCATTTACAGGAGAGGATTCCTCCATATAAGACTTGTTTGTAATGCCCTTTCCCTGAGAATGCATCACTGACCATTTTTTGAGGAAGAATTCTGACTCAGGCAGATTGGAGTTCATGGGGCCTTTCTTGTGTTCTTAAGTGTTAATCCTTTCAAAAATCACCCTTGCAACATTAGCTAAAAACAACTGAGACTCTGCTAAGATCTCAAGCAGTCATCTTTGAGCAGAGGACAAAACATAAGGAATTGAAAAGCAAGACAGTCTTCTACTAACCATTAACAGCAATACACACACCAGCTACTCAGATCTAAGTTGCGGGCTGATACCTGGCACCAATGTCTGAGGCAAACACCCCTTCCAGAATAACCAGGCAATGATTTCATTATGAGGATAAGCGATGCTTTCCCATGGGCTTTGCACAATGTCTATTTTTGAAGATTAGGTACGCATATTCAGTTAAGCTTTTAACTGGAAGAAATCAGCGAACACATTTGTTGTTTCAAAAATTCTGAAATCTAAACTAAAACTCAAGATTCATTTTCTTAATGTATGGCTTGCAGCAAGATTCTAGCAATAGAACAAGGGTTCATTTAAAATGCATTTACACACTTGATCAAGAGGTACACATATACATACACCTCACCTATCAATCAGTGGGACTTGACCTTTCAAGTTTCCAACAACTTCTCTACAGTTGTGAGTATACGAAATCCATCTTTACTTCAAAAAGGAAGCCAAGAATGGGAACTGGACAGAGATGCAGTATTGAATATGTGGAAATAACTGGCAAAGACTCAAAAAAACCCCAAGAGGGCCAAGCCTTTACCCCAAACACAGCAGGATTTCCAGGGAGATAGTAAGAATTGCCACCATATGTATGGTCAGTAAAATACTTAGCAATGCTGATTTTCCTCTACAGTGCCAATACATATTACCAGAAAACAGAAAAACAAATCTGCAGTTAGATCTTTCCAAGAATTTCCTGCCTTCTTTTGGTATAGAGCTCTATCCCCTGGATTAAAGGAAGGTATGGTCTTGCTTCACTTACCTCCTCCGTAGGTGGTAGCACACATGATGGAGGATATCCAAGCAATCTGGCTGTAGGAAATGCTGTAAACAGCCTGGAGTTCTTTATAGTAGATCGTGAAAGCTTTAGGAAATGTATACGCAAATCCAACTGAAATGGAAGCTCCAAATACCACTGCCCATCCCCATCCACCATCAGGGGGTACATAGCCCAGATCTGAAGGGACTTGATGAGACATGGTCAATCTAGATTTCAGAGCAAAAAGCACGTCCCAATGCCCTGCAAGGCAAGAGATTTGTATGTTTTACAGAACACGCAATATCACACTTATTCAAACATTATTTTAAAGCACAATAAAGTAATTAAAAATGTACAAAAGGCCACTCACCCTTGGATCAATAGCTTTTCGTGGTTGTTAATAGTTTTATTGCACAAAGCATACAAGACCGAAACCACCCTTCCTTCTTCCACTTACCCAGGCCAGACCTTCCACCTGTATTTTAAAATATTTTGAGGTGCCTTCAAAATATTCCCATGGCTTCTGTATTACAGGGACAGATCTCATTCAGAAGTTAAGTTTACATCTTTTTTTGCTTCTCTCTCACACATTCAGCTTGTAGCTCATGTCTTACCGCAGGAACTGGCTTCTTGTCACAGTTTCTCGGTCTGTCCCTCTGGAGGCGGAGAGGAGCCAAGGTATTGCCGTTTTTAGGGCAAACACTTCATTGTGTATTTTTCAGATGTGGGTGGAAAAATAAAAACCTCATGATTGCAGGTTATCCCCGATTAAAAGAATAATTCCCATTACGTAAGCAGCAGGCGATCAGTCCCCCAGCGTGTCCAGATCCCCAGTTCTGCACAGCGATGAGGTTCTCTCAGCTACTCACTTTCACCGAGTCTACGAGCAAACTGCTAGCAATTTCTTGCAATTTCTGGCTGAAGTTTCTTCCTACTAAGGAGCAGCAACTGTACTTGTGCCCTTGTACCTGGGTCTTGCCAGGTTAGCAGATTATGTTAAGAACATGGATCAAAGAGGTCATTCACTCATTTGCATTCTTCCCATACTTCCTGGCTATTAAGATAAGAAAA
>VZSV01000005.1:11369406-11382417 GCA_013398735.1 Nothocercus julius
CATTTGCTGGATATATATATATATATATGCCTCTCAAGTTAAAGCACAAGCCTCCTCAAGGTCAAGACTCTAAATGAAATGGGAAAAGAATAGTCTCCATAGCCAAGGGTGCTGGAGTGGGGAGACATGAGCTGCAATCTGCAGACAAAAGATGTTTTATTGCCTTTATCTACTGCAAACTAGGAAGCAATAGAAGTTGATAGGGAAGGACATCAGAGCCGATGAGAAGGAGCAGGCTCCGTGCATCAGCTGGACACACTTTGATGAACCTCAGATGCTGTAGTCAGCTGACTGGGGAGAGAGGGACCTTTGCCTGGCGAAGAAAAGCCCTCAGGAAAACCCAGTGTAATTAGTATCTATTTGAGAGTCGATCACCACTTCAGTGATGCTGTTTGGATTTAAACAGTAAGTAGGAGGACACCACTAGAATAGCCATCGTGAAAAAGTATCAAGAACCATTTTCCAAACTCTAAAACTTCCACAAGAGTATATTCCCCAACCCTCTCATTAAGATGTTCCAGAACCAGCCTCTTCTCATTATTGCTAACACGTTCTCTAATGAAGCTTTATTCCCTTCTGTTTAACACTGTTTTTGTGCTGATGGTGTTGTACAGGTGACACAATCTTCTCTCCTTCCCTGCTGTTACCTCTTCATGGTTTTCTTGGAAACAATCATATTTCATTTAACTTTTATTTCACCTAGGTAGACAAACTATATTTTTACCTCTTATAAAGATTCCTGGAACAAAGAACCTACCTTTCCCCTAGTAATCCTTGTCTACAGTGCCTGTTGTTCCAGTGGCAACTAAAGCAATGGAAGGCAACAGCCCTGAGCAAGGGAGAACACCAAGAACACACATGGAGACAAATTAAGAAATACTGTTCATCAGACCCCCACCAATGACCTGACAGTTTCAGACTCTCTGAAGAAAATTGTTGCTTTTGCTCATTGTAATCTTTTCTCACTCTCCTTTTGATTGAAGGCTGAAACTGTTCAGCTCCAACTACATTTTACTTAATGGAATTTACAGTGAGCACATGCTCAGTGTTGTCAAGGCATCTCCTCTGGTTCTGGAGGTCTGCAGAGGGCAAGGGGTTATGCGGAATGACCACACATCAGTCCTGTTCTCATCTTCCTCCCTAGCATCCACTACACCAACTGCTGAAGGCAAGAAAGATTTATGGTCCTCTCTAGCCTAAAATGCAAGCAGGGCTTGTGCTTTGTACATGTGGCAACACGTTATGCTCATTTGAGGCCCATGTGAGGATTCATTAGCAGTTATATTCCAGGATCCTCACTGGAAGGTGGGAAAAGGTGTGGTAAAAGTCCCTTTTTAACCTAAACATCCTTAAAATTAAAGTCACTTTATCTACTGCTTGTCTGGGATTATTGTGGGAATGTCTGCACAGACAAGCCCAGGCAGACATGAGCACTGCTTGTGTTCTGAGCTGGCCGCGGGTCAGCGAGTCTGGGGCAGGAGCAGTGTAGCCACAGCAAAGCAGGGCTGGTGCGCCAGCCAACAGACCTGTCTGGGATGCATTGAAATAGCGAGGGCCGAGAGCTGTTCTTCATGTAGGTGCTTCAAGGGATCCTGACAAACGCACAGATCAGAGCTGCTCCGCTCTCTTCTAGCGGGCAACAACAACAAAATTAATGCACAGATGTGCAGAACTCTGCCCAAAGCAAGTGAGACCAACCTGATCTTAACTGGGGGAAACATTAGACTATGATGGTGATATTTAAGAAATTCAGTCTTGAAAATCTCCACTTTCTACCACGGTAACATCCAGGGTTGTGACTTGCTGGATTTTGAGATTTCATTGCTATATCAAAAGGTCTTATAAATAAAGAATAACAAAACAATAAAGGGAAGGATTTTCTTGTGTTGAATTATCATTTCAGTGAAAAGGAAGATGGTATCAGCAGAGTTTCTCCTGTTTAACTTCAAGGATTAAAATGGCTGAAAAATTAGTGTGACATTATTTTCTCATTGGGAAATCCAGAGTAAACATAGCAAGTAATTCTGATGCAGATTCAGCTATCCCCCATCAACTAAGAAGGGGTAGTTGCCAATTGTCCTTTCAAACTAGTATCATTACATTTTATTACCATAGGGGGGATTTTAGAAGGAAATACATGTTAAAGAATAGTAGCGACAGCGCATTGACAAGACTTTACTATTAACAAATATGCATTTAAAGTAATTAAAATGTTTAGAATACAGGTTCCCTCAAATATTGACATATCTTAAAGGCTCTGGAATTAGGCAAAAATAAAACCAATTAATGGGTGAGTGCAGTCAGAATATGCTTTCTTAATTAACATCATGTTGTATAAAACACATTCTGTTATTTAACATCACGTTGGGTACTCAATCTATCAAAGTTTAGGACTTGCAAAAATCTTCAAAAATCTTCAAATTCACATCTTAACAGCCCTTTTAAAAGGGTAAGTAGGAACTTCAGCTATATTTTTAAGAATTAACATGAAAGATTTTGTTTTTATTACAACCAATTCATTCTGCTTGTAAAAGCGTATGAATGACTGTACATAATGATAAGAGTTTTAAAGGTGTTGAACATATTTGTTAATTTGAATTCTTTTTCTGCTTAACAGAAGATTTATCATGGAGACATTTGAATAAAATTAGACTGGTCTGTGCTTCATTGTACAGCTTTTATATATCAAGGCTAGCTCTTACATAATATACAGAATGAAAAGAGAGGAACTGAACTTAAATGAAAACCAAAAGACAGGAAACTTCAATGACAGTAAAGCAAGGTCTTCAGCTTGGAAGAATAAAACTATGACTTCAGGGATTATTAAATGAGTTTAGTACCCGGGCTCTGAACAGCCAGTAGTGCAACACATTCGGTCACTCCACATTGCTCCCTGCCACTGTGGGGGGACGTCAGCACCAAGGAGGGCCCAAGGCCCCTCTCATGGGGCCTTTCCCCTTCCTTTACCAGCCACAGCCACTCCAGTCACACTGGGTGTGCAGTTTTCTTTGTTAGTTCTTTAAGAAAGATCCTATCCTTGAGAGGATTTAATCTTTGTTTTCCCTAGAGTGCACTGAAAGTCCCACTTCTTTCTTCAGTTTCCTGTTGTGTAACTGAGGAACATCCTGGTTGCTGCTTTTCATACAGCCGTAGCATGGTCCAACTACAGTCCTTCTCACTTTGTGTCTAGTTCCTTTTTGTGAAGTTTTATCTTGTTTGAACTTCCCATTCCTCCAACCACCGTTCCCTGCAGGCTTCCTGCTATATTCCAGTTACCTCCTTACAGATGGTTATTCTATCAGCCACCTCTGGAGCTTCTTCAGCCACTATTTTGCTGTTTGACTTAGGAAGCTGACTGATGGTGCCATCAACTTCAACACACAAAAAGCCAGGTCTCCTACATAATCAAGTCCCCTAGGTCTCAGGCCAATTGATGTTACTACCTTGTCTCCTGAATTTATTGAACTTTCTCCTTTTGGAACCAGTATGTACAATTACAGTCCTTTCTGTAAGCTAAGTCAACGTGGGACTCTTCTTAGAATACAACATTATTTTCTACAACCATTTCTTCTAGGAGAGCACCATGAAGAATCAAAACCAAGCCTAATGCAGCTTCACCTGTTGATCCAGGGTCTCCCTGGTGCCAAATTCCCCTCTACTCAAGCAAGCCACCAAGCACCAGACATATAAATTCACTAACCACCATTCAACAGGGCTCCTCTTTCCTCAGCAGGACTAGGTACCACTCAGATCCCCTCCTTGCTGCACTCTGGTTGCTGGCTCCCCTGACAGGGACCTGCTTGGCTTTTAAAGCCATGTGCTAAACTTTTCCCCCGCCCCGGATTCAGCCGAGATCAAAGGTTGAGATCAGAGGCTGCATCCTCAGGTACAAAACCGCTCTCGTACTTCCAACACCCCCCTGCTCCCACCAGACCCCTCACATCACACCCAAGAACATCAGCAGACAGCAGGATCCAAAACTCACTGACCCTTCGTGAACAAGGACCCTCCTTCACTCACCAGGAACAAGTTCAGGACAAACTCCCCATTTACTGCTGGCTTCTCTCGCACCTCTATGGATGTTAATAGATTATTTGTTAGATATCTCTCTTCCTTCTGTCCTCTCTCTCTCTGTACATATTAACTTATTCTTTTTCAAGTGACTTTTCTCCCGGCTCTGTTCCCACTCTCCCCTGGGGGAATTCGCATACAGAGCACCCCTGTCTTTGCCAGTCCTGCTATGGCCATTTTAACTCCTGGCTGAAATTCTCTCCCATGTAGAAGGTCAGCATGAGATGCATGGGTCATCCGAATCCTGCGTCAGACTTATTTTGGTCACTCAAGAATAAAGAGAGAGGCTCACAGGCCAGGGCAACACTCAGCAGGGGGTAAATTTCATCCTGGGGCAGGGGGAGGGAAAAGGGATACAGAAAGTTCCTGAATTTATTGCCAGGAACTGAGGAGTTGAATTGGACCAGCGAAAGAGCAATGTCCACACCACAAGTACACACTTTGCAGAGGTTTATATAACCCAATTTGGGCAGGAATGTTTCCATAAGACTTACATTGCAAATCCCCATTTGGGGGATTTAAAACATTCCCCTGCCACGTTTATAATCCAGACACTGCAACAGACTATTTCGGCCCAAGAAATAAAGGATAAAAAGCTGACAGTAGCCAGGCCAGCGTAACATTCTTGTCCAATCCGAGCAGAAACCTCGGAAAGGTAAACAGAGACAAAGAGAAAAATCACCCACAATGACTTTGCAAGTCATCATGTCCTGGAACCCCTATTCCCTGCCTTGTAGCCATGTGCTAAATCACCCATGCTACTTCCTATAGCCCAGGGAAAAACATCTCTCCTATAAGGGGACAACAAATGCACAAAACCACCCCCTAGGTGCCAGTTTCCGTTAATGAGAAAGGCTGCTACCAGCATTGTCACAGCCTGCTCAGATGCTCTTGCAAACATGGAACAAGTAACACAAGTCCCATTTGAAAGAAGGTTTCTAGCATTCAATACTAGCAGGACGCTTAAGGTCTCTAAAGGGTCAAAATGCAACCACAAAAAACTCTTGGAAAAAGAGTCCATTGAGAGTTATTAAACACAAAAGATGCTACCTCTGGCACTGTGGACTGCAAATTGCTAGAGCCTGGGAAATATCCACAACCCTCTCTGTTCTTGTCTTCCCAGATATCCACAATAAATCACTGTCAGGGAGAGAACACCCGGTTAGATATACCTTGGTCTGATCGATCCATGGCCCCACTCTTTTTATCTAGTTCAGGCTTCTACCAGTTATTCTCTTCTGTTAAAATCTTCTCCCTCAGAAATATAACAATTGTATCCGATTTTTTGTCTTCCAAAAAGAGTAAGTCCGTAGCATTTTTAGGGGTGTTAGGGGAACTCATTATAGATGGTTGAAGACACAGGTACTTCTCGGTGTTCTGTCCTACAGGAGGTTATCAGAAGCTGCCTATTCAGAGGACTGGAACTATACTAGAGCTGGAGTTCATAGGAGCCATTTCTTTCAACACTAAGCCTTTCGGAGTAACGTTATTTTAAAAACTTAATGGCATTACAAAAGGTAAAAGTCCTTTAGACTTTTACTATTGAGTGGCTTCTACACTGCTAGTCCTTTTCTTCCAAAACTGTTCATTCTCCTTTGCTCGTAAACACCAGCTTTAAAGTTCCCTTGGCCTTGGGCCACTGTAAGCTGGAGCTTTACAGTTTGGATCAAAATATGAATTTGTCCACATTAAACTATATGATCTCTCTATCCACCCCTATGTTTAGGTAACACATTGACCATTTTAGGGTTCAGCATATTAGGAAGGAGCAATATCTTAGTGAAAGCAGATAATGAAGTTACTCCATGACTTCCAGTAGTAGAGGCTGACTGAAAGCTTCCTCCTAACATGCAGACCAACTACGACAAAAGTTGCTACATACCAGCAACGGTGAATTCATTTCCAAGGGCTCCACACCAGCTTGCCAAAGTGGTGCACGAGACGTTACTTCCTGAGGCTGATGAAGGAAACAGAACTGTGGAGAAAGTTGCCTAGTTGAATGATCAGAGCTTTCCCCTCTAAAGTCTTCCCTTGATATCTGGGGTTTAGAGTCCTCAGAGCAGTCACATCCTTCTTTGGGGAACTTATCTTGAGTGCCTATTATAAACAAAACTAAACAATTTCTCATGATTCATTTGTCAAACGCCACCTTTGCCTGTTCACAGGATGCTCAAGCAAATGTGCTGTTAACTTGGACAGACTTAAAACATTAAAAAAAAAAGATCTATTCAAACTATTTGGACTATTTTTCTACATTAGCTTGGAAAAAAACTTGATCAACTTCACAGGCGGCTGAGATGGGAGAGAGTAGCAGAAACTCTCCTCTGCTATTTGATTAGCCAGTGAAAGATGGAAATTTGAACAAATAAACAGCTTTTTCTTAACACTTGCTCTGCACATATTTGTTTACATGCAATGTGTGGTGTAGGTCTTATTATTTGTGTTTAGAGCAATACATAAACAAAGTTTGTGGAATAAAAACAATTAGGCTGGTTATTAGTGATTAGTTTTTCTTTATACCCTTCATTTATTGACTGTGGAGAAGGTTAATTTGCTATTCACTAAATATTTTTGCTCTACTCATCCTCAAATGTTTGAAGAAAACTTACCGAAGGTATATGAATAAAACCACACTAGAAAACAAGTAGTCAAAAACATACATATCTCACTGTTAAAAAAAAAAAAAAAAAAAAAAAAAAAAAAATCAAAACCTTGCATGAACTAGATATAGTTTATGCTGCTTATATTTGGACTGCAACCTGCCAGTTTTCTCTGAAAGCAACAGAGCTGTAGAATGGGGGTCACATGCAGGTCTATAAGACAACATGACCACAGAAAGTATTGCTTTAATGGATTTATTTGGTACTATTTTGGTTGATGTTTCACAGATATGTTATCCTGGCTGGTACTCAGTGACATTTGGATATCTAAATAAGCACATGCTGTCTTCCAGCAGGTCAGACTCCACACTTCAAAGAGAATAACTGAAGCTGTAAAGGGACATCTCCTCCTCTCTGGCTACCCTGTTGTGGACTGCTGTCCACAAATATAGGAACCTGTAGCATAAATGAGGGACCTGTGACCCATTTTTATAGAAGCCCATGCAGCAATGTTCCTCCTACACTGGGAAGGCCTCACTTTTGCTTAGGTAGTATATAAAGGGGCTGTCCCTATGTCTTTCCCCTTTGCTCCTCTCCAAGCAGAGCTACACCTTCTTTACTCAGCGCTTACAATTAAAAAAATCAAACCACGCCAAATATTCACCAGCTGGTATTTTTTACCTTATTGCTGTTAATTCACTATCCATTAGCACACACCTCAGGTAATGGTCTACGATTACATTTCATTAAAGTGCTAAAGTCCCAAGTATGTTAAAATTAAAAAAAAATAACAATAAAAGAGTCTGTGCAGATTTTATGAAATTAAGTGTCTAAAGAAGAAAAAAAGATTTCACTGTTGCTTCCAGAAAGAGAAATTTAAATAGCGCAGTCATTATTATGCTCCAGGGAATCCACTATGGAGACACACACTGGAAATCAGGCTTTGTTGGTTCTGCTGTTCTTGACATAGCTTGTTAAACTGTAGCTTGACCACATAAAGTTAGCTAAAGTTAATAGATACACTCTTACTGTGAATCTTTGCATTAATGTTTGCATAAAGTGCAGAAACTTAGGCCAGCAGTGAGGCATACATAACCAGATGTTAAGAAAGGCGGCCAAGCTTCGTTAGTCTAACCTTGCTCCCTTGGAGGCAGAATAGTATTCCTTACTGCAGAGAGCATGGAAAGGCTTTCTGGTTATGGCTATTTCTCCATCTGCTGACCGCACACTACTGCCCTGCTGTGAGATATATATTCCCACATGCTGCATATGCAGATATGCTGCTAGACCCAAAAAGAACATACTGTGTCTACAATTAATTGTTTTTTTGATATCGAATTGCCAAGGACCATCCCAACTGATTATCTAACACTAAAGCTGTTTTGCTCTGGGGATACTCGTGGGCATACCCACACATTGACGTGTGCAGGTATCACCTCCATAATACTCCATTCCTCCAGCAAGTCCTTCCAAAATAACATGCCTTCCTTTCCAACATCCTTGTGGGTAGCCAGATACAACCAGCATGGTCCTAAACTAACCACTACCCTCACCCTCTCGGAGGGAAAGGGTCTCTCAAGTCCCCAGATATATAGATATTGATACAGATATTGATATACAGAGACAGGTATGTTAGAAAAGCAGAATTGATTTTAATGTCCGAAGAAGAAATATGCTCTCTGATACTCAGAGGGTGCAGTAAAATACTCATTTGCAAAACTGTGCCTAAGGTGTTCCCACATCTAGTTGTTACTTCTCCTCATGCCTAAAATACACTAACTTGACCACTCAAACTCATCTCATCTGTTGCTATGTTCTGCTTCACATTCTAAAACAAGCCAAGAGTTAGAAGGATTTTACAAGATCTAGCAAGACATACCAGGAATAGTAGGGATCATTTTTCCCCAAGAATTGAAAATAGAGAAGAGAATCAAACAATAAGGCTTAGCCCCATCTATCCCAGTTTTATTTCTGTTCCCTCTCCCAAGCCATTATAAATCAAGAGCACCTTCCAGATTCTACTTTTATGATTTGGCTGAAAGTCTGCAAGCATCTCCTTAAGCATCTTTCATGAACAAGGTAACAGCTACTACTTACACCGATCTCTTTCTGCAGAGCTGTTCAGATAAATCTGAAAACTACAAAGCACCCACAGAGGCTTCTCAGTAAGACAGCTGTCAGTTATGTTACTCTACCCCTCAGGTTAAAAAAAGAATTACAAGGAGATAATTTCAATTAGCTTCTAAAGCTTTAGCTTTGTCCACACTGTGGACTCTGAGTTAATTTAATTTGTCCCCAGGTAGCTGATGCAATTTTATTATCTTTTTCCTGCAGTCTCCTTTTATTTTACTTTGATAACTTTTTCCCTTGGGGAATCCGGGAGGACTTTTTTTTTTTTCCCCTCTCGTTCTTCAAAGGTAAATAATTTTGTCCGCTTCAGCTCATTCTGTCCCAGTAGTTTACTGCATGCTAACATGTTGACAAACCATAAATACAGCGCTAGAGAAATCTTCCCTTCCAAGTCCTTGGAGTCTCAGACAGAGCAAAGGTGACAACAGATAGGAAGAGTCAGGTTAGAATGTTTTTACCATTCAAGTACCACTATAAACTCCATCCCGGGAGCAGTTTAGACTCTTATCCACTAGCTTATTAGGAAACTCCACAGACAGCATAAAATATAGCAAATTTTATTTAGTGTCACCTGTAGCCATCAGTATTTCAATGTCCTAATTAGAGGCATTGGATATGGAAGCAAATAGAGTACAGTTGTCTGTGTTGCTGATTTGTTCAGCCCATTGCAAATAGGCAGGTCAGTAAGTCCACCTCCCCCTGTCCCGGCTTCATCGCTTTTTCTGCGGAAGCGTCCCTCAATTTTAATGCAACAGCTGCAGATTTGCACAGGAATACAGAAGAGCAGGCAGTAGCTCTGCTCCACTAGCTAATCCCTGCAGAGAAGTCTCTTCCTACCAACAGAAAGCTGCAAATAGAAGAGATGTCAAGGTTGTCCAGTACACACAGACATGTAAGCTGCAGGAAAGGAGCTCAACTGTTTGAAGAGCAATGTTATGATAGCACAAAATGAATCAATGATCATACAAAAGAGACTGGGGTCCCTAGGTGCTTTACTTAGCTTCAGATCGCTATTCTGTCTGACTGAGGAAAGCAAAACATTCTGAACTGGCCATCAAGAGCATGGATCTGTCAGCACAACCTCACCCAAGACTAAGATTATCACTCAGCTATCCCCAGAAAGCTGCAGCCAGCCCATGAGCAGTCTGCCACATCCGTCTGCTGCATAGACGGCCTACACAATAAGCCCGGTTTGTCCAACTTACTGAACGTGTGCTGTAGAGCTGATCTGAACATACGCAGCAACCATTTGCCTGGGACTCCTGAACTGCTTCTGCTGAGAGCAAATTGCCCAATATCTTCAAATTACTTCCAGGCAAGTCTGCAGGCTGAGGAGAAAAAAAAAAGAGCCTGTAAGAACCTGACTATAGGAATCCCTTCTTCAAAGCGAGACGCTCACATTGCTTTCACAGCTTGCAATGACTTTGCATCACTGCTAAAGTCATTAGACAGTCTCTGATAGGGAACAAGGATTTTCAAGCAAACAATAAAACTTACAGGTAGACGTGCTATGTGCTGTCGCTAGATCAGAAGGTAAAGCAGGACGACGTTGCCTGTGTGAGCAAATGAGAAGTTAGACCTGAGCGGCCGGGAAGAACTAGACAAAAAGCAGAGCTCAGCACCTTACAGCTCAAGCAAGAGGGCAGTGCTGCAGTAAGAGGTGTGACATTGCATGCAGCTGTGGCACAAAAGTACAGAAAGCGAGGGACAAGCAGAGAGTGGTATCACTAAGTTAAATTTCAGAAGTTCAGTCTACTAAAATTATGTAAAAGTTACTTATCACAGAGACAGCTAGTCAATTGTATTTCAACAATAGGTTTATTTTAAGAAACATAACATGACATTAAGTAAAAATGCAAAATTGTGCAATTATGGCAAAATGTTTAAAAATCCACACATTTGCCCTCATAGGACTACAGTACTTCTTACTAACATACCTGAGCACTGAATGTTGGATGCCATTTCTAAATAGCCTTATGAACAGGGAGTTCTTTGCTCGTAGAACATACACACACTGCATGTTTTGTGCACCAAGATTGCTTTTCGTTATTTTGAGTTCTACCAATTGAATCAAGTGGAAACTTCAAAATATTTCCTTCTAAAATAACCAGTAATTTTGGAGAAGACACTTACACTGATGTAAATCCTTACAATGCTAAAAATTCATTTAATAAAGTGAAATAAATGAATGCAGGAAAACACTAAGCGGGCAAAACGTACAGATCTCTGCTTAAATATCATCAGTACCTTTGGTGCCGGGTGGTTTTTGTTTGTTTGTTTTTTGTTTGTTTGTTTTTTCCTTTTGTGCTGTGCAAGTTTACTTAAGTCTGACTCTAAAGCAATTTTTTTTTTTTTTTAAACCAGGAATCTGACTTTCAGCAAAACATAAAAGCATTTAAGAATTGGCAAAATGTCACAGCTACATTATTGTCTCAAACTCTTCATGCAAAAGATTCAGTATATTCTACTCCCACAGCAATTTCCAGGATTTAGCTTTTAAACACATTACAGACTTGGATCATACCCTCGGTTTGAATGGTTAAACAGAATGCAGATCTTCGTACTTTAGTGCAGATAAACAAAATTAACAAACCTACTGCAGAATTAACCACAGCATATTGTACTTCTATACATCACATGACCAGTCAATTGCTAACTCAATTCTATTTCATAGTTTCAAGTAATATATTGAAATTTGTTCTACTAAATAAATATAGATTGTCAAAAAGCAGCAAGAAGTCATGTAAATACTCAACCAAGCTCAGAAAAAAAAAAAAAAAAAGAAAACAAGAATAAAAGTTACATAACACTTTGCAAAAAAAAAAAAATGGTTTACACACAAATGCA
This sequence comes from Nothocercus julius, assembly GCA_013398735.1. Taxonomy (NCBI): domain Eukaryota; kingdom Metazoa; phylum Chordata; class Aves; order Tinamiformes; family Tinamidae; genus Nothocercus; species Nothocercus julius. Next base: position 11,381,055 of record VZSV01000005.1, read on the forward strand.
ACACTGTTAGGGAGGGTGCTTCAAAAAGCTTGCAGCTAGAGGCCTACAACAGCGCAAAGAAAGCTAGCCAAGGACTAAGGATAATTAAAAAAAAATAGTTGTACTTAAACAACACAAAAATCCCACACTCTTATTCTTGGCTATGGACATATATATATATATATAAAATATCCAGAAGAAAACTAAAAAAAAAGAAACAGCACACACTCAACACTGTTGTAAAATGCAGTCTTAGCAAATGCTGTCAACTCCAACTTTACTTCTGGGAAAAAAAAAAAATGCAAGCACTCGCATTTCAAAAAAAGCTGTTTGGTGAAACTCTGGAAGATGAGGTATGTAATGCAAAGAGGCTTTTTTTCTCCATTTCATTTCACAGTTTTGTTTGTTTTTACCATTTTAACATTTTGTGCATGAATTAAGAAATAGAACCAGATGAGCATCCCTTTAATTAAGAAAAATTCCATTTGGGAACAGTAAGACTACGTAGTAAGTGAACATTATCCACATTCTCAATCATGCCAGGGGGATAAACACTGGTGAGCTAAGTATTTGGCTTACTGAAATAACGTATATTTAAAAACCAGATCATGGTAAGCACTTACAGGCAATGATGGCCACTGCCATTTCAAGTTAACTGTTTTATTTCAGTCAATTTGAAGAAATATAGCAGGGTAAGGTAACACTCTTTGCTCTCAAAGAATTGTCTGCAACAAACTAAACATGGCAAACTGTAGCTGATAAGAGTTCTGGGATTAATCTTTTCCCTTTTCTATGCAGCCTTCATTACTGAAGTAGAGGTTAATTTTGAATTTATTTACATCTTAAAAATAAGCTAAATGTTTAATACATAGAGAAAAGTGTTGCAATATATTGGATCCTTATTCTGTATTTGCTTCTAAATTTATTTAAGCCATGGACACTTACTGTCAATTTTGCTTTAGTACACTGGATTATGAAGACAGCTCAGTAGTGCAAATTTTCACATTATAGATTAGAATGATATAAAACATAATTGAGGGCTTGATTACAGGGAGAAAAGCATAGTCAAGTTGAACCACACTTTTCAGAATTATTAGAGCACATAACCAACACTGCACGTAGCACTGTGCTCTAGTGGATACTGAATGAACACTCCACAAACTAGTATCATTAAGGCTATATCCTGTCATCATTCTGTGCAAGAATCTACCATTGCAGTAAAAATGTTAAAAAAGACAATACGATGACAGGACAGGGCCTGAAGACAGACAGACACTCCATGGAAAGTAGCAGGCATAAGGCTAGCCCATTTCAGACAAACAAGTATTAAAAATGTACTAGCACCATCAACTTTTGGATTAAAGCCCTTTACGGGATGACAGAT
>VZSV01000005.1:11397408-11457879 GCA_013398735.1 Nothocercus julius
AAAAAAAAAAAAAAATCAAGACACTCGTGGGTCCTCAGGCTAGCCAGACTACCCCATGCATCCTGCCATTGCATCTCAGTCAGCAGAGGAGCCCCCTCAAATTGAATTCTTTTTAAGGGTCTTTATTTCTCCTATAAGAGTCCATCTTGATGACATATGGGAAATAATTACCAGTTTAAAAAGCCATTCTGAAAACCCCCTTTTTCAAAAAGCCTGACACATGGCACAGCTTTAAAGCCTGAAATTGCGTTCCTTATACAAAAGGCCTTGAACTCTCTCTGGGCAGACCGCTTTCATATCCTCTTGGATGGAACACTTTCATATCCTCTAAGCTCATATATTTCATGGTAATAAGCTGTGGGATTTAACTGTGCTGTGACAAGATGCCTGCTCTTTTACCTAATAGAAGAGAGGTCTTTCCAAGCAAAACTAGTTAAGGTGAAATGGATTTAAGTTCATATAATACTTGGAGCTAACATGGCATTAACTTTTTCTCCCTTTATCTGAAGGAGCTAATGTTTCCAAGATTTAAAAGCTGCCCATTTATGTAGGCCACTGAACATCACCATATAAGAATAAATTGATGAATGGATAAATGCAGTAGTAAAGGTACCTAAATATGAACCTTTACTTATTACCTTTAATATATATATTAAATAACACATGTTCTTATTTAAAAATCTTTCTTCTTTTGCTACATAACAAGAATCTAAGAACAACTACCCAACTCCTTATTGGACTTGAAGACCAGACTTGTTTTCATGCTGCTGATGGGATAATGCTATGCTGGAATTTGCCATAATTTGGGTGCTTGGTTGTCTTCTATGTTTTATTTCTAGTAATAAATGGTGTCACATTAAGTATTTCTTTGCTTAGCTTATACCTAGCAGTAGGTAGAAGCTCTAGACAGTCGCTTTCCCCTTCTTCTGCCCAGGACAGGGCACAGTGAGAAGGCCTAAGGGTCTGATTCACTCTATCCTGTCTCTTTTCCAGTATTTGGATGCACTGGCTAGAAAGCAAATGGCACAAGCCAGAGCCAGGTGCCCAACAAGCATAGGAGGAAATACAGTTGGATTTCCCATGGGGTATCTGAGTCAGTCACACCAGAGATCATCAAAGCACCAGAAGATCCATAACTACAAGAGGATAGATCTTCACCACCTTTTGAAGTCCACCTGAGCATATTTTCAAAATGAGCTTGGTGATGGGTTTATGGTTGGACTTGGTGATCTTGAAGCTCTTTTCCAACCATAATCATTCTATGACTTGCTGATTAGCCAGAAATCAAGAGTGACCCCATGCCCATCAGCTCCTCTGCAGTCCTCACACTGGCTGCGGGGGTGCTCGGGAGAGGGGCCTGGCCATCACCTCCCAAAATCTGGCTTTAAAAGCCTTCCTGCACCTCCCGGGAAGGGACTCATCACTCCTGATGCTCACACACACAAGAAAACAAAGCTTTTCTGCATAATAAAGGGAACGGCAATCAAAGAATAAGGGAAAGGAGTCAGAATATTTATTCCTCTTTTGGATTCATGCTACTTGTTTGTCAGAGGCACTAAGAATACTCAGATGGACATTCAGCTCCTTTACAGACTAACAGAAGTAAAAACACTAAAGAGGAAAGTAATTTTAATGGCACTTTCTTCTTGCAGAAGCTGTTCTCCTTGCTAGCCTGAGCTGCACAGGCAAGATCTCGGGTTAGCTGCTCTTATCCACCCTTCTTTCTCTTTATATTTTAAACTAGGGGAAATTAAAATTTTCCTCCATTTGCCAAAGAAAGGGCTCTGTGCTCGAGGGACCTCCTGAGACAATTGAGTACCATTTTTAGCAGCTAACATAACCGCTAATTTCAGATAAAAGGCTGAGATCTTTATTTATAAGAACCTTATAAATTCAGATCTGAATAAAGATTCCTCTTTCTATTCATTACAAAAAATTTTAATCCAATTTTACCATAGCCCATAAGAAGTGTCCCTTTGAGGCAAAGGGAATGCTGGGAGCAAATTCACTAAGAACCAGTCACTTTTTTCCACTGAATAGATAAGATCAAACTTTGGGGCAGAACTTGATGCTTTCAGTGACAGAAATATCCACATGTGGGAGAGTTTTTGAGGTTTCCTCCTGTCTGCTAACAGTAATACTGTTTTCCATAGCTTCCTGGATTTGTATATGAGCTAATGATCCTGGCATTAGAGGCACTCAGCTGACAGTAAGAAAGAGATGTGGACATTATACATGTATATTCCATATATATTTATTTTATACTGTGTATATTTAGCATATTATACATACATGTTATATATGCATAATTTGCCTCAACTATATCACTCTGGCATTGAGCTAGAGAGAGACAGAGCTGGAGCTGCATGCAACAAGCCTGCTTAAGTGTGGTGCTGCCTTTGTTTTTTGTTAAAATAAGTAAGTAAATAAATCCCAAACATCCAGCCCCACCACCTTTACTTTTAGGCAGGGAGCCCAGGCTTCCCCCCCCCCACCTCCCACAGAGGGAATTTGCTCCAGTCCCTGTGTTCAACACGTAGCAAAGCCTCCTGGACGGACTCGAGGACAGCTGCTCAGCAGGGAGGTTTGGAACCTAATGGCAGAGCAGGAACAGAACGGCTCCCCAAGGACCTGAGTGCTCCGGTGTGAGGAAGCCGGAGCCAGCACCGCGGCCGTGGCAGCCGTGCACGACAGCGCAGGCTGCACCCCCAGGACAAGGGGCTTAAACAGCAGCAGTAAGGGAAGGAGGAGATGCTCTCAAGGCCAGCATTTTGGAGAATTAGGAAAACTTACATTGCAAAGTTTGGAATTTAACACAACAGTTTCTTTCAAAAAGAATTTTTTTAAAAAGGTGTTCTGATACAGTTCTTTTAAATGTTATGGTATGAAGTGGCAGTAACAAGAGGCAGTAAGCCAAAATGCAAGAGGAAACAGTGAACATCTCACAGTGTCATCGCACACTCACTGAACAGCCACATCCATACACTGACTTGTGCCAGCTCTCTGCCCTCATACCAGAGCCCATTGGTCAGTACAGCAGAGAAAGAGAGGAAAAAAAACAAGAAAAGGAAAATGCAGAATAACAGCATGACAGTGAAGAAATGCCTTGCAGAAAGAGGGAATTTGTTTCCTGCAGCAGTGATATCCCTCCAGCTTCTCTCCCTCCCTCTCACCATACACATTCACGCTCCCCACGCGTATCGACGTTTCCCTGCTCAGCGCGTCAGCTGGACAGCCCAACACGCTCCCCTCTAGGATACACCCTCGCCAGCGGCGCTGGCTGCTGGCGCAGGCCGGAGATGTTTTGTTTAACCAGGGGCTGCTCTGGATCCCCAGACAGTGAGCAGAGCAGCAGCAGCTCTTTGGGGAGAGAAGGAGCTCCCAGCAAAGGTGCTTTGCCTTTTCCATGGGCTACCTTCCTCTGCAGTCTTGTCAACTAGCAGTACTGCAAATCCCTAGTCTTTTCCTTAAGGGATACAGGGCAGGCGACAGATGGGGTGGATGGTACCACCTGAGCAGGGTGTGGATTGTCCTCCTCAGCCTGGTCTCCTGCTGCTGAGCAAGTCTCTCACCTCTCAGTCCTTTGCAGCTTTGAGTACCTAGAATGGGTGGGATCGCTTTCTTTTGGGGATGGGATTTCCCCCAAGCAGATCCTTGCGGAGGTCTTCTGAAATAACCTTCAGGAAAAATGCCCCCAGAAAATGCCGAAAATAAACAAACACAAGAAGAAAGAAAGAAAAAAAAAAATAAAAAATGAAGAGTATCTTCCTGCAGGAAGAACTATTCCTCTTCACAGGCAGAGGTTTGCAGCAGCCAGCACACAGCAGCATTCAGGGCCAGCGGGATGATCCGCCCACGGGCCATCTGCAGCCCACGGAGCATCCGTGTGGGGCCAGCAAGCCCCGGCTGCAGGTCAAACCCCCTGACAGTAAGCATAATAAATGCACTCAACCAATTGATAAAATAAAACAACATAATCTTCTCCACTGCTCAGCTTCACAGTGGGGTAAGCTGAGAGTGAATCACATCAGCTGAGCTTCCTAAGCAGAGGGGAATTTCTGGCATGTGCTCAAACCCCAGTGGAAATGGATTGGTTTTATTAGACTGCATTTAAAACTGTCTTATTTTTAAAGTTAAATGTTTTCTTCTGTATTTTTAAATTAAAGCTTCTCCATGCACCAGTGAGCCCCCAAACTATGGTTTGGGCATCTTTGCAAGGCCATGGTTAGCAAGACTTGTTGAATATATTAGTTACTCTAATACAAGATATTATTTGCCCTTAGAAATCTTGTATGACTAGCATTCCTAGCCCATCTTGGGCACAACAGTGTTACTATTTTTGACAGCTTAAACCATTTGTGTTCACCATTTCATCGCAGTAACAAAACTCTTTAGTTGCAATCTTTGTTTTATTGAACCCCCCCTTTCTTTTTTTCTGCTGCTTTGTATTACCCTGCAGCTGAGAAATAATGAATCCGACCCTGCACCTCCAGAGACCATTCTTCCCTTTTCACTGTGCTCTGACCCAAGCTTTTACCTTCATACTCTTAATTCTGAGGCTAAGTATTTCTGATGTGCAGCTGTGTAATTCAGCATCACTTCAGAGCCACAACACCTGTGCTTGACACCAGCCGAGCATCCAGTCCCGCAGACGAAGCTCCTGAGAGCTCCAGCACGTAATGAACGTGGTCCCATTTCTAACCCACAACATTCATTGTGAGGCCAGGATCTTTCAAACTCCCCGTGCTGCCACACATTACCTGCCAAGCCATCCCGCAGGCACGGACTAGAACGATACCAGAGGAGCCGATTAGAGCTAGTCAGTAAATAACATGGGATGAAAATAAATTAGGTAGTAAAAGGGTCCTTGAGAAACTAGAAAAAGGTTGCATAGCCTTTCAACTTATTTGTGGTAAACTAAGAAGTGGTATATAAAGGCCTAAGAATTAGCTAAAAATGCTCTTAAAGCCAAAATATCCAGATCTGAACAGCCAAGTTGTGTACTGAAAGCCAAGGGAACTGTTGAACTGTTCAGAGTCAGACTAAAAAACAAAACACTTTCCCTCAACCCCCCCCCAAAAAAAACCTTGATTAAAAAAGAAAAACAAAAAATGCTGATCTTTTATGGTTTAGTAGAAAGACTTGAAGAATGGCTAACAAACAGCATGAATTATTAAGGACCAAGGTTACTGCTATTACACACACATTGCTTCAGGAACTGAACTCAAAGCTGCACTAGTAAAATCATTTCTAGGAGTGCTACAGTGATAAAACAGGTTCACATGACCTTCATTAATTGTTTCAGTCAACTTAGTATATTCATGCTGAATCTCTAAGAATTTTCTTAACTAATTTTCAAGAAATGGTGGGCCTGATTCCAATCTAAACAGAACTGATTTTACTATGCGACTCCAGCAGGCCAAGTATTCATTTATGTTGGAATAAACATGGTCAAAATCAGCACCATTCTTCAATCTGAGATTGACAGAGCACCAGGGAAGGCTGAAGATCTGTACATCACAGAGACCTCTCCGAAGTTTCCATACTCCATCACTGCTCTCTTCTCAAATCCAGGGGAAAAAAAAAAAAATATATATATATATATATATATGTCTTCTGATATCTGCCCTGATCACACCCTGGCTTGCTGCTGATGGCTGCCAGCTCAGAGTAAAGAATATACCCGAGGTTGAGCTATTTATTAAAATGTGTAAGTGGCAGAATATTGACTAAAAGAAGCTAAATATTGTCACTACTAAACAAAGAATTAAGATAAGCTAGAAAAACTACTCTGGAAATTGAGAGAGAAATGTGCAAGTTGAAAATACAGGGCCCAAAGCAGTTGCTACAGGTCTTTCCTGTATACCAAAGTCCAGAGGGGGAAAAAAACAAACAAACAACAAAAAAAAAAAACACACACACACACACAAAAAAAAAAAAAAAACCACTTAAGAAAAAATATACATATATGCACACACACATATATGTAGTTATGTAAGTATACACACATACACATAGTCATTTCAGACTCAATATTCAAGCTGTGCCAGGACAAAAAAATAGCTAATGATGTTTCCTAGGTCATATATAGGATACAGGAATTGTTTTTTTATCCCAACATACAGGACTCCCCTAGGACTTACCCATCTTCATGTTGGAACACACACCAATTGCTGCAATGCTTGAAGTTCCAGCTCCCCATGCTCCAAAAAGCCTTTTTATCTACAAAGCTGTGGCTGCAGTCTTGAGGGAGACAACCTGTTGATGGTCTCACGAGGAGAATCACCTGCTCCTGCAGCACCTCACGTAGATGAAGAAGCCAACGCGGTGCCAAACTGCAGCGCTGCTCGCTACACAGCTGTATGCAGTGATTTGTTTTCTGTCAATGGGTGCTGGGAGCAGGTTGGAAAGTAGAGAAACAGAGAAGCTCAGTGACAAAAACCAAAGGTAAAGGTTCCAATTAAACACACAGCAGTCAAGTTAAAATTATAGGTGACAATTACTGTAACTTGATTAGGCACAATAGCAAATTCACTTCCCTAAATCACTTTCACAACTCTCCTAGGAGGTCTGAAAGATGTAGTATATGAGGTTCATTTAATTTCTAATGTAGTAATTATCACTACCGAATAAAAAAAAAAAATATAGCAGTGACAGACGCAGGAAATAAATTTAGCACTTGAGGTTTTAATAAAAATTTTATATGCAACCCTGTTGGTTAGAAATTGTTTAATCAATCTTATCTGGTTCACAGACTTTCTGCTGAGCTTTTGCTTCATGTTATTACAAGGCAATATGCTGCAGCACCTCCTCAGCATCCCAAGCTGCAGAGCAGGAGTGCTATGGCTACCACGAGCTCCGCCGTTTTGGGTGTGAACAGCCACAGTTTCGTCCATATGCCACCGCCAGCTACTTTCAGGTGGTGTAGCCAGCCAGCTCCAGCCCCCAGGAGCCTGGAGAAGGGCACAAAAGGGCCGTTTCCCCCCAAAATGGCAAAGCAGTGCTAACCTGCAGAAGAGCACGCTGTGCAAGACGACTTCTGGCAGCAAGAGGGGGCCGCAAGCAGACGTCCCATCAGTGGTAAAAAAGACTACTGCCCTGAAAGAAATCTACCTTCTACCGAAACAAAGCTTGAGAAGGAGATGTTATTATCCGTATTTTACACAGGGGTAGTGGAGGCAGATTGCAAAATTAAGACCATGATCCACCGCTATTGGCATCTCTGATGTTCCTGACTCAGGGGGTTTTCAGCTGCCCAAGCCCCTGGGCACAGGCAGAGAAGGAGCTGGTGAACCTGCCCTGAGCTCCTGCCCTGCTGCCGCCTAAGTTTGAGCAGAAATGTTTTATTTCTGTTTGCAAACCAGGGCAGCCTGAGTAGCAGAGAGGTTAAAACAGAATTATTAGCATCTAAAAAAAAAAAAAAAAAAAAAAAAAAAAAAAAAAGGCAGGAACATATTAGCAGAAATCCTGTCTTCTCTCAGTATCTCATTTATTTAACCATCTCTGCACTTGCGTTGCCTTACAGTGCTGCTAATGAGAAAGCTGGGGCAAATTACCGAGTGCCCCTTTAACTGGGTGTTTGTACCATTCTGGAATAGGTAAAATGAGCATGGCCAAGCGGTGGGTGTGCAGTCAAGAGCCGCTTCGCTTTCCCCATTTTGGTCATCAGCCCCCGAGCGGGGATGAGCTGTGCTCTTTGCGGGAATGCTTGCCCAAACACACAATGATCAGTCACTCAAGTTCGTGTTGTTTGGAATCAATACAAGATTCAATAAATATTTGGGTGTCACCATAAAGGAAACATCCAGGACACTGAAGCACCGCAATGTGGTAATTTGAAGCAGAAGAATAAACAGCTGACCAAGGAATTAATGTAACATTCTTCCATTGATTTATTCCTACAGGAGGCTGATGAAGCAGTATTTTACCCCCATGCATGTTCCTATGGTTCATAACCTCTCCTGAAGGTCTCCTGAAACATGGCCAGCCAAATCAAACTGTCTTCACCTGGGAGGATCTCACCTCATCTTCCCTTCTCCGTAGGTGGCTCCTTCTGATTTAGCTGTGCTCTTCACAGCTAAATCTCCAACCGGCTCAGCAACAGCTCCGCTTGGCCAGCAATATCCACGGCATTTGCTGCTTGCAGGAACAACTGGAGTCTTGTGCAAGCCCAGAAGAGAGAAGGGACCTGGAGGTGGCTGTCCTGGACCCCCACTTGCAGCAGGATGGTGAAGAGGAGGAGGGGTGGAAGAGCTTTGGGCTACAAATTGCTTATAATCCCCAGGAGGCTCTCTGGGTGCTGTGCGTGAAGGCAGAGCTGCACCTTTCGGTAGCAAAAAGCTCTTGTGGTAGTGTGTTTCCAAATACATTCCCCAGAGCCATCCACCGGCATCTCTCAAAGCGCCACAAGACTGGGGACAAAACGGGGGATGCTGCCAGTTCTGCGTGAGCTGTTGGGAGCCCGACAGATGATTAGAGTTGGCAATCACTTCAGCCAGGCACCCAAAAATCCCTGTGACCTTCAGAAATCCCCGTTGTTGCTTTTACCTGTCAGTGCTGCTCCAAAGCCATCAGAGCCATGACAAAATGATTAATTAAGCACGGTTCAGGCTACGAATTTTCCCCCTTGCCTCCTTAAGCCGGAGTCTCGGTGTCATTTTGACACACTAAACAACTACAGCATATAGATATCCAGAGCAATTACATTTTGACAGCCCAGATGGGCAGGGTGCTGGAGGGAGCTCCAGCAAACAAGAGCGGGGAGGGAAGGTGTCCGGAAAATCTCCGCGCTGCAGCAAAATCCTCACCCGCACCTTCCCTGGCAGCCGGCGCTGCTGCTGGGATCGGAAAGGCCACTGCTGCCACCTGGTGTCACCCGCCTGGAGCAGAGCAGCGAGCAGGGACTTTGCAGACCAGAAAAACTGATGAAGCTCAAGCTGGGAAAATGAGAAGTGACTCGGCCCAGGCCAGCTGGGAAGGCCGCGGGACGCCTGTGCGCAGACGTCTGAGAGGTGTCGCGTCCAGCTACATCTCAGAGGCACTAGCTTGAGGGTAACCGAAGGAGACATGAGAAAGGAGAAGGGAAATTGCTCTAAAAGTTTCTCCTAAAAGAAGCTGTCTGGTGGGTGGGAATTACGGGATCGGTGGCTATGCTCGCCCGGCTCCAGCAGAGCCACAGGAAAGGCTACCTGTGCAGAGATGAACCTGGCCTGGTCCTTCCAGAGCCCGCCAAGGACGCCAGGGCCATGAGGCAGGTCCAGGACACGGACCTTCTCCAGAGGTCTCATGCAATTTCTCCTGACCGTGATGCCTCCCTGCGCATGTTTTCATCAGCTTCGCTCCTAGGAAAATCAAAGAAATAGCGGCAAAGTGGGGAATGTTCCTTTGCATTTGGCATCAGCACGGGGGCTCACAGTGTGGTGGTCGGAGCCACATGGGTGCTTTTTTGGGGAAGTTCATTGTGGCCCCTTTTGCTATTTCCAGCTTGGAAAGACACAGCTTCTCACTTAACAGCAGAGCGCAAAAGCAGCCAGAGTGGATTCACCAGCAGTCACAGATCCAGGACAAGGCTTTGCAGCAGGGGTGACAGTTCAGGACCTGCACCAGGACCCGGTGTCCTCGCGGGTAGTCCGGGCAGTGGCGACACGCTGAGCGGGACAAGGCTGCACGGGCAGGGGATCCGCATGGCACTCGCTGCATTCCCGACCTCAGGGGCAGGCAGGACACCTGGAGCGGCTCTGGGTCCTGGGCAGCAGCATGGAAATCCTAACCTGGTTCTTGGTCCTGAAATCTTGGGATTTCGTCAGGCCTGTAGATACACAAAGCACCTCTGTGCACTTAAATAGGCCTAAATAAATGGTTACGGTGGCACTGGTGTAATCCTCCAAGGCCTTAGACACGGGCTTGATTTTATACCCTGTGAAGTGCTCCAAAAATCGAGGGAGGGAGATAAACGGGGATGAGGATGTTGGCCAGGGATGTGGGAAGAGCTGCACTCAATTCCCCGCTTTGCCAGAGCCCTCCCTCGCTGTTCTGGGCACGTTACGAGGGCTCCGCAGTTCGCTGCCCCGTGGGAGCTGCTGAAGAGTTGGCCCATGGGCCGCAGGTGCGAAATGCGATTCTGCTGCCTCCCGAGGGCGCTGGGCGATCCCTGCCATGGCGGGGCCGAGGTGCAGCGCCAAAGGCGCTAGGGGTGAGCAAGTCCGCAGGCAGGCACGGAGGGACCCGAGAGGGGACGAGCCTGGACTGTCTGGTGCGGACTAGTTACACTAAATAAAATTGCTCTAAGAAAAGAAGAAATCATCTCCTGCAAGAGTTGGTATGGAATGGAAGCTGGGGTTTGCATTTGTTCCCTAGCTGTTATCTGTATCGTCTCAACACGTCCCTGTGGCTTATTCCCTACGGGTCTCCAGATTCCCTGGGATCGGGCAGCACCGCATGGCCCTCAGGAGCAAAAATAAGTTTCCACATTCTGCCAGTTGCTGCAATTCCTGTTCTCTTGGCACTGCCCCATAAAACAAGATGCACAAGTTAAGCGTGAAATAAAGCCACCACTAAGGGAGTAATCATTATCCGATCAGCTCCCAGGGTATCAAATAGCAGTAAATTGAGCCTCGGCTAATAAGTAGACAATTTGCAGTGTCATACTGTTACACTTTCAAAGCTAATTTAACTATTCCATTAAAAAATGAAAACATATTCAAATTAAAACACCCATAAGATATGGAAAGCGGAGGGAGAGGCCTCATTGGAGAGAAGACATGAAATGCATCAGTAATTTCCCGTCAGGCTACAGCTCCCTTAACTGACCATGACAGTCAGAGATGAAATAGAAATTTCTATATCAAACAGGAACACAAAGGAGAGCTGACCTTTGATCAAATGTCTCTTTGTAGTTTTGACAGGGAGATTTGCATTAGAAGAATTTATGCTGGACACTTACAGGAGAAGTTAGCTGCCAGCTTGTAAAGGAAGAGGGAGGTCAAACCATCCTTAAAGAAGGCTGTGAGATGAAAGCCGCGCTCTCCTCGCTGCACGTCTACGCAGGCAGCTCAGGCTCCCTTTATAAAGCCCAATGCCGAAGGTTTTGTGCAGGTTTTCAAAGCAACATTTATTCAGGGGTGGGAAACCCCTGTTTTCAAGCATGCAGCAAAGGCAGCTTTGCATTAAAGAAAAAACCCTTTAGCACAGCAGCAGGAGGCCTATTAAAAAAAAAATCTAAACAGAAGTACCAATTATCATATTGAAGCCACAGGCTTAGCTGATCTTCATTGTTTTCCAGAAGGGAAGAAAAAAGGAAAGCAGGATGAGAACAGAAAGGCAGGTCTGTTGTGGAGTCAGTGACCCACTGAGGAGTCAGCCCCACGGCACCGCTTTGCAAGGGGCCACTTCTTGAAACCAGATGTGAGCTGGCAGCTACAGTGCCCTTCCTTGCACTGGCAGAGCCTGAAATGTTCAGCTGAAAAATGTCCTGTGAAGAAGGCACTGGGCAACGGCTTTGTAAATAACTGGAGGATCTTGTGGAAACGCGTAGAAGTGCAGAGATTTTATTTTCACCTCGCCAGGAAAATTTCCATTGCTTATTTTAACTCTCACTAAAAGCTACAAAATAGAAGTGTTTTTCAGACAGGATTTACAAAAGATCCCACCCTCGGCAGTTAAGAGATTTGCCAGCTTCCTTAGGCTGAAGATGCTGTCCCTGATAAATGCGACAGTATTTTGGAGTGCCTCTTTTGCTTCTTTCTCTTACTTTTTTAGTATTCCTGAGCTTGCCAAATTTCTCCATAGGCCTGTTTTTGCAGTCCTAATTTCACTCCCAATTTTCCCCCACAGACAGCAGGATTGGGATGGATTTTCAGCTGCTTCCCAGACTACTGCTGCAATGAGGCCACTGCCAATGAAGCAGCGAGCCACGTCCTAGCTGCGATTGCAGACGCAGGTGATTTAGCTTCTTCATTAAATGAAGAGAGCTTTGAATATCTGCTGCCTTTCCCCAAAGGGCCACCTCTGCCTTCTTGGTGCCTTTTTGCTGTAGTGAAGCCCCTGGCTGGAAACAGCAGACGGAAGGTGTCTGGGACCCCCGGCCTCCAGCAGCTGCGAGGTGCTGGTGCAGCCAGGAGAGGTCAGTGAACACACACACACCGAGCTCATGATCTCCACATCTGGCAATAAAAATACTGCATTTAATAAAAACGAGCCGGTCCCAGCTCTTGAAAGGGGAGCTGTCGCCCTCCAGACCGTGGGACCTTGGCCATGCCTGTCCCTGGGGACTCCTTCCTTCTCCAGAACATGTTTTAAGGTTCCCTGACTACTGCAGCTCTGCATCCTCCACAATAAAATTATCCCCTAGAAATGTGCAGGAACCAGGCTATAAAATTGCAGCTCACAGTCCTGCTGCCAGCAGCAAACCTCTTGACTGAGCTAGGGGGCTAAAATTTCTCTCAAGTTCTCCAGATGCCAAGTACCCTTGAAAAGAAAAGCACTAAATGGAATTTGGAAAAGCTTCTGTTCCAGGTTAGACATCTCAAACAGACACATTTTCTATCCAGTGGTCTTTCAGTTTTGCTCCCTGCCTCCCACTTAATTGACTTACATGGGACCCAACATCCAGCACTCGGCAGCGCAGCCTCAGAGCTGCGAGGTGAACACACTGACACCATGGGATCACCCTCAGGAGACAGGTAGGAAGGGGACGAGAAACTCAGATGGAAATTTATAGGCTCAACTGAACAGCCAAGATTACTCTGCTACATCTGTTCCTTGGAGCCATCAGTATCGAACCTAGTTCCATTAATTTTATGGCTTTTGAGGACTGTCCATGAGCCTGAAACATCTGTTTCCTGAATCTGTTATGGAGTGCTGCTTATTTCAGAGAGTTACAATCTTGGTGTTTCCTCTCGCTGTGGTTTGAGTTTTCTTTCTGGATTGCTTTTACTGTGTAGCATGGGTCTAGTCCCAAATCCTTCCAACTTAATAGCTGCTTTTCCTCAAGTTTCCTTTTGAAGGGTATATCTAATAAGGTGGCAAGTCATCAATGCAAACCAAAAACACAGCACCTTTTCTGTCAACAGGGCATGCTTTATAGGATGGGCTACAAACGCCACGTTGACTCATTCAAAACATCTAGGTAATAAGGAAATACCTAATATTTGTTGGTAGCAGGAATGCATGCACATGCAGTCGGAGGACTGGAGCTCACTTTTCCTTCTGTTTGGGAGCTCATTCATGGGCAGCTCACTTCAAGCAGAGCGAGCAGAAAACAGCTACCTTCTGAGTTTGCTTGAGCCCTACCATTTCATGCAAGCAGCGAATCTAGTCCTCAAACGCCAGCCACGAGGGCGGCTCTCAAGAAAGCGGCGCGTGCTCTAGTTGCCTTCTCCCTTCCCCCAGGACAAGGGTTTTCATCCTGTTCTATACAGGGACGCCAAGGATGGTGTAAATGGGGCCTATAAACAGACTACATTCAAGCCAAGTAAATGCTTTCCAGGACCCCAAGGACTTAGGTGGCGATCACTGGAAATTGCCTTTAGCGAGTGTGAAAGAGTCTCCGCTTGTTCCTAGAGTCGTGGGCAGGGGCAAGGGCTGGAGGAAGCCACATACTGAGCATCGTAAATGGCTTCAGTTGATACCCTGCCAAAAGCAAAGAGAGACGCTTAGTGGTGAGAAATTACCACAGTGACTAGAAGGCAAAGTCCAATTTTAAAGGCTAAATCTTGCTCATAATCAATGTTCTCCTGGTTGTGAGCTAAAAGCAGCCAAAAATGGCCTCTGAATTATTACTTACTGGCCCCTGTGACCAAAGATTGTGCTCTTGCAGGAAAGCAAAGCCATCCAGAGCGCAAGTCTGTCCGGGAGAAGGCTAGCCAGGGTTAGGCCAGCTTTCTGAAAGGAAACATGTGGAAAAAAATGGTTAAAAACAATAAAAAAATAGAAAAAAGGCATTACACTGAAGAAACAATAAACCAAGCTGCACTTAGGACATGGAACAATGTGTTTCATCTTAGCAGACAGCTGGAATTTGAAGTAGGCTTCACCTGGAATGCGTGGGAAGCAACAAGCACAGGCAAAAGCAGGTAGTGGCGACTGTGGCCAGTAGTCACCCTTGTTGGAGGTTTCTGCATCACTTTTAATTAGAGAGCAGGATGCCAAGGTCATAAAAACCCAGATGTTCGAATACTATGCACATTCATATCCTCAACCACCAACATTTAGCAACACAGCAAAAGCAAAACATTTCTGTCAAGAACAGCTAATTTGAAATCACAGAGCAAATTGCTCAGGTAATTTGTGCTCAAGTTAAGAAGTGAAGTCACTCACACATTGGATTACAGTTGTGGAAGAATGGCTTTCATTGCTGCAAGGGTGGGAGAGGAGACTTTTCTTGGGGAAAGCAAAGAAAAATTCACAGACTGAGAAATATGTAGAGAAGGATTTCTAAATTTGTATTTGTCAAAAATCACTAATAATCTCACCTATTTGGAGACTGGGGAAATTAAACCCCACAGCCTTTACCTTCATGCCTAAGAAGCGACCAGGACATTCCACTTCCCCAGGAGGTGCAAAAACACCAAGTAGGAAAACGGGAGAGTTGAGGAAAGCTGGAAGTCAAGCCTGGACACTCAGGTCTGCAAGGACTGCAGTCTTCACCAGGGCCCCGTGCTGCTACTGCTGCCACGTGCTGCAGCCTGAGGCTGCTGGGAGTGAGCACAGACCATCGGGGAAGCAGAGGGCCAGTTGCAAATCCAGCTCCCACCGCAGAAACTGCAGCAGCCAGTCCTGACACACCGACACGGGTCCCTGCCACCCTCACCGCTGCTTAGTTCCAAGTTACCTCAAAAATAAAAGATTTCCAGCATCCACACTCATGAGCAGCAGTTCAGAAGAGCTTTGTTATTGCAGAAAGACTGTGAGGACCACTTAAGTCTCACAGAAACCTGGACTCTCCTACAGACAAACGAGGCTCCAAGAACAGAAGATGGAAGGGTACTGTCTGGTTCATGGCCAGGATTTTTTAGCCTTTTTTTTTTTTCATTCCACTTCATATTTATCTTACTACTACCAAATCAAGCTGAAATCAAACAGTCCTCAGTCTCTCATCTGGCTTGTGGCACACCGCAAATGTCCGGTCGGGAGCAGGGCCAGGGAGCACAGGCAAAGCGCAGCCCCAAGGGCAAGGAGAGGCGGTCTTCCAGGTGTTTCACAGCTGAGCAGCCACAGGCACTCACACAAATCAGCTGAAAAGGAGCAAAAGTAATGAAGAAGCAAAACAGAAGCATTTTATAAGGAAACGCTGCACATTCCTAATGCTCTGTTTTGTGAAAAAGCAGCTTCACCTGGAGGAACGCTGGAAGCTGAATCCCTGCCAGAGGAGTAATCTGGTAAACTTCATAATGAATATTTCTGCAAAACAAAGTCTCTTTGTGGATTTAAATGAATCTAAAACACATTCATTAATTTTTAGCTAAGAATTGAATTATATTTTGTTGCTGACCTCCACGTTGTTTGTCTGTAACTAGATTTCCCCTAAAAGGCAGCAGCGCTCTTTAATCATAATGCCAACCTTTGGATCTACTTCAGCAGCAATTACCCGGAGCTTTGACTTTGATATAATTTATATTTCAGAACACATCATATATAACTCTTTCTTCTCCCTTCAGTGCGGGTGTGTGAATGCGTATGAACCCATGGAAATATGAATTGCTGCCTATTTATCTCATTCAGGCTGCATGAGTGAATGCTGCCTCGCTCGCCACATGTCCTCAGCCATCCTGGCCAACCTAGCGGTGGGGCAAAAAGCAGGAAAAAGAGCAACAAAAAGCAGCAAAAAGTTTGAGATTGTCAGAGCAATCAAATAACCCCTGTCCACTTCTGCCCAGGAACATAACTTCAAGTCTCTCCCAGAGCATCCTGAATTAAAGAGCTTTCGCAGTGCAGAGCAAGGGAAGTAGGAGGACTGCTGCCTGGAGCCCTGTCCATTGGGTTCTTCTCTTTACTGTTTGCATCATCCTGCTCAGCTCACTTGAGAATCTGGAAGTATAAAATTTAGATATCTATGCTGAAATTTGAAAATATCCCTCAGATGGTCCAAATTCAGATTTGACAAGTCACAGCATCTTCATCTGGACAATAAGGGTTAAGCTCCACAGGCAGGCAACAAATCCAAATGATGAAGGCACAGCTTTTAGGTATTTAGTACAAAAAAAATGATGGTTTCATCAAACCCCATATTGTCATTTCACTGAAATGTTTGTCACTTCCCAAAAAAATACAGTGGTCAGGTTCAAGCTCTGCCTTTTGGCTATCTTAGGGTAAATTAATCTTTAGTGAGGCAGTCCCAGCCCCTAGAAAGTGGCTTGAAACCCTGCACATCTAAGTCCTGAACGTGAGTCTTTGAAAGGGTGGAAAATTCAGTGAGCACATTATGTTGTTCACCCTGCACAGGAGAAGACCTGAGATGACCATTGTCATTACAGTTCAACAAGTCCTTGTGGCAGTTGCTGTCTGTCATCTGTTCTGCATATAGGGGCCCAAAACTAAACTCCTTGTCACTAGCTGTGATTGTGACCAGCTTGTATTACAGAAGCACTGCTCTGATCAGCTTTGGCCTCTTCTATTACACTGAATTTAACTGGAGATTTTTGCATCAGGTTTAATATTGTGTGGTTGGGCTGGTGGATCAGAAACTGAATCTGAAGGCATCAAGTGGTAGAGAAGCGACTAATGAAGCCACCTGATGATCCCTTCAAACGGCTAATTAAGCCTCCTGTTCAAAACAGGCTCCTGCTTCAAGGATTGAACACGGTTTCACCTCCCTGCTGTGGCATCAGCACCAAACTTGCCTTTCACCACTCATCTCTCTTGCTGTAGGCAGCTGGTACCACGCTTGGAAACTTCTCTCTCTCACTACAGAGCCTTTGAGTTAACAAGCTGCATTTTTCTTCCATCTGATTATTCTTCTTTGGGACCCCTGTAAGTGAAGTACCATCCAGAGACAGTGGCCATGGCCCATAAATTTAATTACTAACCTTTAATTCATAGATGGCAGAAACAGTTCTTCAAGAATCTGAGTTAATCAGGCTTTGCTGACAGTGGCAATCAATTGTTCAGCAGTCTACTTTTTGCTTAATTACTGGTGCACTACATTGCATTTTGAAAATGTCAAGCATCCGCTTTTAGAATGTAATAAATCATTTCTACTCAGTGTGCAAGGCTAAGGTAGCAGACTATTATTCTCTCACACCTGACCTTGGCTACAAGGAGAAGAAATTGATCACTTACTGTAGCAGTGAAATATCATTTAGAGAGAAAGGAGTCTTAACCAAGAACTTCAACTGAAAATGAGAGTAACTTCCTGCCTTTGTCATGAGCCTCCTGGCCTGGGGATGTAGCTCTCCTAGAACTCACCTGCTAATAAGGCACCGTCTACACAAGGGAGCAGATGATCAAATATTAATCACAGCAGGAATCAACAAAGCCGCTGCGCTCTAACTTGTACCCTGCTATTACACTGACACACCACGACTCTCCAAATGTTTGTAGTGACCATTGGCATGTCCATTATCATATGGCATGTCCATCAGTGTAGTGACAGACATTGCACAGGGAGAACAAGGAGAATACACTGGTGAAGAAGAAAACACGTCTGAGAGATGAGATCCAATCCATCACCTAATGGCCTTTGTTATCCCAGAGAAATTGCGCAGCAGGAGAGGGATTCGATCATAGTCAGCCTGGTGAAACTCTGGCCCCTGGTAGTCAGTTTGCTCCCAAGGCCCGGGGAGAGGCACCTTGATTCTTTTTCCTCCAATATCAAGCTGGGATCTTTGCATGTCAATATAAGAGTCTTTGACTCTTCTTGGTTTCAAAGAAATTATCTTGACAGAGGCAATTTAGTCAGCTGGACCTTGGAGAGGACAAAAGTGTTGGCTTTTTGTCAAAAGTGAGACTGCATTAATTCAAAAGAATTCAAGGAAATGTATACTACTGACATACCATTTGCAAGTCATACTCACATGAGTGTTCACTTCACCCACCAGATATCTCTCTTGTCTATTAAGACTGTTATTCTGTGGGACAAAGACATCCTAGGGTGCCAAACTGGTACAGTGTTTAGTGTAACGACTTCTCGTATGGTGCTTTGGCACTACTGTAGTCATGACTTTTGAGTTTAATAATATTGAGTCTAATATGCAGGACACTGAGAGTTCTCACGTCTACTCCATACATCCCCTACATTGCACATGAACCTGAACTTCCATGCACACGTCTCCGCTAGTTGTGTCTCATCTGGTCCAGGTCATGCCGATGGGAATGCTGCTACCGAGGGGAGATTCATTCCCATCTGTCTCCATCTGTAAGGAGCAATGGGGTGAGCACTTTTTATTTTTTAATTGTGTGTGTTTACAGAGACTAACATGACAGAAACCTGTTCTTTGATCAAACCCCAGAGACTAACAGGATAAAAGTAATAAAGGCCATCTTCCTTGCTGAGAAAAGGGAGACATTTTCAGCAACAAGACTGTGCTCAGCCATGTTAAGAACAGTACATGGATTTTGGCTAGTATCAGCAAACATGATATGAAGATAAAAGGCATCCTCTGAGGATGCTGCCAGAAATGAGAAGGAAGAGGCTATGTCATGAATCATATAGATCAGATTTCCTCTCTCATTGTCTTTTAATAGAAAAGCTTCTCACCCACTCCCAAGGGTATCGATGAAAATTTCCTTCAAATCAGAGGTGGGTTAGTGTTTCTTTTTTTTCTTTTTTTTTTTTTTCATCACACATACATGCATCCAGATAAAAGGATTTTTCCCTTCTGGAAAGCAAAGTGGATCAAGCTGGGAGCCAACAGAAAACCAAGTGTGATTAAGGAATGAAAACAAAGCAATAAAATGTTCAGGACTTAAAAGACACTAAAATCACTTTTTAGAAGAATAAAAAAGAAAGAAAGAAATGAAAGACACCAAAGAAATCTCTAATCTTAACGCTTCTACTCTCTTAACTGAGAACAGGTTCAACTTTCCTCCCCATTGACCTGCATGGCCCTTGTTAACCAGGAGTTTGACTGCATGGGTTGGGCATCCCTTTTGGGATGAACCAGTGGCACTGAGGCGGTTTGGGAGGTCCCAAACACCCGGGATCTCCAGGACCTCACTGACAGCTCAGGGTAGGCCAGGTCATCCCCCTGTTCCTCACAGCGTGGTGGCCTCATCCTTCCCCAGACCCCAGGACAGCGCGGACGCACGGAGCAAAGCAGCATGGCCACCCTCATCTCTCCACGCCAGCCCTCGGTGAAGACATGAGTTCTTCTCCCATGTCTCCACAGGGTCCGGAGGCAGAAGGCACTAGAGGGCAGTGCCTGCACGCCGTGAGCCGAGGCCCGCGCACCGCTGGCGCTGGGCGGCCGCTTGCTGCTCCGTCTCCCCTCACACGTGCAGCGCTTCAGGCCTTCGGCTAGGGAAAGAAAGGCAGCCAGCCGCTACCTCCACCAGTCCACGGTGGCTCCCCCAAGCCCCGTTTGCCACCACGCAAGCGCAGCCACAGCAAGGTGGTTTTGCTCACACAGCACCAGAGGCCCTCGACGGCACTTGCGGCTCAGTGCTGAAGGCAAGACGGCATCTCCCTGCCTTCCAAGGTCTCCTTCCTGGTCTGAGGATGTCCCCTCAGGAGGAGGGAACCTTCTCCAGGACTCTTTTGCTGGCTAAAGACCTCTCTGGTGCCAGGCTCACAGATGGCATCTTCCTACTGTTGTCCTGCTGCTGTCCATGGGCAGTGTGCGCTACAAAGAGCTGAATTAATTCACATTAACAACCTGCACGGAGCAGGCTACACCATGACGGCAGAGCACACCTGAGAACAGCCAGCCTGGGTTGCTGGGAGTATCAGCAGGTTACAGGTTACGGATAAACTAATGGTCCTGTTACTGAAAGTAGTGGCAGGCGGATCGTGGACTTCAACATGGGAATTGCTGACTGACTACAGCCAGCACGCGTCACGAGCTGAAAGCCCTCAGCGGTGCAGCCGGTGTCGTAGTCTTTCCATCTCTGTTTGCACCAGCCTCACCTTGCTCACCGGATACTTGTGAATCCTCACAGGTGCTCCCTGGTTATCACCCTTCACACCAAAACAGAAAAAAAAACCACCAGACCTTCACACCAAAAAACAACCCACCAGACCTGCTGCATTAGATGAAGTCCAGACAGAGCCCACCTCCTTCGAGCTTTCCTATGGGGCCCTAAGCAGCTGAATTGACACTCCCGTGACTGATTTCTTCCAGCCTAAACTATTTCCCTTGATGGTCTGCCCTAATGGAAAAACAGCTTTTCCACCTTTCAAATGCAAGCAAGATAAAAAATGCCTTCCTTGTTCAAAAAACATGGGGAATCGTTGCCAAAGAATATGCATGTTAATAACATATCCTTTGTATGAAAAGATGGCTCTGAAATTTCAAGTGATTTCCCCAGCATCTAAACAATACCCAGAGTATGGCAAGGAGATGAAAATAATCCTTGGGGTGCCTTACAATTTTCATGCCGTTTGTAAAATAAATAAATAAATACAAATTAGCACTGTGGAAGAATCTTTTGAATGCTCTTGTTTTCACCCCCTAGGATTCCTGTTCCAGAGTTAATAAAAAACAGTTGCATAGATAACAGTTCCCTGAGGCTGAGGTGTTATTTCTAAAATAAATTGCTTATTTGAAAAATTGCAGGGAAACTATTGCATTTGGAAAGTATGAAACCTTTCGTAATTAATCTGGGAGCACGAGGGAAGGACACCGACCTTGTTCGTAACCCGTTTGCTTCAAGCGCTCGCACGCAGCCGGGGCTGCCGATCGGGCATGAAACAGACCCAGCAATTGGGATCCTACTGTGTTCCAGAGGAGAACGAATTGGTGATGGTGGCGAGCTACTACTTTACCCACTGGCAGATCAACATGACATTTTGCTGTGCCCCCGCTGCTGGTGTCTGACAAGGACCATGCAGGATTGCCAAGGGCTGCACGGCTCTGCTGCAGCAGGGCACACTTCGAATGCCATCATGGGGAAATGACGATGCCTCAACATCCCCTTGGCTTTTCCTTTTTTCCTCCAGCCTCTCAGAGGCAGGGATGTTCCTTAAGGCACTGAGCCACAATGCGGAGGCTCAGGAAGTCCTTTTGGCTTCAATATATCCAAAATAAAACATTCCGAGTTCATTAAAATGAAAAGCAAGACCCTGTGGTCAAGATATTCCATGTGATGCTCTTGCTGCAGGAGGGAGCAGTGGGCATACTTAGGGTTCATGGAAACGGAGAAGGAGGATAACTGTTTCCTTTGGCCTCAAAACTGCCAGATTCTCACAAGCGGCCAAATTGGTACCTCCTTGCCTGCTGGACTGAGGTTGGAATGGGGATCTGGACATCAGGGAGACAGGCTCACTTGGCCACATGGATACCAAGGAGCAGACACAACCATGAAGCACCATGTGCTGGGTCACGAGAAGACATATGGAGCAGCACAGGCTACTGCTGCCAGCCATGTGCCCTCCTATGCAGCTCCTTTAGGTGCCGGTCCCTGCAGGAACCCCACCTTCCTCTGGCCCCCCCACCATCTCGTTCCACCTGTGAACCCAGCTCACTGAAAACGCAATCAAAACAATGAGAGAACACTTGAAAAAATTCATAAAACAGAGCCATTTCAGGACTCCAAGATGTGAAAACAACCGTGAACTTTTCTGCATTTATTTTTCAAAAAAGAAAAACAAAATCAGGTTTACCATTTTTAAACCAGATCTAATTAAAAAATAAATAAATAGGGAGCTTTGCTTTGCAAATGTATATTTATAGAGAACAACCCTATCGCCTCTCGCCCTTCATCTTTGCCAGACTAAACAAGCCATTTTAGCTTCTTCTCCAGCAGACTCCCTGCTGCTTTACCACCATTTCTGCATCTGTTTCAGTTCCAAGTCTTTGAACCCGGCTGACCAAAATCTACAGGCTACCCTAGACGATACCTCATCCATGGCTCTGCTAGCATGGCACATATCTGCTCCTCCTGCAGGCACTTGACCTGCTTCGTCCTTGGAGCACACGTGTACATCACAGACCTTCTGCAAGGACATTTTCTTTGAAGGTCCTTCCAAAACATTTGGAACTGAAAGGGACATTAAAGGCATTGGTTTTAATGATCCTGATCCCACTGACTGTATTGGGATATCTCAAAGTGTTTTAATTTATACCTACATGTATACAGGCATACAGAGAGACAGAAAAGACCATGTATGTGCAGCAATAAAAAAGTCCAGAATCTCCTTTGTTAAATAGCCCTTGCTGTGGGCAGCGCAGTATATTTTTACTCATTAAATCAAAGTGGCTGCTCCTTGCCCTTCAAGTCTCCAGAGAGCAACTACTCTTGATAACAGCCAGTCCCCACAGACTCATTACGCTTTCTTGTAGCTGTTTGCAGAGGCAGGGTGCTAATCTATGAAGATAAGAAGCCAAACCTTTCACTACGAGGACATTTTTTACTACTTGTCTCGTGCTCTCCCTTGTAATTTCATCAAAGCCCAAAGCTAAAAACCTATCTAATCTGTCAGAAGAGCCAATCTAATCTATCACCATTAAACACTTTTATGGAGAAAAATGAATTGCAGCATTAGAGATATTGTGATTTAGCACATGAAAGAGATGGAAAAATGTCTCTGAAATGACAAACAATACAAAATCTGCTTTCCCAACTAAATAGATTAGCTAGTGGCACAAATAAATAAGTAAATGTAGTTAAAATTGCTTAGATTTATAGCAAGAGGTGTAGAAAATGCATGAGACTTGCCGTTGATAGCTCTTTGCAACAAACGTAGATTTCAGTGGAAATGTATCTGAATGAACCCTCATGTAGACACTGTCAGGTTTCAGAGCTGAGCTCACTGAGAACTTGCATGGTATGTCACCGGGCCTTGGAAAGACATTGGTGGTAGGACGTGTGATAGAGAGCCTCTGATATAGTCAGTGGAGAAAAACAGGCTCTCCCAGAAGATGAAGGCAGAGATGAATCTAGTTTAGATTAAATCTAGTTTAAATGGCCTTGTGGAGCAACTCTCAACCCTTCTTTCTCCAAGCAGAGACCTTAGGGAGATGAGTCTTCTCACCACAGACACTCAAGAGAGCATGAGTACCCTCCTTCATTTCCAGAATGAACAGGGAAAGCAGCACCTTGACCGCAGGAGTTTCAGGTGTTCTGTGGTGCCTTTTGCTCTGCTCCACCGTATGCTCCTCAGGAGATTAACCGAGGCTCTACCTCAGGCTGACCATCAGACCACCAAACTACAGCAAGAGTCATGGCATCGTCTCCCTGCAGAGCCAATTCCCTCACAACAGGGAAGAGATGCAGTGCCTGGTTACGCCAGGAAAGGACAGAGAACACGGATGTCCCACCTGCTGAGCAGGATACTCACACCAACCCTTCCACTGGTACTTAGGCTAGATAGATGCTGTTTAGCTGCACTGAACACTTCCAGATTTCCAGCATTTCAAGGGAGATTTGGCAGGGCTTGTGTTTGATTTTGTTTCAGATGCCATAACATTTGGGCTTTTTTATGCAGCTTTTGGCTCATGTTAAAGCAATTTCTGTCTGTTTCTTCTTTCTCTTCCTCCTCCCCTTTGCCATCCATGGTGGGAGGCTGACAAAAGTCAGTGACTCAGCCCTAGGAGAGAATGGAAAACTCCAACAGGGCTTTGAATTGAAAAGCAGGCAAGGAAAGAAAGACACAAGAGGAGACTGGAGAAAGAAAGCAAAAGGACTGTAAAAAGAAAAAATGCAGAGAGAGCAAAAAAGCACTCTACATTGAACAGCACCCCATGTGAGCAAGAATCAGCTCTTACAGGAAAGCTCACTCCACAGCCTGGGCAAAGGTAGTTTTGGATGGAAGATTACTCACATTGCATGTTCAAGCAAGGGAACCCAGGAGCCGCTGAACTAAAGCATGAGTAAACATGGATTTGCATCCCTTCTTTTCTCACCAGACTTAACACCTTCTTTCTTGATGGCTCTTATGGCCTCTTATCAAGCAAGAAAGAGACTTTTTCGTTGCGGCTAACACAGGGAGGTGAGGAAAAATGACAAGCAGCAGCAGAAGGAGTGCTACAAAACTTCACAGTGTGCTGGACACATCCTATTAAAATCCCACAGAGAGCTTTAAGTCTAACCCAACCTCCTCAGGTCATCAAGCACTGCTCTCAAATGATCCTTTGTATGCAGTGCATCCCAAGCTTTCTCTAGCCTACCTACGTGCTTTGTAATCATCATGTGGAATAACGGCAAAGACAACACACTGTTCCTTGGGTAGTAGGATGGATGTCTGTCCAGCATCAGGAAACATGGATTTGTCCTGAGGGCTCTAGAGCTCCTCTGTCACAGGCATCTGATCTGACCTGACCGCACAGCTTCCCCTCCAAAGCAGAGCTGTACTACAATACAAGTAGCAAGGGCTGCTCCAAATCCCAGACTCTCCGTATGCCAAATCAGTACATACCACATAAAGACTCTCCATGGTTTTCATGGAGAGTGCAACCCACATGCTTGCAAACTGACAGTGTTATGGTTATGAAGATGCCAGATCAGATTCTCCCAGATCACCCAACCACCAAATTACTCAGCAGTTGGCTGCTCCATGCCTCCTTGGTGCCTGTGTGCGAGCCAACGTGGAAGCATTTCAAAGGAAGGAGCTGCCATTTTGGGGTTGTGATTCTCTCTCAATGCCCCACTGTGTCTGGGCAGGGCGACAACCAATGCATTGTACTGGAGAGCATTTCTCATTGCGCTGGGATCCAGGGGCAGCTCGGTCCACTCTAAGGAGCTGTTGTCCTTTGCCTGCCACCACACCAGCGTAACATATCTCACACTTCCATGGCAGCCTACTCGCTTCCCATTCACAAATTCCTGTGCTGAATAACACCAAAGAGTTAAGGCTTCGTCAAAAGGTTGCGTTATGGGAAGGGAAGCTGGAGAAAAATGGCTTTCAATGCAATGCGAACACAGACAATACTGTTTTGTAACTGCGCTGTTTGATGTGCAGTGACAGGAATTAATCATTTTACTTAACAGAATTACTCTTTGTTATGTAAACTTTGTAAAGTCAGTCTCATGTGACCCCTTTCAATTAGGAACAAATTGTTTAAAACTGTCGTCTTTCTGAAGGCACAGTATTCGTAATAGCGACCTCAGGGATTGGTTGTCATTTCACCCTGGAGTACTCACAGCTGCGCAGTTTGACACCAAATGGAGACCAAAATGTGCAGAATTACTTTTATTCAACTGAGCGAGCAATCCCTTTGCACTTACTCTAACCTGGGACGAACATTTGTTTCCCATTTCATTTTCTTTGGTTCTGAGAGTGGAATTTGTTTTTATAGGTTTCTCATCACCTTAGACTATGAGCACCTCAGTGGTGATAATAGACCTGCTTTCAGAGAACCCCTTAGAGAAAGGAATTTTCCATCTTTTCCCTTCTTTCTACCAAGACAGAACCGAGGCCAAGAAAAGAGCCACATCTTCCATGGTTGAAAATCATGGGTTCAGCAAAAAGAGACAATGTCACATATAAGATCTGTAGCAGGGCCAAGAATAGACTTCCAAATGTCTAGTATTTCAGCCCCAATATCTAACATGCTCTTTGGTAGCCTAGATTGCTGCTGAAGCTCCACTTGCTGCCAAACAGTTTCACACAAGCATCACTCCATTGCCTGCATAAGACCTGCAAAGGCAGGTCAGTGTGTACGTAGGCTCGAAGACCTCGGCATATGGGCCAAATTCCAGTGTAGTGCAGGACTCTGCTAGGGCTCGTGTCAGTGCTCTGTATTTGCTTTGGAAGGTGCTTGCAGGAATGAGGCACTGGCGGTATAACAACAAGGATACCCTAACCCTACTAGGGATGAATCTTCAGCATAGACTCACCTGCACATCCCAGTTCTCTTCTGGGATAACCATTCACCAGAGCCACCTCTCTCAGGAGCACATCAAACCTGAACCCCACCTTGGAGGCCGCCCATATTCCCATTTGAGTAATTATCCTCAAAGAGCAAAACTCGTTACACCTCGTAACCCCCCTCGACTGCATCAGCAGGCCCAATTTTTGTCTTGTCATTGCTCTATCAAACTAATAGACAGCCCCGATCGTTCTTGGTGATAAAAGCGTTTGCTCTCAGAGTTTCCCATGCATAATGCAACGTTTACACTCAGGTCTGCACATTTTCAAAGGGTAAGCTGTGTGGCTTTTATTTAAGAGCCCAATCAGAAGATAGGCTGCTTGGCTTTGAAAGCATCGGGCAATCTTTGATCTCGTTTCCCTCACTGCCCTGCCCAGCAATATTGGCCGCATTAGAAAAAGAGAAACAAATCTACTTTGTCCTGGACGTCCAAATGAGAAGACTAAAGATCTGCCATCCACGGTCTTTCAAGTCAAGCTGAGCCATTAGATACAACCTCCCCAGAATCAAATCCATTTAAAGAACGCTGGAAAGGCCCTGGCTTGGCAGCCCTGGCCAGCCGAGCGCCCTCGCACAGCGGTGCTCCGGAGCGAGCGCTTCCAGGCAAGCAAGTTGCCGACAGCGGACCCAGCACGGCGCAGATCTCCAGAGACACTTCCTAATCACCACAGCGAAAAACGATGAAGTTATGAGTTCTGCAAAAGCTGAATTAGCCGCTGGGGCTACACTCCTGTTAAATAGGAACCCTATGCTGCCTAAGGATTTAAGCCACTGCCAGTAGCTTTTTCTCTACCACTTCCCATCATGAACTTAACCCTCAGGCCCCATAGCAGTGAATGCTGGGCCCTCAGCAGACCTCAATTCCTGCTTTCTGGGTAGGAAGATGAAGCCCAGGGAGGTGAAATGGAAGCCTGAAGATATTCGGGGTGCCTGTGGCACAGCCCACACCACAGCTGGGATCTCCTGAGACTCCATGTCCGCTTTGAAGGTAAGTGCAGATCTGCAGGATGGTGTCCCAGGAACCCAGTGCTCAAAAGCAGCTCAAAAACAACCCCAGCAAGCAGGAGGTTATCGAGCAAGGGAAGCTGCAAACATGTTCTTGACCTAATAATAGTGTTTTCCTCTCACAAGCTCATTAGCTTCTTGGACACTGAAATCTACCCTGACACATTTCTCTTGATCGTTGTGGCTGTATCTAGCATTTCTAACGAGGCATTTCTAATAGCTAATATTCACTGTGGTATTTCATTGTGGGATTTTCTCCTGCTCTGTGCAAAACAGCCCTGGTTCAACCCCGGGAAATAAAAACAACTGTGGCTATCAGAACAGTAAGCTCTTTTTCACCTGCCTGTGACAATCTTTTATACCATTTCACCACTTGCCTGTGCAAAGGAGCCCTCCCTCTTTCTCTGGGCACGTGCCAGGAACATCCCCTCCATCAAGCCGCAGGGAGCAGAGGCTGCTGTAGGGCAGGGAGGGATAACGGCTGCAGGAGTGATTTGCTGTGGTTCTTGGCCAGCACAGGATACCTACACATCTCCATCCCCTCCAGGCCCTGCTTTTGCAGGGTCACGGCTTCCTGACAGGGACCTGCTGCCTTGGGCAACATGGAAAGCCAGCCCTGTTCTTAAGCAGGACTTGGAAAAGACAAAGCTATTAAGAGTCAAAATATCAAGGGTAAGAGTATTTCCAACAGCAACCCCGGGTTAGCACCAAAGTCACACCACAATCAGCAAAAGACAAAGCAGCAACCCAAAGCATACTTCACTAGAGACAGATAAGAAGGTATCTTGGTAAGAATGTAATCACACACACACACACAAAAGCTTTTATGTTTAAAAGAAGAGTAATTTCTGCAAACAGACTTAATATTTCCTGGAATTCCAGATGATTCTATTATATTGTTAGTCAATAGCAACAAAAGGTAAAGAACGTCAGTCCATGTTACTAATGCTTGCAATCCCTAAAATCTAGAGAACAGAACAAGCAAGGAAAGACACCTGAAGAGATTTGCATTCCTCAGGGAGAGCACACTGGCTACCCACGTCTTTAATCATTCCCCGTCAGGAATTTCGGCACACTAATGCAGACATACAGTGGCTCATGCCCCAGTCCGTAGGGAAAAGCAATGGCAAGGACATGTTTAACAGCAGCATTAGATACTAAAGGCTGCAGCAACCAGGCTTTAGCAGCCGCCCTGGCAAAAACCTGACCCCAGGGATGCCCTGGGAAGGGACGTGTCCTGCAGCTGGTCTTGGCTGCAACAAAAACTTGGCCCATTGGCACACAAACAAGTGGGATTCGCTGGCAGCAGAGCTTCTCCCGCACCCTGGCAGAGAGGGAATTAGGCACAAAAACCCAGTTCATCCCCTTCTGACACATTGTTTTTGCTCCCCATTGCTTTCAGGGTACCACTGCCACCAGCGGTGCCTGCCCACTGCACACAGCAAGTTATTAGATTTGCTTACGAGCTGAGCCAAGATCAGGCACATTGCATCATATGGCAGCGCTGCAAATTCATTCACCTGCAGCACATTTCTAGAGCATTAATAGAATCTACGCAGCCCTTGGGGTTACCTCCGGGCTCCTGTGGACCGAGCCGACGGTCATCTATGGAGTCATCAGCCACCCACCTCTCCTGCCCGGCTCTCGGTAATGAGCCCCGGTCCTCCAGGCTTTTATTTTCACTATGAATTCTTCATAACTTGTATTTATTTGCTCAATGTCAGCTAGATGTCTGCTTTTGGGCCTGAACTATCTTTAGCTTCCAAAATATTTTGCATTTAAGGAAAGTCTCTAAGTGACTCGGCCGAGAAGAAATAAAGCAGAGCCTCGGAGCGCAGCCTCGCGCAGAGGCGCCCTCGGCAGTCTGAGGACCCAAGAACTTGCTCATTTGCTCCAGCTTTTTATCTTGCCCCAGGTGACCAGGAACACCAAAGGATTTGGGTTTTTGATTGGGATGAGTATGAAGGGGCCTCTGCCCAATCCACCCGCCTCACCATTTGGGTTCTGCCTTTCCTTACCAAACATTTGCCTGTAAAGATCAGTGCCCACGCTGTTAGACACATAATCACTGTCAAGTTCGTCTTTGCATTGCACAGGCAAAGCACAGCTACTTACCATCCAGATTTTAATATTAACACATGCAAAAATAATAGGAAAGACACAGAGGGTATTTTGGAAACTGTCCTGAGCATAGAGGCCCAGGCACGTCGCATGCATGTTCTTACTAGCAGTAGAAAGACACTTTGAGTTTAGTGAGCTGGACATGTTCGACACCATCAGATTGGAATTAGAATGGTCCACAGCCATCCTTCAACCCCACACAGCGCTGCAGATTGAAGATATCTGCAGGATACAGACTGGAACATATTCAGAGGAAAACACCAGGTTACAGGTTCCAGACTGGAACATATTCAGAGGAAAACACCAGGTTATCCAGTGGCTGGTCCTTCAGGGACCTCCAGCCATGCATGGGAGCCTTGGCTCTAGGGGAAACCAGATCTAGTCCTGCACAAAATCAATTGCTTACAGCAGAGACCAGGTGGCCTCAGCACCAACTGCTCCAACCTACTGATCAGATCCTGTTCCACTGATATTACTCTGCTCCAGCAGTCGCAACTTTGATAGTCTACGGATATCAAGACAGCCCTAAAAATGAGTTATCTTTCCTGCCCAGGCGTGAAGGAACCACTCAAAATATCCTGGGAGGTTCTTTGCACAGCGTTATCAGCTGTAGCAAAGGTCCCCTCCTGCCACCTTCACGAGGCTGTGGACTCACTGACAACCTCATAGCTGGGCTGGAATAAAGAGACTCTGGCCCCCAGGGGAGGGCGGTGACACCGAGGACCTGCCCAGGGCGCATCCTTTCATCAGCCCCACTTTGTGCATCATTATCTTTGCAGCAGGCCATAAATCACTGTCCCGGCTTGCTGCACATCAGCACAGTGGTGATATCTAGCAGGTGGCAGTGGAGCCTGTCGCTGTTAATGACATTTTTCTCCCCTAATCTCACGGCAAATCCGATTTTCAGGCTGGGTGCATTTACTGAGAGTGAGAAAGAGGCAAGATGCAGCGCAGGGCCAGCCCGCCCGGCTTCTCCAACACAGCCAAGACGCTGAAAAAGCAGAGCTTAAGTTTACATTTAAGTGCTTACGAGTCTTGAAACCAGGGGGAGCTGGCCTAGCACCCTTACCTGGGTCGCCAAGGCAGGGCACGGTGTCGCTGGCGGGCGGGCGGAAGGGAGAGCAAGCGCAGCGCGCACCTCGCGCAGGGGAGACGGCCGTGGCTCTTGGCACAGCCCGCAGCACGCAACAGCTGGGCCGCTTTTTCACAAGGTTATGCAACTGTTTTGTTCCCAAATAACATAACCGCTGTTTTGTTTAAATTTCCAACCAAATCCTGTTTATCTTGTTTCGGTTTCGCAGCAAAATCATGTGTGAAATTTTACCAGGGTCGGACAATTGCTGAGCACAGCTGCCCGTTGGGCTCCTTCCGTGCTTCCCCCCAGATGCTAGTTAAGAAAATAAAGGCTTTTCCACCCTCCACCGTGCTGGAATGGCCTGGGTGAGCATGCACACCCGGGATGACCACGCAGCTCTGCTCTCTGCGTTGCTCCCGTTGAGGTGGGACGCGTCCCCTCGGATAGCTGCAGTTGGCTCCATCCAAGCAGAGGGAGCGCAGCAGCCCCGGCGCGCACGGGCGCGCGTGCAAGGCCCGTGTCTGCGCACGCGCGGCTGCCAGCGCTGAGTCGCTGCACGTTTGAAGGATCTGAGCCCAAGGGCCCAGCTACAGATCGAGGACGAAGTTGCAACAACCAGAAAGAGGCTTTTGAACTCGGGGAACAATAGGAGCTATTTTCAATGGGTGAATAATGTTGAAAATCTGTCCCTTAACGTCAGCTCGTAGAATCATCTTTTTTTCCCAGTAAAAAATATAGAAGTTTAATTTTTTTTTTTTCCCTCAACGGATTTCAATGCAACATTTACTTGGAGATTGACTATTCCTCATCCAAGAATAGCATGGAAACAGGCTGAAAAGGAACAAGATGATCTTTATCATTGCAACTAGAACAATTCCATTATTTCTCTTAACCATCTTACTGTAGTTCTGTAGATTTCCATGTATCCTATAAAAGCAATTTTTTACTTTCATTTTTCATGTTCCATTCCATATATAAAAAGAAAGAAAACTGAAACTCATATAAATTTTGCTACTGTTGGTGTTAAAAAAAAAAAAAGAAAAAAAAAAAAGGAAAAAAAAGAACCATTCTCTGTCCAAAGATTGAACAAGTCTAAAATAATTTCAATGGCATGTATTGAAGTTTAAAGGAAAAGTAACAACATGATTCATTTCAGAGGGTTTTTTCCATGATAATAATTTGTAAATGATAGCTGTGGCTTACATAATATAGCAGGTACATATTTAGAATTGCATAATGTTTTGACACTCCTAAGAAAGAGATCTGAATAGACATGTTTAAAAAATCCAGTTTCTAAGGAAAACTAATTTTGAAAGACTGGAATCTCTCAGATTTCAAAGTAGCGCAGTGGAAGTATCTCTGCTTAATTAGAAGAATACATAGAAACATTTTTCATAGCCTGGCAGTAGAGTGCTGGGCAAATAATTAATCCTGCATTGTTTTTCTGGCAGCACAGCAGTTTCCTGCAACGCTGCTTGTGCAGCAGTTTATCCCTGTACGAACCAAGAACAGGGTTTGCTAGAAGACGTTTCTGACTCAGATATATTAGAGGGCCTGCGATTTTATAGCCATGAAAGCAGCTGCGCATAACAATTAAAAAAACAGCAGTTTACCTAATCCTGTGTTTCATGAATGTGCTTTTTTAATTATTACTATGCAAAGATAGCCTCCTTTTCATGTCAGACTTTGTGCTTGCAGTGTTTGCTTTTCTGCCTCTTGCTGTACACATTTAAACATCTGCTTCCCATTACTGACCCTCCGAAACACGTCTTGCCACTGTAGCACAGACAAAAGCATTGAGGATGGCCATGAAATCCCTGCTTTTGTTTAGAACAGAGTTGCCAGATAAGATTATTTAAGATGATAAAAAAACAAAACAATCTCAGGGTCACTGATGTTGGCGTTCTGGCCCACTTCACTTTATTAGATAGTTTTGGCCGAGGGGCTTCGACTGATCTTGTTGATGCTGCTTGTAACTTCCTGCCCAGCGATGATTTCACCTTCCTATCTGCACCATTCCTCTCTGATTAGCAAAGCTCCTCTGACAACACGTCTGGACCGGAGGGGTGCACAAGGTTTACACGTGCCATTAAACGAGCGGCCAGCGCAGGACGTGCTGCACCAGTTCCATGAGAGCACCCTCTGCTACCGCCCTGTGGGGTACACCAGGAGGGTCCTCCTGCTCTGGCACACCACCATGCACCACCCTCACCGTGCTCATGAAGTCCAGCAGACACAACATTTGTATCGCACACATGCGAGGTGCTGTATTCTGTTTTTCCACAGCCACTTCTACCTCTCTTCTGGGGTATTAACTCTACATCCTCCTGTTTGGGGCCTGCAGCTTCCCAGGCTTTAAGGCCCATTCCTTTGAGTCCAAGTGCTCTTCCCTGTCCTGATGGTGCTTTCCTGTCTGATAGGACACACACGCAGAGTTCAGCAAGCAGTTTCCACCTCCTTCCTTAACACACTCGCATACTGGCAAGAAGAGATGAAGTCCCCTGAGCTTAAACTTGAATAAAACTGAGAGGATGGGGCTGACTTTTACCACAAGTTCAAGAACATGGAAATTTTTAATGCATGTTTTGATATGTCCTGGGATAATCTATGACCTTTCGAGTCCTTTTTCATCCAAAGCAAACTTCAGAGCATAATCCTGGCAGATTTCTTGGAATTGTGATGCTGAGTGATTCTACAGATATCCCAAGTGATGCTCTGAGAGAAATGAAAATATCTTCCAATTACCTCCCAGTTGCCAAAGGATGAAAATGTACAGCAACAGCGGAGCATTTGATACAGGGTCCTAGTCCTAAAGAAATCCTCTGAGTACATCTATAATATTTAAATAACACCTATTCCTGGAAAAGCAAAACTTTTCACAGGTTTTAATAGACTTGGTTCCCAGCTAGCCATTCCTGCAGGAATTAGTTCCCATGCCCAGATCTATGGGGCAAATATCATGTCTTACATCCAGAGCAATGGGACTTGTGTCAGAGACAGACACAGCTGACAGTTTTGGTTAAGGACACAAGGACAGCAAATTATATCTTAATTTTTGACTTTTACAAAAGAAGCTGTAAAAAGGAAAACCTTGTCCTACTCTGTATGGACAGAAGTCAGTTTTTAAGATATAATTTTAAGATATAATTTTCCCTCCCAAAGTCTCAAGTGTCTAAGCACCCTCCAAATCCCTCCTGCCACATTTACCATGGAGCAGAGTAGAGCTGGGAAAGACTCTCCGAATGACCCTCCATTTTTAGCAGCTTCATGGACAATTCACACTTCCTTGCAGCAGGAACAGAGTTTCTTTTAACCCTAAATTGTGAAGCATCATGTCAAATCTGGATCTAACCCTACATAAGATCATGATAAAATAATTCAGGCTTCCTCCAGTGCAAAGCACCAATGTAAAATGCTCCATTTTAAAAACATTGACATTGTCTTCAAAAACTCTTCAAATACAGGTCAGATGAAACTCCCTGGCTTCTAGGGGCTAAACAGAAATGCTAATCTGGTGTGGGCACAGCTCAGCATCCATATCATTAATCAGGGGTTCTAGAGTGCTTAAAGTGTTACGATGGGCCTATCCTAAATACCTGCTAGCTAATACTTTGGTTTGGAGAAGACTTTGTTCAGCTACTCTCCTCACCATTATTAAGGAAAGCTCATAGGTATTTTTTCTCACACACACAAAAAAAGGAGAACCATTTAAAAAAAATTCTATTTATGAGGTATAAACACAGTGACATTTTTCAGAAGATGCTGTCTTGGCAAAGGCAGCATTGGTTTATTTGTTTGGTTGCTTCAGAAGCATTTTGTTTAGCTGCCAAGAGGACTTCACACGAGGAATTTCTTTTCCAAATATTGTGCCTGTACAATCAGCCCCCCACACTTGCCTACTTCAAGCAAGCTATTCACATACAATTTCCAAACAGAAGAACTGGTTGGATTTCTTTGTGTGACCTGTTCTTTTCTCATAGCAAAAAGCACATGGATTTGACTCTGAAGAGGACAGCAGCATGTGTGAAAGTCCATCCTAATTTATCAAAGCACTTAACTTTCATGCTGAAAGCTAAGAAAACGCTTAAGTTCTTTGATAAAAGGGGAAGGGGACCAAAGAGATACTACAGTTAATTGATTTCCTTGGAAGGCAGCCTGTATGTTCCTTAAAGGACTAATACTGTACTACTTCTATTCAACTCAAAAGCTGTTCCAAAGCTGCAGCAAGTTTGATAGGCTTAGCATTTCTTAGAAGCTCTTTATTCACCCATGACCAAGGTATTAAGACTCGCTCTCTGCAGTAAATATGCACAAGTGGACACACACTGGGAAATTCTTTGTCTTGTCCCCTGTTCGAATACTGAAGGAAGACACATGGTTTCAATGATGTCTTTGTTATCTGATCAAGCATCCAGTCCAATTTGCAATTTTAATGAAAATCAGACACCTGCACTGCAACTGATCTCCAGTCCCAGGATTAACAACAACAAGGAAAAGAAGCATTCCCCCTTTATCGGAAGAACTGAAGCTACTAGTATCCTGTTACCAAAGCCCAGGCTGTGATTTCAGATGTTACCCAGAAGAAAGGAACCCTTTATCCCTGCTTGGACAGTGATCTCCTCAGACTGAGGGCCAAACCCAAGTGCCAAGCTAGCTGTAACGTTAGCTTGAACACTGAAGCACAAGCTGGGCAGATCTTGCTGCACCAATTCTCTGCAAGAGCTTCAGAAACTGGTCACATATAGTAGCCCCAAGGCACCACGAGTACTTCACTGACAACACAACTGTTTTATAAACATCATTTAGTGAGACTATTATAAGGACATGACTTTTTCAGTTTAATTGTAGGGGATTTTTTTTTCCTTTATTCTAAATCATACAGGTCATTTTTAATCTGCCAATCCCTTTAAAGGCTTTAGAGAAAGATTAGAAGAATTAAAACTGCTCTTATTTTCCTAAAGGTCCACCTCCTACCATGAAGCCCTTGGCAAAAAAAAAAAAAAAAAAAAAAAGGTACTTAAAATTTTAAAATTCTAAGTCTCAGACTCACACACAGCTCTAGAACTGAGCAAGACACAAAACCAGAATGGGAAGAAAATTTGGGAGAGCAACCATGGCTCCAGCTGCAATGCAATCCAGGGCAGGTCTCCCACAGCACACTGCTTGGGAACAAGCGATCCAAGCGGCTCCTGCATGAGCTGCTCAGATGTTAGGGCCCACAGGACCACTGAACAGAAATGCTCAGGGTCTTCTTATCCACAATTCCAGCTATACCAGGGGAGAAACATGGAAAGCCCAAAAAAGGCAAAAAAAAAAATTAATAGAGAATACCAGAGATACCTCCTCCGATGCAAGATGCAAAGAAACCCACTTCCTTGTTGTTTTTGCCAGTGTTTACTGAAGTGCTTCCTGATTTCTTCTCTTGCCTCAAGCCCTTTTCTTTCTGCCAGTTAGTTTCACGCTTGTGGGGTTTTTTTTTCATGTAGGGGGAGAAGAAGGGAGGGAGGGAGAAAAGAAGGAAAGGTGGGAATAAAAATACGGTGAACATCTTCAAAGAGTTCATAAACTTCAAAGATTTACCTAAAATCAAGAACTTCATTTTCAAATGGCATATTTCACAGAGTCTTTGGTTGTTTAAAGAAAGTTATTTCAATGGAAACCACTCTCAGCTGTGGAGATTTTTGGGTAGCACTGACCAGGCTGGAGAAGCTCCAGGTGTTTGGAGATCCCAGGATTTTCCTCCTTCCTCAGAAAAAGGGTCATCTGTTGCCTAGTCTGTCTTATTGTAGCATGAGCTCCCCCTTTTGCCCTTTGGAAGGTAAGTCATGTAGCTGCCAAGACAGGGCTCGTCATAAATAGTTTCAAGTCATGCTTTTCCTCCCGTCCTACAACAGGACAAACCCTGGAGCCCGCAGATCAGCAGAGTCGCATACGCTGCTGAGCTGAGCTCTTCATGTGCCTGTGCTTATGTTCCACGGAAAGGCAACGATGCTTTTTATAGCAAGGCTGTTTTCTATTCAGCTCTGACTTGGACTCTGCTTTCCTAATAAGGATTTTTCACCCCATTTTGGAGGGAAAAAAAAAATTTCAAAACTACATCTAGCTACCCCAGTCTTACTAAATATTCTTAAAAACATTGTGGACTTGAACCTACATAAAACAATAGAGGATGCTTTCTGCCTTGGCTGTTTCTCTTTCTGTGCAATGTAGCAATGGCCTCTTCACCAGATGGCCAGTGAACCCTGTCCTGTTTCTAAAAACCCCTGTGGGGTGCCACAGGGCTGACTGCTGCCGCTGAGCTGGGCTTGCAGGTGCCACTCACCTTTAACGTGATTTGGGGATCATTTCAGTCAACAGAAAAAAAACTCCTGTTGTTCCAGCCATCATACAAAGCAGTTGCTTACAGGGCTGGCTGAGCTGAGTAACATCTAGTGCTTCCCTCTCTCATCATTTATCTCCTCAACTCTTATAAACATCAAGTTTGAGAAAGTCATAAAACCACCAAGACAAATGTTTCAACTTCATGTTTAGGTCACGTGCTAAGTCTCAGAGCTCTTCCTGAAGTCCCCTTATCCCTGTGCTTCTTCGTCTAGGTATTACAGGATCATTTTGAGAAGGATATTCCTGAGCATAGGAAAGACTATGGGTGGCGTTACACCACGGAAAGGGTATTGAGCCCATGTACCATTACTCTAGGACGGAGATATCATTAGACGCAGTCTCCTTAGGCTCTCCATTATCACTGGAGATAAACAGAGAGCAAGAGAGAAAAAAAAAAGAAATGCTCAGAAGACAACACAATGCTAAAAAACGGACAGCTGAATTGTGTCCTAAAGTCAGGTTCTAAAGTAGGTGACTCCCAAGGGCATGTCTATAATGGACAACACAGCAGTGAACAGCAGTCCTAAGAGGGGTCTGGAAGCAATTTAGGCCTATTAGCTATTTTGGCAGTGAGGAGCTGTTCTGGTATGCTTACACCACCTAAAGTTTGATTTTTTTTTTACAGTTTCCTGGAGGATTTGTGCTCAGGAGATGCAGCAGATATACCTACTTCAGTCCCCCATGACTAACCAACTCTGACATCCCAAGTCTGCTTGGCAAAGGAACTTTAGAAAAAATACACACACTTATCAGCTAGCATGGGGGCAAGGGGCAGCATTTCATAGGGCTGAAAGCAGCCCCACAAATCCCCATCCCCTTCTGGGAAGGGCTGAGGCGGCAGGGAGCCCGTCCAAGCGCCGTGCTGGGAGCAATGCGGGACACCTGGGCCGCTGCGTCTCCATAAGCGCCTCGAAGGACCGGCCCGGTCCAAAACCCAGTCAGCAACAACAGCTCTGCCGCCATCCAAGCTTTTTAGTAGTTGTGGCATAACAGTCCCGAGGAAAAATTTAAAGCTTTGTTTTTATCTTCCTCTCTATTGCCTTGTGTATTTTTTCTTTTAAGCAGGCAAACATCTGCAGAGAGCTTTAAGATAACCATGGCAATGACATGAGGACAATTGGCAGGCACGGCCTGTGCTCATCAGCTGCTCATGGTGATTAATTGGTCTAGCACTTGGTGCTACGGCCAAGCAGCCCAACAAGGAGGGACGTATTTGCACCAAGACCTTGCCCTGAGGTCAAAGATAGAGCACATGAGAACTTGTGTTGGAGCAGAACACGGGGAACGGAGCTATTGAGGGAGCTCAAATGGAAATCACAGGTGTTTCTTCCCGGCCTCCTCCCTGCAAGAGGCCCCTCCATGTTCTCTCATGATTTGTTTTTCTGGCAGCCAGCGTGTTCTATTTTCCTTGCCTGTGTTTTTATGAGTTATGTTTGGTTTCTGCTAAAACAACACAAACCAGCACAGGGCTGGTCTTTTTCCCCCACACCCACCTCATTTTTTTTCCCCCCCTTTTTTCTTTCTTTCTCTTGTAGGAACTATGCAAAGGGTCATCTGGAAGTCCTGATTCCAGTAAAACTTTTTTGAAGGATTGATGGAGAAACACTTGCGATCAGCTAAGGTTCACAGGTTAAGTGGCTTTAGCCGCAGGCCGGGCGGGCAGCTGAGCTCTGCAGCCGTGCAGTCACTGCTAAGCAGAGACGGAGGATCCCAGTGCTCCATGGCACCAGGAGCGGGATGTGTCCCACCACAGCCTTGCAGACACCCACTGTTAAAGTCAGACCCGCATCAGCACATGGGAAGGAATTCAAAAACTTTGGAAGAACGTTCAGAGCACCAAGGCTTTGGGGGTACTGTTTGGAAGAAACACTAGACACACGGCACCAAGTGAGCATCCCGCTCCTGCTCCGAAAGGCAGGGCTTGTCCCTCCAGCTTTCCTGCACACTGTGTTTGTCAAGAGCAGGAGAACAAATATTCTGGATTTTAAGGGAAGAGTTTTTTTTCACTTGGTGTCAGACTAAGATATTTTAAAATACCAGATACTGTGTTTAAAAGCAGAATCGATGGCCATTCACTGTGGGCCCCAGCTAAAGACCAAGCAGGAAGTAACAGTAGGTGTTCAATAAATCTTTAGATGAGTTGCTTTAAGAGATATCTATTTTTTACTCCTAACATGAAGGATTGGTATTGGTAATATGCATTATCCCCACACCTCCATCGAAACAGATAAAGATTTTGGCTGTGCTTCAGAGAAAAAAGAATCCGTGGCATCTGGTCTGCATAAAGTGTGAACAGAGCAAGTTCTTTACGGATCCTGGAGCAGGAAAGGACAAGAAACCATCCTGGGACATTCGCTTAGGCCAAGTGCCTAGCTCCATGGAAGGAGCTGCTCTAGGACTGAGCACCCAGCTAAACCAGCCAAGGCAAAAAACCAAGGCAGAGCCACCTCCTGTTTGCTCAGTTCTCTCTACCAAGGACCTTATACAAAACAACTGCTATTAACACATCTTCCCAAGCCCAATACTTTGCTGTCCTTAAGTCCTACATTTTCCTACCCAACACAAGGATGGAGATTTAAAAAATGGGCATTACTCCTTCAGAAACGCACGTAAGACCATCTTACATCCCAAGAGGGATTGCTCCCCTCTCCCATCTCTGTCCTGCTCCATCGCTGCTGGAAGGAGAGGACTTCTGTTGCTCAAGGGGAGGCCCGTTACCCAGCTCACACTCCAGGCTTTCAATATTCAGAGGAGCAGTCGCTACCAGCCTGTAAACAGCCTGTGAGCCCTGCAAATGCAGAGGTGACGAGAATCCGTGACTCCCATGAGTAATCCTACCTGCGAGACCGCACTCCAAGGAGGAGGGCGGCAATGGAAAGTCTGGAAACAGAATATGGAAAAATTCGAGGCCTCCATGTTACATGAGATCATTAAAGGCGACCTGCATTCCCCTGTGGGCAAAACCAACCGCGCTTCTTTGCAAGAACAAGCAACTTTTCTCTGTCTTTGCAAACAGCTCAGGGTTAATAGCCTGGCTATTGCAAATCACACAGAATGGACCCCAAGGCCAAAAATAACATGATAAACACTTGCCCAGCCAAAGAAATCTGTTTATATGATGACCACAGCATTTACCTAAGTGTGGCAAGTTGCACAGAGTTCCTCAAAGGAAGAAAAAGAATCAAGACTGCTTTTTTTTTTAACTGCTTTTTTTTCCTCCTCTACCTAGATTTAAAAAAAAAAACCAAACAAAAAAAAAAAAATGGTGTGAAGGATTATTTTCTGAACATACCAAACTGGTTGTAGACATCCTGCAGAGCAAATACTATTATTTTTGTTATTATTTATGTTACTTTTAAAAGAGTGAAGGAAGTTTTGGATACAAAAAAATAAAAACTAGATTTCCCTTGACATATTTGTTCCTCAGATTAAGTGCGAGTCTGTGTGCGTGTGTATCTACTATATGCACAAAGATCAATACACACCTGTGTACGTAATAGAGGTGTTAGTTACAGGAGATTGCAACATCCAGGATGTAATTTATATTTCTCCCTTCTTTTTCACACTAAAACATGTGGTTTATCATATGCTTTGTCCTTCCTGGGCTTCGGCAGGTTTCCAGCATTTCAGAGGTCACTGGGTTCTTGAGTAGCCAATTTGTCAATAGTTATTTTTGCTGTGTTTACCCAGGTATTATTTGGCTTTGTACCACTAAGACAAGCAAGTACATGCTGCATATTGTTTATTCTCTCATGTATTGACTTTAGAGTTCATCTATAAAATGTATTCAACCATTGCCTCTCGAAGCTGCTGTGACAGTATAAAGATGAGGACAAGAGTATAGTAGGGTAGGAGAGAAGCTCAAGCTGAGTATGAGGCACTCCTAGGTACTCTATAATGTGGCTCTTCTGACAAGAAGTTTGTGTAATTAAATTTGACATTTCTTTGAGATTTGAATTGATGTTTGCAATTTTAATAAACAGCAGAGGCACCTTCCTCTCTCTCTCTCTAGAATTTGTAATATTAAGGTCAACCATGGCTCTCGCAATATTGAATTCTCCTGAAAATAATATAGGATAACCCAGGAAAGGATCCACCCCCTTTCCCCCCTCTCCCAACTTGTTTTAGAGATCACAGATTTTCTCCCATGGGGCAAATCTACCCCGTGCGGGTGCCAGCCAAGTGCAAGCCTAAGGGAAGCTCTAGCAGCACAACTCATCAGGAAACAACTCCAGGCGACCACCGCCAGCTGTGTGGTGGCATGGCTCTGCAAAGGGCATCTCAGGAAGCCAGGGATGATCTACCAAGCCCACCCTACAGATGTGAAAACATCTGCTACACAAAGACCTCCAAGGACCTTGTCCAACCACTTGCTGATAGATACTTTACAAGTGCCCAAATTTGAGCAGGAATTCAAGGCTTTCTGAAAACCAAGATCCAATTGACACTTTAGCTGCACGACCCAATAACTGAGGCATCCCAAAAATCCAGCTATTTCTGAACATCTTGGCACACAGTGCTGAACATAGGAAATGGATGAGATTAACAACTTCACCTCACACATTGAGCAGGATATGAGGGGCTACATGTGCTATGTACATAATATGTCCTGGTTGCCTACGTCAATCAAATTTCAAAGCACAAAGATACTGTGCTCACTTGAAGAGCAACCATTTTGCTTATACAGATTGGCACTTAAAGGAAATATCATCTTTCCTCCTCTCCTCCCACCTTCACATGAGCTGAAGAATACGATTTCCTAATATAAAAAAAAAAAGTAGTGAAATAAAGCAGCAAATTTAAAACCCCAAAAAATCTCTGGGAACAGTTTCCTCTAATTTAACTTCTTAGGTTTTGTTGACCGAGAGAAGATGGAGATTTTCTAAGGCTGCATTCAAGGATCTCGCACAAAGGCGGCTCTGCTGCACTGGCCGCTTCTTATCGGGCTCCGAGTGGGACCGGCGCGATAGGAAGCGTGCCATGCATTCACAGGGCTGCTGGGGGGATCTCGGGCATATCTTGAGCGCCTTATCACACCCTTTGTATTGTCTACTCTTTCTTGAAAAAGAAACGCTCTAATCTGTCCCCGCATTTTCTCTTTCTGGAAATCACCAGTTTGCCGCTCTGCCTTTTGCCTCGCGTTGATTAAACGCCTTCCTGTTGAAACAGCAACTTGAAAAGCACAGACGCGGCGTAAGGACGTTGAAACTCAGTATCTGCCTCCCAGATCCCACGTTTTCTTTCACGTGAGAAAAGAATTATTTTGAACATATGCGTAGGCAATATGTGAGGCAGGACAAGGAGAAGAAATTTTACTGTTTGATCTAATCCCTGCCTAGTGTTATTCTACACATGTGTGCGAGTGCTCCAAATTTGAATCTTTCGGGGCAGTTTGTTTGCATGAACCACTGGGAAGTCACCAGCAAGGGGTCCCTTTACCAGAGACCTGCTGCTGCTGGGCTCAGAGAGGCTTCTTTTGCTGAGCAGTGTCAAACAACTTCCAAGGACTGAGGCCAAAACCTCTTAATCTGACACCCATCCAGGAATCCTAAGAATTTAGAGATCACTAATTGAAACCAAGATGCGTGTCTTACATTTTTTCCAACTAATTTTTTCCCCTGTTTTTCAACAGAAAAACAGTCCTGCCTTCCACCACCAGCACTACCCATTTCAATCTGCTCATTCTGATAAACTCCAGCTTTCCAAGTACTTTTAACTCCATCTCTGAGGTAACAAATGTATTTTTCTCTGTAATAGCTACAAGGTAAAAGGATTTTTTCTAATGGGAAGGAGAACACGATTGTTAAAAACTTACCCATGGAACCCAATAAGGCGGTATACGTATAAAAGTAGCATTTATCTAATCGTACCATTATCAGTTTAATGTGACATTGCCTTCCAGAAGGAGAAATATATTATGTAAATGTTAATACTACAATAAGATAAAGAGATTTTGCATTTGTAACTGTTCCCTCTTCTGTAATTTTCCTTTCATTAAAAGTATTTTTTTAAACATTTTACCTCATTAAAAACTAAAAAAAAATGTAAAAAACATGTTTTGTTTGGGCAGCACCATATATAAAATGTATCAAAACAGAAAGTCCAAATGGCCCATTACTCTATTCAGTGTTTCAAGAACTGTTGAAAAATGGCAAATATCGAAGTGAAAATTCTTGGTTAAAAACCTATTAGCAGACACCTGCAATCCTTACAGAATTCTCTTTATACAATACCTTGGTTGAAATTATTCATCCAGTTGGACTCAAATTTGCTTTAAATAACTCAGCAAGCTTTACTCAGAAGGATGATATAGTCAAACGATGCCTTTCAACCAATGTTCACGATCAGTCTCTAACATAACTGAAGAACATAGATACAGTTTTCATTTAAGTGAGAAGGACTGAACAAAAATTACCGAAAGAAGCGCTGAAGACTTTGATGGAAGAAGGGAGCCTCAGGTATGACAGCACAAGTACCTTTGGTCTGATCCCATTCAGATTAAAACCACTGGGATTTTCTTGGAAATTCCGACTCTTGAGACAACAATATAAAAAATAATTGCTTTTTTCTCAGCTATACATAACTCTGTCAAGAAATATTTTCAAGGTGGTTCCAGCCAAGTACATGCCTTATAAATCTAACCGGTATATTAAGCTGGATCAAAAGATTGCCTTATTGTTGCATATTCCAATTACTTTCATAGTTGTTCTAGAATATATTTGCCCGCAAGACAATATGCCCAAGGTAGTTTTCTCTGCTCAGAGTATATTGATTCCCTGCAGCATCTCCTCTTCCTTCTGTGAAAGG
Source organism: Nothocercus julius (assembly GCA_013398735.1). Taxonomy (NCBI): domain Eukaryota; kingdom Metazoa; phylum Chordata; class Aves; order Tinamiformes; family Tinamidae; genus Nothocercus; species Nothocercus julius. Next base: position 11,440,762 of record VZSV01000005.1, read on the forward strand.
AAGTATTGTTAAAAGCCAAGGCTACATGGCTGGATTTCCAAAACCACTTACTGGTTGCGTAACTCGCCTCCCACTGACACGATGAACTGCTGAAACACCAACCTGCAAGCTGAAGAGAGGCTGATTTCTCAAGACAGGTCTTGCTTTTAATGTAGGAAAAGTCACAGATGCTGGGAAACACAGACCTTGCCCTCGCACGGCTCCCACTCGTCTCTCTCACCAGACTCAGAGTCAAAATCTTAGCTGAGTCTGAGGTAGTGAAACGTCCTAAATGCAAATGCGCCTAATCCCAACAGACTTGTTAAAAAAGGTGAACACATAGCTACGTGTGACCTGATGACAAATTGAAGTCAAGCCCTAAAACCAACGTGCATTCAGTGGGATGACAACATCATCACAGGTTTCCATTCAGTTTTACTGCAGAACGTTGCCCAAAATCCTCCCACTTGTAGAAGACGACCACAGCTGATGCACAGCGCCCATAGCAAAGTATTGGCAAGAGACAAAAGTCAGCATTGGAGAGAAGATAAAAATTTGAAAATTTACTCAGAAACTAAAAGTTCCCATGCAAAGTTAACCATCACACACTTCTATAAGCACCAATTGTGCCAACCCCACACAACTGACCGTGTCTTCAGAGGGAACACAGCAAGCCATGGTCTGCCACGGTTAGTTCATGGAGCCATCGAGCAAAATCTTTACTGAGGCCACTATCACATCCTGCTGTTTTTACAGCTGTCAATTCTTCTCTTCCAAAAACGGAAGCAAACCTTTGCAGACAAATTCACCCTCGGTGTAACTACACTGAAGTTCGGTATCAATAAATCAAGAAAGCAATTGCACAGTTGTGCTTGTCTGCTACTCTCTGTAAGTTTAACTGGAATACAAAAAGTAAGTAAATTTTTAATGATAGCTCCATTCCCCATCCTAGTCTGTTGTTTGACCTTGAGATATTGAAAACAAATGAATAATTGAAAACAACTTTCGATCATGCAACTTCTAGGTGTTTTTGAAGCTCAGCTAAGAGACCTCAAAAGGCTCCTTATCCTTACCAGAAAGCAAATACTTCAATCAATTCTGATTTTAACCATTTCTTCTTCAAAAATAATTAAGATCTATCCCTGTGTTTTTTGTCAAAAAAAATCTATATAGAAGATACATTTTGCCATTTTTCATTTGGCTTAAGTCAAATAAATTATTGCAGATTTACACTGAACTAAGAATTCTGCCTAAGAAGCCTCTATGCCTGGGAATATCAGCTGACGTACTCAAAGCCAGTCAAAAATCCATCTAGAAATACTGAATTTTACTCCAGAAAAAGGCCTTAACTCCACAAACTGAGCCCTGGCTCGTTCCCAGCTGCCGCTCAGGGAAGTCAGGGACCATTTTGCGGTGATGGGGCTGGTCATTGCAGCCCGCGCACCTGCCCGGCCAGCGGCGCTTGCGAGTGCCTCGGAAGAAACCCCTGAGATGTCCTTAGCTGGAAGGAAAATCATTCCCGAATTCCCTCCTTCAGCTTTTGCTTCATTTTAAAGGATGACAGTGGGGGAACAGGGAGGAAGAGGCCATGTGTCCGTGTGGCAGCTAAAGCAAGGAGATACTCCTGGCATTGGAGGCCACTGACAGAACGTCAGCACCGACGCGTTACTACAAGCGTGGCTGCTTGTTGCAGATAAACCACAACTGTTAGGTGACATCCATATGCTTCACTCGGCACTCCCAAGTAAAGTCTTTTCCACCAAAAGATGGAGAAAGCAAGATCACAAAGGCATTTTGGGGAAAGCAGATATTTTGTTTCTAGCCAGTCTTCTGACACGAGGCTTTAGAAGGAAACAGTACACACAAGTAAAGCAGAATGTTTAGTTTATATGTATTCCACTTATTTTTGCTAGGATCTGGAGATTCAGAGAGGAAAACTTTCTTCAGAACAAAAACAACATTTAATAAATCACTTCCCTGTTTGGCATTAGACTTATTTGTGCCAGGCTACTGCTCACCAGTGATCAGCTCATGTCATTATTTCCCTCTTTCTACTGCAGAGCCTCTTATTCAATTCAACACTGTCCTTGGCAGAGAAGCTTGGGTTTTTATTGGGAAAAGTATGAAACCGATGGGTGTTTCTTCTTTCCACTTTAGCAGATTTTTAACTGCATGGTAAACTAAGTAAACCCCTAGCAGTCCAATTATTACAGTGCAATATATTAATACAATTATATTATTATCTACTCTCCTTTTTAGCTACCTGGAGATCTTAATTAAAAAAAAAAAAAATCCTTTTATAATTAGCTCAATCCAGCAGCATTTTTCCAAAAAGGAAAATGCCCCACACTGGATACATCCCTAAAACTTCTTGAAAAACATCACACTAAACCCATACTCATGTGCTCAGGCCTCAGCCAGAGTGCAGCATCCACCATGAATATCTCCTCAAACCTGGTTCGCATTCTGGATGTGCAGTATACCTGTAAGAAATTCATCTTGTAAATATGAATTGGGCTCCTCAGCTGCCTGGCTATCATAAAAGGCTCCAGACACTGCCAGGAATGAGATTACAATGAACATTGGTATTCGTCATGATCTGCCTGTTTCCTTGCAGTTTTATGGTATGTTTTAAACTCAGCTCACCCAGGCCGTGCACATTAAGCACCTGAGGCTAATGCCTGCCCTGACACATCAGGGGGAACGGGCAAGTTTTCTTCCAAAAAAGACCCCTGGTGCATGTGTACACTCAGATCACAGCTCTGGGAGAAGTCACTGCCATCTGCCCATTTCCCCACCAGATTTTGAGGAAACTTGGAATTCCTGATTTTGAGCACAGGCCAGGCAAAAACCCTCCTCCCAGCGTCAAGATTACAGTCTGGTTTGGATAAACTATTGCAAAACCGTGCCTTGCAATTAAAGAGCACAAGATGGGCTGCAGGCAGTAATGCTTCCCATATGCGCTATAGATTGAGTAGTAATTGCAGCTCAATCCACACGACAAATTAGGGGGCTGGCTGTGCCAGCAGCCACGACCCTGATTTGTGGCCTGAAGTGCCACAAATAAAACTGCCCTGACATTCCTGCACCTGGAAGGTGCTGGAGCCCCAGTGACCCAGACACCTCTCCAACCCATGTTACTTCTGGAGCAAAACAAGCAAAGTCTGTTCAGGAGGAGCTTCCCAGGCTTTAAAGAAAAGGTAATATTGGTTTTTTTGGAGAGCAGACATGTTGTATCCCAGCAAATGCTCCTCCTCCCAGCCCGCCCACTGTAGTGCTTGGGCACTCACGTTGGGTCAGCTACGCGTTCACTGTGATTCCTCTGGATTGAGCACAGCATTAATGGGATAATCAAAACAAACGCCCCTTTCTGGCTGTCCCTTAAGCACGTCTGGAGCTATGTAAAGAGCTTGAAATGAGAATGAAAATGAGAACGGTGTAAAACTGTAAACATGAGGCCATATGGCTTAAATGCAGTTTCACGATCAATCAGCATCAAATTAAAAGCAGGAATTATTATTCAAGTTGAAATGAAATACAGAGAGTAAACGTGCATAGTTGCAACTTCTAGGTCACGCTTGTGCAAGGAAATGATTTTAAGAGCTATCACTGATTGTCTTTCAAAGGGCCCCTTTAATAAGAGCTCAGAATAGTTTTAGAAAAGTCCTACAGCTTATTCCCAAAGACTAACAGAAGCGACAATGTGACACGCTGTGCTCATAGCATCCATCTTTCTCACCCAAGCCACGAAAATTCCCAAATTTGCCAAGCAGATCATGGCTCCCAGCAGCTGCCGCATTCTGTCCCCCAGCTATTTTGGCAAAGTGGGGATTTTCCCAGCCCTCCCTTGCACTGCATTCCCTTCACCTGCAGCCATCACTGCCTAAGAGATTTTGGGGAAAACCTCCTTTCCAGAAGATGAGCAGATCCTTCTCCTCACAGGCCTGTGCCGTGTCCAGCTCTTTCAAAATGATCAAAGCTGTCTGCTGGCATTGAAATTTATGTACAGAGCAAGCTCTTTTAGCACATGGTACAGCACAAATCAAAATATCCATCTCTGTGCAGGCACCTTGAAAAACCAGACCTCTTCTGAAAAGCAAGCAAAACTTGGGCAGATTGTTTTTCAATATTTAAATTGAACCAAATGAATCAGGACAGAACAAACATCAAAATTTGAGGAAAAAAGACAGTTTTTGTACATGCTCTTAATGACTCTGTTCTGCCAAAGAAGAACAAGGCTCTTGTTTCAGTCCTAATTAGTGTAATTAATATTAGTCCCTTCTATCAGAGCTAATTAGTCCCTTCACGTGAGCTGTGTTTTGACAAGAACACCACAGCTCCCTCGCACACTGAGAAAATGTTGGTCTTACTTTTAAAGTCCTGTTTTGACATGGCCTTAAATTGCTCCATCAAGCTGGAAAAAAAACGGCAAGGCAAACACCACACACTTTTGCCCTGTCTTTAAAAGAAAATTCCACCCCACGTGCCCAACAGCTCCTGGTAAAATATTGGCTTAGGAGTTGGGCGAATTATCACCTTTTTAGTAGGGCTGAGAGAACTTTCCCTCTTGCATTAGCAGCAATAACCCCACAAGAGTCCAACCCAAGGCAGTACCCAGGTATCGGAAGAGCAAATTCTGCACCCTATAGAGCTTGGGGAGTCTCTACAAGGAACATCACAACTTTTAAGTGGAAACAGGATTAGAGCTTGAAACCAGAGAAAAACACAAGTGTGTGCCCTATTTCCCAAGATGATGAAACCTGTTATTGCCTTTAATTTATATGAGGGTTACAAATAGCTTCAAGCAGGGAGAGCACCAGAGGCAAAGCACCTGCTCAGGGTCCCCATGGGGAGCCCAAGCCATCAAGGGGACCACTGCTCCTCCTTGCTCAGGGAAGGAGAGGAGGGTTTTAAAACAATAAATACATAGGGGGTAAAACTAATCTTGCCAAAGGCCACAAGGAAAACTACTCAAAGCAAGCCAGAGTGTTACAAAATCAGTGCAAAATATGGGAGCGCTTCCCTTGCTGTGTTTGCATTACAAACAGCACCCAAAAGAGGAGTTCACACCTGTGCTGGGAATCTTGCCTAAGAAGAGCCCGGCCAAGTATTTGAAACAAACATTTTCAGACTTTTTTTTTTTTTTTTTTTTTTTTTTTTTTTTTTTTTTTTTTTTTTTTTTTTTTTAAACCCTGAGGCATTTTTCAGCAAGATTGCCAGGACTATAAGTCAAAGCCGAGAGAGAACAACAAAAAAAACCCACCATCGATCAAACCTAGCTTGCCTGCCTCATACAGATGTGTCCCAGCAGAACGACCCATCACCGGTCTGGAAGGACCTGATTTGGGCCATGGACCATTTGCTAAAGGAAAGGCTTGTGGTTGCCTCCATCAGCACCTCCAGCCTAACCTCCCTGTGGTGGATGCTGTGGAGTTATCAGCCCTGCACTTCCAGGATGAAGTAGAAGAGCATCCCGATTTCCACCATCTCTTAAGATGAAGAGTAAAAGATAACAGCATTGCACAACACTGCCATAAACATAAAAAATGGGCTCAGAATTAACAGCCCTGGATTAAGCAAGCAAACTGTGTTTAAAGAGAGAATCTGTTCACTTTCTTGGCGATGTTTGACAGTAGCTTAGTAACTCTGTGTCACCAAAATATTGATAGGCTTTCCAGCCTTGCAGGGGCCGCTCACTGCATAGATACCGCGCGTATCAACAAACAAACCAGCCCCTCCGTGCTGCTCCATGTTTAGCTAAGCGCATCTTTCTGAAAGGAACACAAAGGTATTTTCTTGGCTATTTATGGAGCGACTTGCAGGGTGATTTGCAGCAAATCACCCTTTTGTCCTTGCAGTTATCCGCCAGCACTAGGGCTGTATTTTTGCATTCCACCTCTCGCGCGCAGGGCCCCGCGCGTGCCGGCGGCTCCTGCCGAGCGGCCGCCAGACCCAAGCGCAGACCAGGGGATGGCTGCGGCCCTCATCCTGCAGCTCCACTTTCTGCGCGCTCCTGCTCTTCAAAGCAGCTGGGACCCAGACCGAGACCCACGCGGGACATAGGATCCGTTGTAGGTGGTTTGTCATCCTGACAAACCTCCCCACTGGCCAGCCCACGAGGAGCTGGACGCAGCTGAAAGTTGCTCCGTGTGTTTTCTTCCTGGGAAGAGCACAGAGAAGGCATCTGGCCCTCCCTGCCACATGTGGTGGTCAGACCCAAACAACTGTCCCCCATCTAGGAGCTACACTGAAGAGTAAGGGACAGCAAAGGCACGGGGGCTGGATGGGGACTCCTGCTTGCTTCACAGGAAGGATTTTTGGTTCAGATTCTTTTTTTCCCAAAAAGATGTGGTGCTAACAGCCTGTCTGTGTGCGGTTGGGATGAGGGATGGTCACAGCAGCCCCCAGCCTTCAAAGGGCAGATGCTAAAGTGAGAAAAGATGGTTATAACCTCACACCTGAGCTTCTGTTTAACACAGGACTCAAGGCTCATTTCATGATTTAATTCATGGTTCAATTACAACCTTTGGGTTTAAGATAACAAACCTGGAAGAGATCACTGAACTCAGTCTCCTGTCTCCATAAAAAGAGATCATAAAATCCCTTTCAAAAGCCAGAAAACTTCTTTTAGAAATACAAAGGCTTTAGCTCCCTTTATTCACCCAGGCTTGTAGGAAAGAAGTTTCCAAATGCAGGGCACAACCTACTACTGTCCTTCCTCCTCCGCTTGCAGACTTGTAGACATGCCCAACGATGGTAAGGGAAAGGACGCATGCACAATGGCCAGGAAACACTGCCGGAAAAAATCTTTTGTGACCACTGGGAGTTTCAACGCAATGTTGCAGAGATAATAACAGTTAAGAAAAGCAAATATTCCAAAAATGACAAAAAGGTGGGAAAGACGGAGCTGGGGTAAGCCAAACAGCTTTTGCTCTTGGGGACAGCCGGTATCAGCCAAAGAGCTGTGTCAAGAACTGAGGGTGAAGAGTCAACAAGTAAATGTACTTCTCTCGGTATATTAGGGGAAAGTAAGCAATACAACAAATAACCTTTTCATTTCCAGTGCTAGTTAAACTGGGTAGGGCTCAAAGCCCTTGGTTGAGATCAGCACCAGTTATCACCCAGAGCCCTTTTTCTCCAAGCAACTGAAAGCAGAGCTCCTCCTAGGGCAGGCATTCAGAGACAACAGGAGCTTTAAAAGCACTTGGAAATGTCAGCTCTTCCTTTTCCTGGTGGGGTTTTCCATTGCAGATCTGGAGGACAAGCTTTTCTCCCAAGCCAGCCCTACATTTTTCCAGAGGAGATGATGACTGACCTCTAGCTGGTGAACTTCATGCCACCCACGAGGACTTTGCCAGGCCAACGTGGCTGGTGGCTGCACGGCCAGTCTGCTAAAGCAACCAGAGCGTGGGCTGGTGGTGCCAGCCCAGGTCTAGTTCTGCGTCTGTCCCAAGAAGGCTGTTCCCAGCCCTTACCACTCCCAAGGTGATTCCCTCACGTCTGCTCTTTCTCTTGCTCTGCAAAGGGGCTGAAATGTGACTGCCTGTTTGCTGCGACTGCTGCACCCTCGCTGGAGTCTCAACAAATCTGCTAGTGCCTCGGCTCCTACGGGAATAAACAGAGAAGGGGAATAAGAGCCAAAGCACCAGGACAGACAAGAGAGGAGACTGGGAGCTGCCAAAACAGCCTCCCTCCTTCTTGTTCAGACAAAGCTTGTCTCCCGGCCAAGAGTGGCAGAAAAACGCTGCCCTGCAAAAGCAGGCAGGGAGCAACTAAAGCAAGAGATGCCACTGGCTCCTGATGGACCCTGTGGTTCGCACACCACGGGAACTGGGTTCTGCTAAACAAGACTCCCGGGAAGGGGCGCACCAGCCCCCAGGGATTTCTGGGCACGTGTATTTGTGAGGGTGGTTTGCACCCTGTTGTGAGCGATTGCAGGGAGGAGCAGCAAGAGCTACCCAAATCTCTTCACATTCCTGTCCTGGAACTAAAGCTGAGAATACATTGTAATAAATGGTTGTTTTTTTAAAAAGCTTCTGTCTCCATCTTTTCTGGATTAAACTGTGCCATCTGTCTCCAATCTAAACGTTAAGTCAGCTACAACGTGTCTGCAGAGCCCAGAGTGGAGCTTGGGATGCTCTCTGGGTTCAAATTTGGAAGTCCCACAAGGTTGGTAGCTCTCAAAGAAAAGCCCAGAGCGTGACCGATAGACGTCCGTCTCCTTCCTCGGGGCTTTGGGCTCACTTTGAGCGGGGATGCGGCTGAATATTTGTCGATAGCCCTTTATTTTTGCGAAGGCCGGGTGGCCGCGAGCGGAGGCAGCTGCGAGTTAGGAGACCCAGCCCAAGCTGCCAGCTCCTCGGCTCTGGACACGTTGTGTCCTTTCTCCTTTCCCTGCTGACAGGATGATAAAAGTTTCTGCAACATCAATCATTTTGAAACAATGCAACCCATAAACCACACCAAACATCTTGCTTCCAAATACATCAACATTAGCGACTTTAGATGCATATCCGCTAAAAAGCGCAACTTGATTATGATGAAATAGGCTCTATTAATCTGATATTCTTAGAAACAGCTACTTTAATGGGAAGAGTTCTTCACGGGCATTTATTTTTAATTCCGGTCACTCCTGTAGCTTTACTAGAGGGCTGAAGTTACTTTCTGTGCTCAGCCCAGGGGATGGTGGCAATACCCCTTGTGCACTACTTAGCGCAAACAGCCATTCCTGAGGAAAATGAAGAGGACTCAATGGGACTTTGAGACCACCTGCAGCTTTAAAGACTGATTTAGTGTTAGCACATAAGTAACAGTTCCGGGCATTATAAATTCTGAGAAGTTGCTCAGTTGTGCTTAGGATGGTCAGAAGAAAGTTATATGTGGATAATTAAAATAAAAAGACAACCCTAAACACCCACCCTCAACAGCACAACAATCCTGATTTGGCAAGACCGAACTATGCATTACTTAACTTTGGTGTGTACTGCCCACTTAGTACTTGGCACCCCAACTTCAAAACCAGCAATGAAGCAAATTCCAAGAGCCTAATTTTCCTGCTATTATTAAACCAGGTCCTAATCATTTCCCATAAGCTTTTTCTCTGTCTTTTTTGTTTTGTATAGGATGTAAAGTTCAGTTTCTACAAATGACATCCTGACTTGCTGCTAATAAAACCTGATGGCACGAATATCAATAAAAAGTAGATACAAAGGATGGGATTGTAGCTCAAGCAAATTCATGTACAAATCTCCATGAATATTCACGATCTTTTTGCGACGTTCAGCCACTGCCAGACTTCTCCTATCAGCAAGGGCAGTATTGCAGCCCATCAGGGGGTGGTGGGGACACTTCATGCAGGGATTATCTACCCTACCCGTCATGCCTAAATCAGGACACTTGTAAACTTGTTCCAGGTGTTTTGCAATGCTCAACACAGCCTGCCAGCTTCCTAAACAGCCTCCTAAGGCCAAGCGGTGCCATTCAGCCATCCTCAGTGTGACTTACCCAGCACAGTCCCAAACACAGGACAAACACCAACCTCTCCAGATCATCTCCAATATACTGATTCCTCTGCTATGGACCAAAGGGAAGTGGGGCCCTTGTTGCTCCATCTACAGGTGACAGAAAGACTTTGTGGTTGTGGATATAAAATTTCAGGCCTGCAGAAGTCTTTATTTTTTTTTCCCCCAGCTCAGTCACTGGCAGTTTCTGCCTGTGACTTGACTTTCTTGGAGATTTTACCTCTCCAAGACAGTTCAGGTTTGGTGAATTCCTTCTGCAAGGCAGTGTTGAGGTTCAGTCCCATCCTTAGGGTACTACTAAAAAGAATAGCACTAATAATATTTTCTCTCATCAGCAAAACATTTTAACTAAAACCCTTGGATATTTCTACCTTATTCATAGGACCCTGGTTGACTCCAAATGAGAAAACCTGTTGCAGGCTAAGAACAGTTACATTTTTTTCCTGCCAGTCTGTCAGAATAACCTGAAACACCATCTCCAAAGAAAGATCTCCTTTGAGATAAAAAGTATTTATCTTCCCTAATAAAAGTGACAATAAAATATGTCTAAACACACTGTAAAAATGAAATGGTCCATCCAGTGCTTCACAGCCACCCCACTGCCAGGGTGCTTGGTTTATAGGTTCTGCAAAGATTTAGCAGTAAAGGCTCTTAAAATTCAGTCATCTTGTGATCCTACAAGATGCCAGGTCAAATCCCTGAAATGCATCATTCGCACTTCCAACGAAAATGTGATTTGAAGAAGTTAATAAACCAACCACTGTTGCAAGAAAGCGATGGTGTCTCCAGACAGCAACACCTCAACACTTCTCGGACACCAGAATCTCAGCACAAGATTTCAGCTCAGTCCCAAAGTGGGTGCTTGGCAGTAGCAACCATCTCTCTGCTCTGGAGCTTGCTGTGGCTCCAACAGATCCACAAAATTTTTATGGAATTATTTCAGAGGGACAGTGGCTAGCAGCAGCCCACCTGGATGATCTCCCTTTGCCCACGGACTAAGCAAAGCGAGGAAAGAGTCAGGCAGCCCCCCAAGTGCTCATCAGCCAGGGTCTGGCTCCCCAAACCCAGAATGCCGAAACAGCCCATGACCTTTCCCAGGTACAAGCTATCAGCAGCCTTCATCCATGCCAGAGATTTAAATAGTCCTGCTCGAGTGTGAGCGCACTGCTGCCCAACAAAGGATATTTATAGGAAGAGAAGCTCTCGCCGCCAAACCCAAGGGATTAAATCAAAGGCTCATCTATCAGAGGACCAGCAGAGCAGAACGAGCAGCTCCTGCTGTCTCTGTCCACCACCTCTGTCCTGGCGTCTCCCCACCAGCACTGCCAGTGTGACCCCAGGCTCCTGCCTCCTCTTCCCTCTTCGCCCTGGAGCCAAAAGCAGTTTCAGAGCTGCTCACAGCCCTGAGCTGAACCACTTGAAGGCAGCAAGGAGGCTGCCCACACTATTTCCTGAAAAAGAACAATCCAAAACTTTTCCCCATCTTCTATCACTGACATTTTTATTAACCCCTCCAGCTTCACCAAACACCATAGCTGACCTTAAATTTGCTCTAAAACCTGCTGAAACCTTTTTCCATCCTCCTTCATAGGACATGATAAACTTCTGCTAGTAAAACTGCATGCAAATAGCTTCAGTGCGACCTGATGTAGCTCTTCTGGGATCGGCCTGACTTGGCCAAAGAAAAGACAAATATTCAGTCTGCACACAAAAAAGAGACAAAGCTGCAAAAAAGTTGTTCGACAGCTTTTTGTCATACAGAGGCACTTTCAGAGTTGTCAGGACATGAAAGAAAGCAATATTAAATAATATTTGACTTGAGTATTATGTCACACGGAGTAAACATCATCTGTTGCCCTGATGGCTCACTTTGGGTTGGAAAACAACCGGCACTGCCAAGGCACCCAGGCAACTTTCTAAGAGGCCCTTGCCCAAACGCTTGGAATGGATTTTACTGCTCCATGCTGCAGCAGAGCCCTTTGCAGCACAAACCTCCCAACGGCTGCCGGCCCCTCGGCCACGGATGTGACACAGAGGACTTCTGAGCAGCCGCAACCGCCACGGGGCTCAGCAGGAAGAGCAGAGCTTCCAGCTCCAGCGCTCTGAACTCCAGACTTGGCCATAGGACGGCCCTCGGGAGCATGTCCCCACATTCTCCTGCTGAGAAGAAACAAGCTCGGCCCGCCTTGCCTTTCCAGGAAAAGCTGGGCAAACCCTTTTGTTATCCATGTGGAAAGCAAGGGGCTGGTGGGCTTTCCAAGGTGGTGTCCCACAGCTTTCTTTTCCTTCTCCATCCCTGTTGGCCTTGCTGGGAGGGCAACACGGACTGACCTTCTCCATATGCTCCTTGGGAAGGTTTTGCAACCCTTACAGATAGACTTGAACGTTAGGGTCTTGATTTGCAGCTATGAGACAAGCTCAGCTTGTTGCTTGGATGGAGAATTGGTTGCAGGCTCTTTCCTCACTGACGGCACAAAGGCAGGACATGAATGTATGGATGCACAGATGGTCTTTATGGCTATGTTCCCTGGGAAGCCCTTGAGGAAATTAGCACCCTGCTGACATGGTAAGCACCACAGCCACACAGGGATAACAGGAATCATCATTACAAATAACAGCACCTTCAAATCAGCGACTGAGGGGTTAATTATCGCATGAATCACACCAGGAAAAAATCAGTTTTCTTGGAAACATAACAGCAAAGCGTTGCTGCAAAGACCTGGCCCTGGGGAGGTTCTGCACACGGAATCTCCCTCCTGCTTTGAGATGCTGAAGTCTCAGGGTGGAAGCAGATCCCCCTCCAGAAACCTCCATGCTCTGGGAACAACTCATTGATCAGGGAAACTGTTAAACAGTCTGAGCTGAGTCCCAGACAATGGAGTTGGCTTAAGAATTGCTATGATTTTCACAGTGCTAAGTTTGATAGATTACCAAGATTTATTCTGTTTGTTTTTTGGTTTGTTTTTTGTTTAAGGAAAACACTTTATGGAACCCAAAAATATTTTGCTAACAAAAATACAAAAGCCATTTACTGAAAGCTTTGTTAGTAACATTTCTTTAAATGACAGCTAAGCGCTATGTTTAAATTGGGCTTAGGAACACGGACATTAAACACCAAGTAGCAACACAACCTCTTGCCTGGGAAGTCCCCAAGCCATGGATTGCCAGGGAGATGCGATGACACACTTGCCTTTTCTTAAACCTTTTTTCTTGGCACCTGGTCCTCGTCATAGCCAAGAGAGAAGGCAGGGCTAATCTTTGCCCTGACCCTTGCACCTCTCCTTACCTATGAAACTACACAAATACTCACCACAATATGGGGGTCTATTCCATGGCCAAGCTGCAAATGTCACCTGGAAATACTGGGGCTTTTGCCTTTGGATTGAATACAAGAGCCTGGTGGTGATTTACAAATAAATGCCTAAGATAAACACACAAGGTTTTTTAAACAAAGATGTTCTTACAGGAAGCAAAGGAAAAGCAAACGTGAGCTAATCAGGGCAAAGGCAGAATGAACTACAGTTCATGGCCAAAACGCCCCTAAATTCATTGCCATTAAAGATAAAAATTGAATGAATAATGAGTAACTGTCACAGTAGGAGGAAAACTGGATAAAAATGCAGAGGTATTCACCAAACTAATCTTTTCTACAAAAGAAAGAAAAGAAATAAAAATACAAGAAATACAATTCTCCTTCAATTGCTTAGTCAATTTTCTCTTGGTGTACAGTAAATGCCATTTAACACTTTGGGAATACAAAGTGAGAACCGTGTGTGGGACCTGACAAACACGACAGACACTAGTAATGGAAATTCAGGTCTTCGCAGCAAGACAGGTGTGTCCCAGGAGGAGTCCACACTCTTCCTAGCAAGAAAGGGAAGAGGAGGAAACCAGCGAGACAAGAAGAGGAGTCACAAGTAAAGTCTGGGGACAGTCTCTTAAGTTAGGCCTAGCCCACGCTCCTTGGTGTCTCTGCACAGGTCCAAAGGGGACTGGCTGGCCTGAGCACAGCTCCTAGAAGGGCTTTCCGGACCGGGATCCAGCGTTTTGGAGGATCTCAGCAAGCAAAAGGAAGAGGCAGCTGAGCCAACCATCCTTACACGAGCGCTGCTTCTACCGCAGCGGCGGTGCGGTGGAAAACCACGCAGGACCTAAAGAAATCCCTCCCTATTTACACATTTCTGCTGTCTCCTCTGCAGGCCAAATGATTTAGTCAGCTTTATTTTGTTAGCACTTTTTGATCATTAAAGCTGTCGGACACTTTCTATGACAAAACACTTTTTTTTTTTTCCTCTCATTTGCTATTGCCAAAATTCAACCACTGGGGCTGAACTTTTCCAAGCCGAGTGTTTGCCTCTGTCCACATTTTGGAAGGGGCGGGGGAAACATCTCGAGAGGTCAGGCATTTCAAAGAGTAAGCTCATGGAAAACGGGGTGGTTATCTACATTTCAGGGGAAAAAAAACAACAAAAGAACAACAAAAAAAAGAGAGGCTTCACTGCTTCATGGGGAAGCACTAATGTTTTCATGCAGCAGAGCAAAAAGAATGAAGTTTTCTGCAAGAGATAGGAGTTTGTGACACTTTCCCCGGCATAAAACAACAACAGCAACCACTGCTTCATGGAGCAACCCTTAAATTTTTCACTGGCCAGAGCAATTTGAGCTTCTTGCAGCGTGCCCGCCTGCACGCGGCACCGCACGCACGTCTGTGAGGCTGTTTTGTTGATGTATGGCCTGGGAACAGGCTTTTTCACAAGGCAAACGCAGCGCAGAAACGGCTGGAGAGCTGTTCTTGGAGGCATTTCCAGGCAGACTAGTTCAAGATGCAGCTGTGATTACATCATTCATTAATTTCGGGGAGAGACAAGTATCCCATAACTCAAAACCAAGAGAGATTTCTAGTGCTTTGACACTAGAAATTAAACAGAAATAAACACACGAGTATCAGTAAAAGTGACTGCGAAATACCAAGAGGAGTAAGTGGTTAAGAAGAGATAAAAATCAAAGTTACGCTAGCCCATATTAAGGGTTTAACTGGAGGGAGGAAAAGGGGATATAGAGAGCAATGACAAATTGACAAGTTCTTCAGTGTTTATGAATAAAGGATGTATTTCAAGAATAAAGAGCATTTTTAAAGAGAGGAGGTGTAGGCAGGAATACAGTCATTTAGAGCCCATTAAGCTGAGTGCACTGTGTTTTAGACAGGCCTGCCTTGAAAAAAGCCTCTCTGGTACCTTGTACCAGGACATCTTGTTAAGCTTAACTATCAGTTAATACCTCACTCTCCAAACCACAGTTTAACAGGCAATGCTGCTGCTGCCAGACTCAGTAGCCATCTGAGACGTGCACATATCAGTAATTAAATCTTACTGCTTTATAAATATTTAAAAATAAATGTAGAGGAATGGCCCATAAACAGGGACAGTAGCATTAGGTACATTCTTTCAATGCCTCATGCCTGGTTAGGAACAGTTACACATGGGGTTTGCCAGGGACTCGAGAGAGGGATCAGATCTTAGGGAAAAGCAGTGCCAAGCTGCTCACTTGTTTGGGACCATGGGATTCAAGACTAGATAAGAAAATCTCAACCCTTTTGGTAGTCCTTGTAGAAGCACAGAAAAGGTGTGACAGCACAATATTTTATGTTCATTTTTCTGATAAAAGCTTTGCTCCAAGAAAGCGTATAAATGCTCAATAGTTTTGCTGAGCAAATTGGGAATATGCACATGACTAAACTTCTGGAAGATTTCCCCAAGTCTTAAAGAAATCCAAAAGCAGCATCTGTTTACAAGAGATCTACTGCTTGCAGCAGCACGGGCTCCACAACCTGGAGTGCTCAGAAAGAAATTGGTTAGAGGGGACAGGGAAGGTTCCAAGGACTCTTTATAAAGAATACATTAGAATATGGCTAGCACATGAAAAAAATGGAAACCACTTTCATAAAAAAGGTTTTTTTTTTTCTATTTGTTCAAGTGAAGATATTTATGGTGTCTGCTGTGTCATTCCAGATTTGCGATGGTCCATTAAATATCCACCTGGATATTGCATCATTTAACTACTGGAATGCGTAAGCATTTCTGCTGCTAGTGAAAGAGCAACTATTGGCTGTTTATGGCATAAGTGCTGCGTGACACTTTAACAAATAAATCAGAAAGAGGAGTAGATAATACAACTGTGTTCAGCTGCGGTAGACTGACAGTTATGTGTATTTATTTTTTAACTGATCAGGACAAGAATGTGAGTAGCAGCTGTATATATTATTTCTGGCCTTCCCTTGAGTTTCTTAGTTTTCTCTGGGTGTCAGCAGTATTTTGGACATCTATCTGAGGGGGTCTTTTCTAGCTGGACATGGCGCAAACACCATCAGAAGATGATCCCTGCCTTGACAGCTTCAAATACTGAATTGGGCAGATTGTTGTGAGGGAAGAAGAAAAAACTGAATCCAAACAAACCAATCTCAAGATCTTACTTTGAAAACATGCCCCAGACTTTCTGTATCTGTAGTTCAAAGCAATCACTCTGCAAGGCAGCTCTGATCTGTTGCTATCTGGAAGATTCCAAATCTGGGCCTTAAATTCTGCTATTGTCCATGAAATGCCCCCTCACAAACAGGCACAAACCCCAAACACCCTTCTGACAAATATAATACCTCAGAGATGTTTTAAAACATATATATTTCATGCCTATCCTAAGCGGGGAGGAAAGTAGGAAGGAAAGAAATGCAAACCACCCCCAAAATAAATAAAAATCAGATTGTAGCTGTAGAGCATTACTAGGAAACAAGGATTTCAGCAGCACGGAGTTAGGCCAGCTGGAGGAAAGCTGGGCACAGATTTTGGAGCAGTTTCTCCTCTGGCCACCTGCAAGGTAGCGTGTTCACAACTGCTGTCTTTGGAGGCCAGGACCATCTGCCCTGCACCATCCACCCCGGCACACGGCATCTAGCAGAATCCCCTAGGGCTGGGGATATCGGGAGAAGGCCACAAGACATGGCAGGCCTCTGCCCAAATGACATCAGTTTTGGAAGAACTTCATAGAAATCAACGCCACACTGCAGGACTTAACATGTACAGGCCAGCAGCTGCAGGGGTCAGGGGAATGCCTTGACGCACCAGGGTTTCTTGCTTGCTTTGCCAGGGAATAAGAGCGTACAGGCCCCACAGATGCCGGTCATGTTCAGCAGTGTGCAGAAGTTAGTCCCAAATAGGATGTTCTTCCCTCCCAAGAGGGTACACAGACCAGCCAACAGGAATCTTTATTGTTCAGATGGATCCAATCCTAGACCTGCCTCATTTTCTCTCATAAGCCAATTCAGGCTGGAGGCCTCCACCCTCCTCCTCAGACACCAGCAGCACAGGGGGAAAGGAGAGGAGCGGCAAAGAGGCAGAGGAAGGAAGCAAGATAACATTCCCTTGCAGGGCTGAACAGTTCTATCGGCAGTTTCAAAGCTGCACTACCGTTCCCAAGCCCAGAGGAATCAGCTACTCATAGTTTACTGAAAAACAGAAACAGAAGCCACTCATTGCTTTGGGCAATATGGTCAGAACAAACATATTCCAAACTCATCCTCTTGACAGCCTCTAGGACTAGAAGAGAGCAAGTCCCAAGGTGAGCTCAA
>VZSV01000005.1:11458009-11468395 GCA_013398735.1 Nothocercus julius
ATGCACTTGGCTTCCCAGGATGTCAGCAAAAAGAGAAGGAGAATTTGCAAGCTGAGGTGGGATTTACACCGCTGCGGTGTTCTGGAAAACCGTGTCCAGCGCCATGCAACACGAAACCCACAGCTCGCTACAATCAAAGAGGACTGAGCTCCTTTTGAAATGGATATCACAACACACTGAAAAGGAAAGCCTTGGTGGAATAAGCAGTCTGGAGACGAGAGACAAGAAACCAGCAAACAAGCAGCATCACAAAAAAAAACAAACCAAAACATATCACACACACACAGCATGATGTATCAAAAAAATCATGTCATGATTGAACTATTGTCTCATTACTGCTTTGCCCACAAGACCTTGCCTTATCCAAGCACCATGGAAGCCCAGAGGGTTCTACCATTGGTTATCCCTTCACTTTAAGTGCAGCAAAGGTCCTCACGAACAGCCTTTACAGAGAAAATGGAAATCTTGGCAACAGGACCCATTATAACACAGCCTGGCTTGATAGCTAAAACTCAGCATACGGTGGCAGGTGAAAGTCAGGCTGAGATTTGCTTTGCCTCTTCCCCAGAGCAACATCTGACTCCTAACAGCTGCCTACTTCATGGACATCTCTTAAAAATGAAAAAAAAAAAAAATAAAAACAAACAAAAAAAATTTATTTCCCCCATCCACCCAAAAAAAAGGGGGAGAAAAAAAGAATAGCTAAAGTTTATGACTAGAAGAAACTGATTGCTGTTGGCAAGTTAACTGAAGGGATCAATTGTTCCATACGGCAAAAGCCAAAGAGCTCAGGCCTCTATTCACAAGGGAAGACTGATGTGCTAAAGGGCATGGAAATGCCACTTTTATTGTGCAGTGGGGAATTTTCACATTTGAATCCAAATTCCATGAGCGAGTGTGGTATGCCGGCACGCCAGGCGGGCTGTGCGCGCACAAAGCCTGTGTGCGAGAAACGCATAAAACCCCGAGCACAAAGGCTCTGTGTTCGCGCCCCCCGTCTCCACGCGGGGCTTTCACACCAGCAGGGAGCTGCGTGCGATGTCCCTGCCCTGAAAGCCAGCGTCAAGCATGCTCCATGGAGCGCCCTTCCCTGCCCGGACGCGCACCATTAGCCCAAATGCGGTGTCCGTGGCAGGAGAAAGCTTGGCGATATGCAGGAGACTCCCTGTTTTGAGAGACTGGGGGGAAAAAGTCCTTCATAGCGCTGTGCTTCAGGAGAAGGAGCAGCAGTTAGCAAGGAAAAGCAGTGGGGACCACACGCACGCGGCTCCGAGGATGAGCAGATATGGGTTGTGGTGACGTTGGGGGAAGTCACCGGAGGTAGGACTCAAATACAAGACCCTTGGCTCAAAGACAGTGTCTATTTGCACAGTGGGGCGCGCTGATGGAGCGCGAGAGCACGACGGATCCGAGGAAGCCAATTCAAGTCTGATTTTTGGATATGCATCAAAGAGCGCTCCCAATGGGGAAGCAAAGGGTTCCAGGCACGACGCTGCACGCTTAGCACGCCCGTGCCATCTTGGGCCCACGTGTCACTCGTGCTGAAGGACAGGCCCTCACTCAGGGAACTGCCCCAAAAATCACAAATCCTAGTGCTAGATGCTACACAGAAAATAGAAAAAGATGATTCCCGTTCAACACTGGTGACAGCTGTTACTTGCTAGAAGATTAAGCTCTTAGCTAGACAGCTGTACAACATTAGGGACTGAGATAAGAATTTTACTTCACAGCTTTTCAAGCAGACTATGGGAGCATCACCCACATTTAATAGACTTCCAATAAGAGCTAGGCACCCAGCTCCCTGAAAGGCCCCAAAAACACCAGCTATGACTCAGTTAAGTGGAGGCAAAAAAACAGAGTCCAGAACAGCAAAGCACAACTTCTCAAGCTAACTTTAGTGTCAAAGATATCCCAGGTTTTGTTTTGGGAACTTCTGTCTTGGAGCATCTAAAGTTCAGGACAATCATTTGTGCATCTAGGATGAGGTTTAATGCTAAATTTGGACATAGGTTTGTGCCCCAGAGAGGGGGGAAAAAAGGGAACTAGGAATGACTTTAATCTGTGCTAACCCAGAACCAAAGATTAGTGTTACCAGAACGGCTCCCCATCTGGGAATTGTATTGTGGAAGTGCATGGTATCGATAGCTCATGGAAAGCTGACAGCACAGATGTACTGCAGCTTAGTGTGTGACTAATTTTAACAAGCCGCTTGCAGAGTTACAAAAGGCAGATCTGCTGGCATTTTTACTTTCAACCACCTGGTCTCGACAAACATTTTCTGTAAATAGCACAGATGTCATGAGGCTGGACTTGAGATGTGCAGGGGAGGAAAGAGTTTAAAGCCCAAGGATCAAGGCAATGGCTGAAGGCAGCAAAGGCTAAGATGTCCCAGAAACAGTGCAGCAGTAGGACTGAGAGGAGGCCACAGGGGAGAGGTGGTACCTTCAGAAAGGTACCAGCTGATGCACTTGGACAGGGCTGCTGCTTATGACGGACACTGTCTTTGTCAGGCCTGGAACAGAACAGAAAACCTTATAGCACATGGACACAAGCCTTTCAGGGGTTCCTCTCCCCATTAACTCGTCCCCAAGTGCCTGAAAACGCCAAAGTTCAAGAGAGAAAAGCCTCCCAGATGACACAGATTTGATCCTTTAGAAGAAGGAAAAAAAAAAAAAAAAAAATTGAACAGTTAATAGAAAAGGTTCATTTAAAGTGCCACCCTCTGTGTTGCAGACACCAGGGGAGGAAATGGCTACTGACATGTAGAACATTCAGAGTTAGCCCTGGATCCATCCAAATCCTAAACGTGCAAGCGTGACCGCTACAGCCCCTCTCCTTATCCCACTGTCTGTAATATCCACCCCAAAATTCAGAGAGCAAGACAGATGTGACTTAGCATTAGAAATGAACATAGACAAATTCAGAGAAGGGTGACTAAGTATCAAAGATAACAAAGGAGATGTCAGGGTATGGAGACTGCATTAACATCTTCACTTGCAGGCTGTTTTGGAATAAGAGTTATTGGGCTCATGGCCAGGGCAAGCGAGTATAGCCCATAATTCATGAAATGTAGAAGGTGCCGTTGTTGATCTTGTGATACCCTTTGCTCTTAAAAATAATCCAGTCATTACCAGAAGTTTCTTCCGGTTTCCTAGAGCCTGGCATAAAGAAGATGAAGTCTAGGAGAATACGAGAGTATAATGTGAAAGCAGGGCAGCCACTAAAGTGATTTGGCTAATTCATAGGTCTCTTTTTGCAGAAAGAGATAGTGAGGGACCATTGAAAAGACGGTTCCTCAGGTGAGGAAAGAGAAGAACATCAAGTAATGCAGAAATTATGGTAGTGAGATCAGGTTCTCTCCCTTGCAGGAGAACAAAATTAATTATGGACTTAGATAGAAGAATCAACTTAGATTGGGAAGGGGGGGTATGGAAGAGTGAGACAACCATTTGCCAAGCTTTTCTCCTGCTGAAACATGTCCTGGTTTGCTAATTTCAACTGTTGTTCCATCTTGTTTGCAAGTTATGCTAGGGCCATTTTCAGACTTCAGAATAAACCAGAAAGTAAAACAAATAAACAATAATCCAATTACATTTCAGATCAGCTGAAAAAGCTGGGTCTCTCCTCCCCAGACGTCATTTCACATTTTCACTGCAGTATTTGCAAAATGGGTCTCTAATGACCTGTTATATAATAAAAGTTTACAGACAAAACTAGACCATTACAAAATCTCTGCAGTGAGAGAGAAAGAGTCAATCAAGAGTTTCAATGGTTTGCAAAAAGCCCTCCACAACAAACATACTCTTCACATCTTGCTTTAAATTAGTCATGGGACAGCAGAGAGGAATGAAAAGGATTTGAAGAGACAGAGACTGAGGAACAATTGATAATTTATGTCTTCCAGAAAATGCAAGTCAAACCTTGCCTGTTCTGGCCCTACAGCACTCCTGATGGGAACAGGATATGTGTTTAGCATATCTCCAAGGTATTCTCATACGAACGTGACAAGCGGGTGCCTACTGCGAGGACAGCTATAACAAATCACCCGCATTCTTTCCAAGCCAACGCTGCAATTGTTCTTCTTGCCGGATCATCTGGCTTCAGTGTGGGCTCCCTTCAAATTCTAACGCGGAAAGTATTTCCAATAGTTGACAGATGTCTTTCCTCGCTTTACACTCCTTTCTTACCCTCTTCAAAGTTGGCTATACAGGAAATACCGAGTTAATTGGAAAGATTAGGGAAGGTCTCCCACAGCTACCAGAAGAGAAAGCCAGAGCAGACAGAATAGAGTTAAAAAATAAACAAAAAATCCTTCCTTTAACATTTTCTTTTAGCATTAACATATAAAGATTATTTAACATTTAAAGAGGGAGAAATGACTCTAAAATTATGTTGGGTGTTCGTTATCACTCAGTACAAGGCAAAAGGCTTCATACCCTCTTTTCCCTCACAGGGAAATTAATTTTAAACCAGTAGTTTAATTCCTTGCCCAAGTATAGAAGATATTTTCCATGAAGCAAACATTAGTAAACAATTACTAGAAAGCCAATTTGTTCATACTGCACAATATCACAACAGGCAGTCAAGCTCATTAGTTTATCCCCTACACAGATGTCAGGGTTTGGGGGACTATTAATTTATCTCCAGTGGAAGATGCAGCATTTATTCCAAGCAGCAAAAAGCCACAGAGGAAAAAAAAAAATAAAAAAGATAGAGTTTTCAGTAAATGGAAGTTATTACAGTATTAGTCTCCAATGGGCTCACTGGAATCAGATAGAGCCAGCGTCCGATACAGTGTTTTCTAAAGACCAAGGAATGCTCTCCATGAGAATCGTTGTAATCCAGATTTTTCCCTCCACCTCCTCTCCTGTATTTCAAGGACAAAAATGAATATCCTGACACTAGTAGCACTTCAGTCTGGAGTTTGCTTTGACTTGCAAGGTTTACACACTGTATTCGAATGCGAGTTGTCATTGTTTCCAAATAATTCTTTCACACATTAAAAAAAAGCTGTCCTAATTATTTTCCCAAATGGACTAGGGCAACCTAAATTGTTTGGACTGTAAAAGCACTCACCACCACAGTGGAGATATCTAAGGACACTGAACTGCCTGCTGGTTTCATTGCATGTCGGTTTAATGCCTGCATCCTGCACCAACTCCTGAGAAAAACAGAGCTGAAGCATTTCCCTTCCATAGTGCTGCTCTCTACAGTAAGACAACCATCATCCTCTTCAAAGAGAGATCTGTAATTAGAGGGAGGGCAGGGGGAATGGAGACCTCTAAGTTGCACCAGACCAGCTGCAAAACTCCTGCATGAGGAAGTACCACCAAAGGACCAAGCTTCCCGCGAGCAGTGCTGAACGCACGGCATTCAGCTCCTTGAGATCCAGCACAAGAGAGCTCAAAGATCAAACAGTGCTAGGGCATGGGTGTATGAATAGATAATAAATTAAAAGGAAAGGCTTTGTGTTTAAGACTGGATGAGGAAGCATAGAAAATTAGCAAAGACATAGTAGCTCAAGGGACAAGGCAGTGATAGTAACTGCAGGGCTCTACACAACCTGAGCAGGAAATTGCTTCATTTAGCTGCAGTTCCCTGAGCTGTTGCCACCATTACAACCAGTGAGGGTAATTTGGAATAATTTGAGATCAGTATTATTTGTGTCATGCCAGTCAGCATTTATCCTGCAGGTCAAAACTCAGCACTCATTTAAAAGAAATTTCAAAGCATTACCTGCTCAGGCATCTGGAAACACTTAGGCACGTGAACCTGTTTGCTATTTGTGTTGTTTAACTGCTCCCATGTTAAAGCATGGTGGAAAGCTGGGTGATGGCAAAGAAAACAGCGAAGTACAAGATCCATTGCCTTTCCCAAGACAGCAGGATGTTAGAAAACCATGAGCAGTTAGTTCTGTTCCTCAACTCTTCCTTAACTCATGTGCAGGTGGTAGCCATCAGAGTCAGGGGAGCAAGTTGCAGGGCAAGAGACAGAAAATGATGGATAGCCATGATTTCAGATAAGAAGAATCTATAATGACATTAAGATGAAGACCGCCAAATTTGGATGCAGAACAGGAGCTTTCAGAAAGCAATCTGCAAAGAACGAGACCTTAATGAGGAATGCCTGAGCCAAGGGCACTGAGCAGATGGGATCCAGTGCAGAAGGGCCTTCTGCCAGGCCTGAAATAGAGTCCAGCTCTTCTACAAGTTTGAAGAAAGCCCTAGAAGGAAGGTGAACCTTCATAGGGCGCTATGAGAATTGCCATGGAGAGCTGCAAGGATGGTTTGTTAGCACTACTGAATTGCCAGAAAGAAGTCAAATGCCTGGCAAGTCATAGCAAAACTACTCATGACATCCTGAGTAATTCTTAAATAAATTCAATACATTTTGTGTTAATAGATCATACCTCTGCATGCCACATGCGGTGGCTGGCAGGGGGAAAGCAATAAATTCCAGCAGAAGGTAGACTGTGTTGTGTAAAAGCTCCTGAAGAGCAGCACTCCAAAGGCAGACTTATCACCTTGCACAAAAAGTGATAGCAATCGAGGTTCAGCACTGATAGCGGCAAAGCTGGGCAAGCTGCAAAGTGCTCACGTTACTGCAGCGGTGCAGAAAGGAGCCGATGCCATTAACACAGCAGGGACAGGGAAGACCTCAGCTGAACATACAAACACGGTCAACAACACACACAAGTGAAACCCCATCAAGGGGAGCACTACAGAGATAAGCAGGGATGTGCTATTCGACTACAGGACACTCCATCTCTGAAGGATGCAGAGCAAGGAGGAGGACGTAATGAGGTGAGAAAATGGTCCTTATCTGAATAGCCACTACAAGTTACTTTAAAAGGAAACAAAAAGGAGGTAGCAAAGGAATCCACTTTCTATTATTTAAAGAAAGCCACTGGGGAGTTTCTCTTCCCCTTGAATCCCCACATGAGCAGTAGCTCCTCGCCCTGTACCAAGCTGTGCACCACTGCGCTGCTCAAGGCGGCCAGCACACACGCAGCAATCCGGATGCTCCAGCCTGGACACGTTCACATCCTACAGTGGGCTCACCCAGACGTGCTCAGCTTGGCTTGGCTTGCAGGGACCCTTTGTTCTCTCCTGCCAACACAAAAAGCCAAGGACTATCCCATCATTACTCCCTCTGGAAATGGATGGGGATAAAAGGCCCCTTGCACTAGCACTGCCCAGCAAGCAGGCCTGGCCTACCAGGATTTACCAGTTCCAACCTGTAGAGGCAGGTGTTGCACGTGTGTTCCATTCATATACCTGCTCCACAGGGCCACCCCAGACACACGAGCTAAACCTCAATGAGCTGCATAGAGAAAAAGAAAAAATCCTGCTTTTGGAGGGCACTGTTCACAAAAACAGTGGTGCAGATCAGCGAGGAACCAGGTGCTCCCCACCAGAGCTGCCTGCCAGGCGGCACCAGGCACAGGCAGGGAAGCTCAGGGGCTTTATGAGGAGCTGTGCCCTGGACGGCTCTTCCCAAGACAAGGACACAGCCGGCAGCACCACAGGCACAGCCGGCAGCAGAGGCCTCGGTGACACAGGCGGCTGCTGTTCAGTAACACGGGGAGTGACATCTGCCAGGTCCCAAAGCCAACACGTTCCTGAGCCAACAGCAAGAAAGCAAATAAATACAACGACCTGCCCCAACAGCACCTTGGGGCAGGAGTCCCAGCTTGTTTGAAGTATCAATAAATTGCTCTTCGGAAGAACATGAAATATGGTTCATCTGCTCCAAGAAACACCCACACAACTATTCGAGACGCCTATGTCTCCTTTGCTTTGGAGTAGTTTTAAGACTTTGTCCTGTTCCCATCGCAAGCACACAGCAGTGCTGCCCTGCCAGCCTGCGAGCACCACCGCTCTTGGCTCCTCTCCAGCTCTTTGCAGTGTGTTTGGTCAATTCTTATTTTTCTTCAGTTTTCTTCAATCTTCAGGCTCTTTCCCTGTTCTGCCACCCAGCCAAGGCTTGCACTCAAATCTCTGCCTTCCTTTGAACTCTGCTGAAAACACCTTGTAATTATCACGGTTATCTATTTCTTCAAGAGAAAGAAATGCACCATGGTCTTTAAGTCAGCTCAAATTGGTGACCTGACATTAAATACATTCAGCTGAAAGCCATTAGCAATTATTCAATTGCCTCTGCCGTAAAATGGTTTAAATTACCCAACTTCAGTCTGTTATTTGAAGATAAAAATATCAATTAAACCTTCAGATTTAGAGAACTTGCATTTAAATGTTAAAGATATTTAACAGCATTTTGGTTCTAATTTTCTTCCACAGGCATCAAGCAGAGGCCTTATTCAAGGTGCAGCTTTCCTGCAGTCAAGTCGCATTCAACAGCTAATTTCACATTTACCCCCTACTTTACAAAACTACTTTAGCTTAGAGGTGTAATAAGAGCCTTATCCAGCACCACTTGAAGGGAATGAAAAGATTTTTGAGCCAGAGCAGGATTTAAGGCCTGAACGTTTCACACTGATGTTTTCTACTGCATGGTTTGCTCTGATGAAAAGAACAAAAAAAGAATCAAAAGAAGAATCCGATGGTAGCGCTGACAAGAGCCCTATTCTCCGCACGGGTCGGGAGCACGGGACGGGTCAGACGCTGTGTGAAGGGACAGCGGTGAACAGCGCGACATGGCACGGAGGAATATGAAAGGAAATCTTTTCCTTTACACTCGGGCACCTCCTCCCTCACCCCGGCTTCCCACCATCTATCACTGCTGAATTTCATTCAGGGAGCGGAGCCCTTCCACATCACCATGCTTTGATCCCACCGAATGGCCGGGATTCAGCCCTCTTTTTTTCCCCCTCCTCCCGCAGTAGCCGGGTGTCTAAAGAGAACAGGTTCAGCCAAAAACATTGGGCTGCTTGATATGCAGATCCAAGGTCCTCACACGGTGCTGGGAGGGGAGAAGGGGGAGCCAGCCCTTCCCAAGCACATGGATTGAAAGGAGCCATCAATCCTGCATCCTTCAGTCCTGGGAGTGGGACTAACCGCAGCAAACAGGAGCCCTTATGCAAGTTACTGATTTCTGAAAACTTCCAGCCCTGCCTGCTGCCTTTCGGCAGTGAATAGGGCGCGATTTCCCACCCTTCTGCTCAGAATCCCACTATTCTTTAGTGAACAGAAAGTTGAAATGCTCAGATCCTGGTCATTAAAGTCAGCCAGTCACACACTGCTCACCCAGCTGGCGTGGATCACAGGAAAGGGTGGCTGCAATTGTAGTGTAGTTAATTTGATTTCAGGAATTCAATTAAAAAAAATCCCTAGGAAATCCTCAGCTGTGTGAAAGCAAAGGCCCCACAACTATAGTCCATAGAAATAGTATCTAAATTTACCAAAAGAGGGACCATTCTCTAAATGCCTGGGGACAGCCTGGGCCTCCTGGTGCATTCCTGCCACCTCCAGCCCGAAGTTTCTGAACTTGGGCAAGAGCAAAAGCTCTCAAAACCTTAGAGCAGAAAACTGGAATCTATAACCAAGGCAGCAGTTACAGTGCAGGGCACCAGGTCACAGTGAAACCTGCCCGAAAGCCTCCGTAGGTGCAAGGAGACACTGACTGTGAGCAGGGGACACCAGCATACACCCAGAAATTCACCCTTGGGGACAGCTGTGGCCAAATTTCAGCTTGTGGGGCCACCAGAAAGCAACACAGGGTGGACACAGGGTAGAGGACAACTCCTTGCATGAGATTCCCGCCCATCTGCACCTCCTTCTGAACAGCTGCTCTAAACCTGTCCTGTTTGGTGCTGACCTTCCTCTGCATCCATCTTACATGTGATCTGGAGGTGGCAGTGGCCAGTACCCCAATACATGCCCAGCATCTCTCTTTTGAAATGGAAGACTATAAAATGATGCACAACACTGTTACTGATGCCACGAGGAGCCCATGAATGACACCTGTGCAGAAAATCAGCACAGGGCTCCTAAGCGCCCACCCTCAGACACTGCCTAAACCCACACACGGCTCCCAGGAGGCCCTGAGTGAACGATGCAAAATATTCAGGAGAGGGAACAGGCATTTGCAACATGCAAAACTCCCCCGCCAGCCTCCGCCTGCCAACTCCAGCCAGATTTTCTTAGCAGTATTTTCTAAGGGCCAAGATTCCCTGCCACAGAGGAGGTCAGCATGAAGTCTCCTCACCGCATCGGTGTCTTGGCAGCTTTATGATGTTTTACATCACTTTTGCAACGAACACCACAGCTATAAAAGCTGTAGTTTTCCTAAGCCCCTAGATTCTGCTTAATCAAAACAAGGAGGCAGTCGCATTGGGCATTAGGCAAGTGCAGGGCTGCTTCTCGGTGAGGCTGCTGCAAGAGGAAAGTGCCGAGAAGCCTAGATTAAATTTTCAATTCCTTCTTC
>VZSV01000005.1:11468490-11484661 GCA_013398735.1 Nothocercus julius
TTAATATGTAATTTCAATAAGTTAATCAGTTCAATATCAGAAGGTGAAGACACACGCAGGATTTGTTTAACATGGCAAAACCATGGAAGGAAGTGCTGAATTTTATCCCTTTACTGTTAAGCCAGAAGCAGTCCATACTTTCTGAAACTCCCTTCTCTTCCCCTGTAAGAAACAGGGCATTATAGAGGGTAACCCTGCTGGAAATGGTTTCATTTGAAATGTATTTTGCAGCCTCGAAGCAAATTTGCACGACTCAAAAGCTTCATTTCTGTGCTGGTTTAGCATGCTTTGTTTTCTTCCCAAGAAGCTGCCTACGTTCAAGACCCAGGCCTTGGCACTAGCACCAGAAGCTGCACCTCAGCCCCTTCCAAGACAGGGACTGGTAGGCAGGCAACCCTGCCTTGTAAAACACAATTAACCTCTGCATTAAACAACATCTCCCAGAGCAGACACCAGGCTATCTTTTAAAGGAACAAGACTGCTTTATGTTAACTGTGCATTTCAAGCCTTAAAATAAAATATTTGCGCTTGCATAAATAGTTGGGAAAAGTGTCATAACACTTGGTGCTTGTTGCTAGCGCCAGCCTCCTGCCTGCAGCAGTGTCACAGCAGAACTTGCGCTCCGAGCGCTCGCCTTGCTCCGCATGGCAGCCGTTGAGAGCCAAGGAAGATCCCAGGCTAAAACCAACCTCGCGAGGGGCCTTGGAGGCTCCTGGCCACGGTGGCACGCGTTGAGCGAGCTGCCGGAGCGACTGCTGCCCACGGACGGCTCCCACAGGCGAGGGAAGGGAGCCCTGGAGCACGCTGCCATGGGATGCTCCGAGCGCCGCCCTCGGCGGAACAGCCACGGTTGCAGGTCTAGCTCAGCGGGGCCTTCCGTCCTCCCCACGCCAGGGGAGCGGGACCCGGAGGAGCCGCTTGTCACACGTGGCCACGGACAGCAGCTTCCCAGCCGCTCACAGAGCGGAGCCGCCGGGACCGCGCGAGCCACCAGCATTCCTTACCATCGCTCCCAGCCGACCGGGCCCACCTGCTAAAGCAGGATGGCTTGGCAGTGCTTCCCTGATCCAGAGCCCACTGCTGGGAAAGGCTTTGGCCACATCCCACTTTGGCCACAGAGGGGCTAATTTAGCTCGGGTGCACAGCAGTGTGGGGACAGGAGACACCTGAGGGCTTTGCACAAGGTCAGTGTCTCCCCACACCAATCAGGAACAGAAATTACACAGGGATGGGGCAGAAGGCAGCCTGTAGAGAGGAACATACCTGCCAAAATAGCCCTGCCCCAGGGACTGCTCCAAGGAAAGGCCTATCTCCTGTGGCCAGACCGTGTACAAGGCAGGTTAATAAAAAGACATCTATAAGTGGATTGGCATCGTTTTTCTCCAAAAACGCATCAAGTAAACTACACCTAATGACCTGCACTGCCAGCACAAATAGGAAGTGGTCTCTGCTTATATTCAGCCCACACAACAGTCTTTCGAAGCAACCATCATATTCCAGTAAAAGCAGAAGGCAGGCAAAGCCCATACAGCTGAGCCTTCCCATGCAGCAGAATTTGTCTCTAGGACTGTGCCTAGCCAATACGTTTCTGCAGCTGTGAGCAGGCAAGGATTAACATTTAGCATAACCCAGCATGATTCCCTCAGAACAGCTGTAGAAATACTTAGCCTAAATTAAATAAGCATTACTATAGCAGCTAGGTACTTATTTGCAAAGGAAGACATGGCTCCCTCAAGCTTTCCATCAGGCCTGCTAGCTTTGGTCCCCATAGACCAGAGGCCAGGCTTGGAAAACTCATGGGTTTCACGTGGGGACAGGATCTTGGCAGTACTGGCATGTGTGGAGCTTTCAGGGGTACCCCAAGGTGTGGGTGATTACTCCAGGTCTTCCTCCCTGGAAAGCTGAGCCAGGTCAGACACCAGCCTGGAATCTGGTGCCTGACACCACCAACACTGCTGGCATTTTAAAGCCACCCATCCCCATGGACTGGGGTGCCCTCCCTCAGCTGAGGCGTCTGTGTGACCCACCAAGACCAGTCCCAGCTGAACAAGGAGGCCACCCTCGTAGCTACACCCAGGACTGACTCCTCTCCAGCTCCTTGGACACTTTCCCACGCCTTTTCCCCACTGGTGCTCTTGGCACGTGTTTTCAGAAACAGGTGTCCATACAGAGGCCTTAAATCCACACACCAAAGCCCCTTAACTTGCCTCATTTTCAGAAACACTGCCTCGTCAGCAATCTCTGCTGCAGCCCCTGGGAGGGAGCAGTTGCTGGCAGTAAGGATCCCGGCTGGAGCGAGACCCTGCTGAACACAATCCCTCTTTTCAGGAAAGCACCTATTTATTTGGCCCTTATTTATATGCCCAGTGTGGCACATAGTTGCCTTGCCAGAAGGGATCATTTTCCAGGTGCTACCCTGCTCCTGATCGCAGAGGAAAGGAAAGCAGATGCACACTCATCCCTAAGGAGCTCGGCAGTTCAGGCAGGCAGGCTGTGGATTTACAGCCACAAACAGTCCACCGATCCAGTTGTCAGACGTCAGAGGAATAAGACAAGATTTCGGTTGCCCCCTCCCGACGCACAGGAATTCAGGGTCACACTGTTCCCACCAGGATGCTCCAGCTGTCCTCCCAGAGGGCTTCACCAGGTCCTGAAAACCTGCCTCACTGCAAGAGTGCTTCAAAGGGCCACGCTCCTCATAGCTCATCTGGCAAACAGCAGAAAGCTGGGAGCCAGCGAGCCCAGATTCCCAGGTCTTTATTAAATTTCTCTGAGAGCGTGTAGGGAAATCCAGATGCACAAAAACCCTGACAGTGGGTGAAGGACTTTGCTGTTTACAGATCTCAGCTCCCATTTCCCTCTTGAGTCACCTGGTGCCTCGAGGTCTAGTTGATCCAAGACTTTTGGCTCCCCCGGCAGTGCGTGCCAGGCTCGGGAATGCCCCAGGGCAGGAGCACAGTGCAGGTGGGCAGTGCAGGTGGAGCCCGGCTGTGCCAGCAGCTTCGGAGCATCACGGATGGGCACGGAGCCAGCGCCAGTATCTGGCTGGAATCGAGCAGTCTTCTGTGCAATGCTTCAGCTCCCGCGAGCTGGCACCCTCCTATGGAAAAATGTGCTTGGAAGCGCTCCAGCCATCTCTGCTCGAGCGAGTGACTGATAACCGCACCACTAGCCAGATACCACTGGGATCGTCCTTGTTTCTAGCTGCTGAAGGACGTTTCAAACCCTGCCTCTTCCCAATCCAGTCTTAGTGCCTTCCATTTTTGAAAAATATCAAAAAAATACCAAAAAAAACACTTAAAGAATCAGAAGCCTTCCCCAATTTATGCTTGAGATATACTTTCTCTTTTAGCTAAGTTGCATTCCCCATCTGCCTTGCATACATGCTAGGGACTAATCTAGTTTTGCCAGACATAAGGCCAACAGCCATTGAACTAACTTTTTATGAAAGCACAGTCACAGCAGAACACTATTTTATCTAAAACTGATGTCTGCTCACAGCTTTGACCATACACAACTTCCCTGCCTCAGATTCTCCTCAAGAGCCCTTCTGCATGAGGAACACAACTGGTTAGCAGCACATGTTATCCTACCTTCTTCATTAATAGGCTTAACATCCCTGAAAATGATCTTTTACACTTCCATAACCATAATGAGCTTGCAGAGCTGGGCTGGGGTATTTGAGTTGGACTACAAGCACAAGCAGGATTCTCCCAGTCCTTAGTTTTACAGCTCTGGAATTGCCAGAAATCATCAGTGGGAATAAAGTACAAAGAGTTAAAGCAAGGGCCTTAGAAATGAGGGCTGAATTGAAGATGATCAGGAAAAGAAGGTATCAGCCTGCAACATATAGAGCAAAAAGGTAAGTCTGTACACTTAGACTGAAAGTTTAGTCATAGAAATATAGATACAACAGGTCTTCTGACAGATGCATTAACACAAAAACCTCACAGTACTTCTACACGCTTCTCATCCAGAGTTTCCAACTTTTTCAGGGGATCTTGTAACCACCAGCTCGTTTTACAGAGCTCAAGCAGAGTTTAAGAATTCATACGAGCTTCCATTTGTATACCACAGACTCAAAGCAAACCCACACTGGTCAGTGCATTACATGAGCTCAGAAGCTCTATTAATTCAGAACGGAAGAATTTTGGACACGAGCTCACTCATTCACATGCTGTTGGGAAGAACAGCACTTCCCTGCCCCTTCTGAAGATGAAGATAAGATCGCGCTCAGCTATAAATCTGGACTAAGATCTGCAAGGCCAAATCAAGATGAGCATAAAGCAGAACACTTGCAAGTATAAACTCATCTCCATCAAAGCATTTCAGGCCCCAGCTGCAAATTGGTTTATTCCGAAAACAAATTGTTGCTCAACTACTTGGAACCAGTCTCCACAAAACTTCAGGCTAAGCATCTTTGATTGAGAAGAACATAAAATCAGTGATAAATAAGGTCATGTGAGAACACAGGAGGAGATCTCAACCTCCTTCAAAAGTAAGATAATTAACTGCAAGACATGTTCTCTCACTTGCTACTTGATGGCAGTCAATAAGCTACCCAAGAGCCTTTCCTATGGCGCTGTACAGAACATCTTTCTGGTTAATTCATAACAATCTTTCTCTACCAAAATAAGCTTATATTAAAGAAGGACAAATAATCTCTTGGCTAAACAGCAGGTTGGCCAGCTCATAAATTTGGGGTGAGCTTCAAGGATGTCCAGAAATATATTTCTGTTTCCCTATTTTTCCTCTGTAACAGAGGAAGAGAAGTGCTTAAAACATGAGAACTTCACAGAACTTCTTCAGAGAACACAGGGAAGGAGCTAAATTTGCCGGTTTGTTTCTATGCCACAAGTTAAAAGGCACCTTCTCCGGCTCTCCTTTCACATGCTCTCTATACAGCCACAAAGCAGACACTTTTCCCTTTTATTCTAGTCAACATCCAGCCAGCTCAGCCTCCCAAGTCTACATGCAGAATTGACTCTGAGGAGATTTAAAAAAGAGATCTTGTCAATATTGATTGCTATTGGGCTACTGCTCCCACCAAATGCTTTCTGCATTTACGGAGGCACATGGATCCAGCAGACAGAACATGCGAGTTCCTCCTGCAGAAATCAAAGTGGACACGCTTAACGCTGTTTCTTCTTACAGTGCTCTCTAAAAAGAGGCTCCTGCTACAACAGCTGTGTGGCAAATTCCTGCTTCCTTGGAGGTAAGCGCTGTGAAGTTCTGTCCAACAGCACAGCTGTTCAGCCCCGTGGCACAGGCAATCCCCAGGATGATGGTGGGGAAGAGTTCCCAGGTGAGAAGGACCCAAAGTAGGAGCACTGAAGACACCCTTTACAACCTCTTGTCACAGACTGAGCTGACACAGGATTGATTTGTGCAGTTTTCATGCAGTAATAACACGCATAGTAGGGACCTCAGATCAAGCTCTCCAAACTCACAGTTTGGAAGATTCAAAGCAAGAAGGAGGTGAAGGTACACAAGGTCTGACTCCACTCATATCACAGGCAATATCACAGTTCCTTTTGTTGCCAAAGACAAGCACAGCCTCAAGTATCTCTGTCCCCTTTAGAAAATAGGATGTTACAAGGAAAGAACTCAAGCCATCTGAGATCACTCATTTTGTTTGTGACCCTTTGGCTCCAATATCAGAGGCTCAGAGCCCCTCTCAGGTACCCGTCATCCCCCAGCTGCACAGGCACAATTCTCCTTGGGCAAGAGGAGAGCACATGGCGCAAGTCTCTTCCCATATTCCCATACTCAGAGCTGTTCATCATCTCAAAGCATCTGTCTGGAGAGCCACAGGGCTATGCAGTGAGATGTCATGATACTCCAGCAGGGCATCATTTTTTTGTTGCCTCCTCCCTGTAAACCTTAGGATACTGAGAATTGGAGAAGAAAAAATTCCCTTCAGCTTTTATAGGTCTTGTTAGTTCACTGATCAAATACTAAGCATGCTCCCCAGAAGAGCAACTGTTTCACTCCTTCCCTTCCACTCCATGTTGGTGAAGGGTGCATGAGAATGACGCAAAAAGAATTAGGGAGAACTATTGGGGGGGTGTGGGGGGTGTGTGGAAGGCCAGTAGGACAATTATGTAAGAGAACAAGAAAAATAAGAACACATGAGGAAAAAGCACACCTTGCCTCATCATTAGACAGTAGGGTCATAGAAAATACAAGAAACGATCATAGAAACTTCAAAAAATACAGAAAAATACAGAAAACAGCAACAACAAAAAGCCTTCCAGGTGCTGCTAGGATAAGGGACTTCACCTGAAGGCTGAAACCATGGAGGACTTGGCAACCCCTTGCTGCTACATGGGGTTGGTCAGAGCTGCCGGCTGATGCTTGGGTAGCAGTTGCTAAGCAGTATATCAGCCCAGCAGCGCAGAACACACAGAAGATGCCAGTGCTAGCGCTAAACCTGCCCACCTAGTGCTCTGACGTGACCAGCCGCTGTCACCGCTCTCGGCGGGTCTGTCACCCTGCACTACACACACAGCTCGCCCACCCCTATGCCCGAGGCAGCACAGCTGGAGCTGGTTCTGTGACTCCTGGGGAGCAGAGGACGGGGCTCTGGAGCCGGCCTGTCAGCAGAGCTGCCTGTGCCCATGGCCCGTGCTGGGCTACGGAGCGGTGCAGCAGCTGGGGAAGAGGATCCACCCACCCAGGATGACCCTTTTGCACAATAACTTTGTCCCAGCTCTCCCGCTCAGCTTTGGAAGCTCCCTTGGAGAGACATGTTCAGCAAGGTCTGTACCTGGGCTGAAAAATACACTCCAGGGGAACTTCCTCAGCAGTTCTGGCTTTCATTATCCCAGCTTCTCCACTGTCCTGTTTTTACACCCATTAAACAGCACCGAAGGGAGCTGGCAATACATTTTCCTTTGCCCTTCTCTTTTGTGTCCCTCCTTGACGAATGGCTAAAGCAGACGCACAGTCGCCTTTGAAGGCTCTGGCGGATGAGCATGTTGAATCAATGATGGATTGGACCAAATGAATCATGATGTGGGAGAAAGCGCAAAGCAATGATTTCTAAGTGGCCCTCACATCTTTACACTTCAGAATTTGCCTTAAAAGCCCATTTTCTTCTTTTTATCTGCTTCCAGTTTCTGCAGTGCCTTTGCATATGTTGAGGGACATAGGGGGGAGGGAGGGAAACCTTTACATATAAACAGAAGATTCCACTTTTCCATCAGACAATAATGAAGCATTGTCATTTGGGGAGTTCAAATAGCTGGGAAACCACTTCAAGACCATGCAAAACAACTGGGTAGCATCAGAAAGAGCAGCAGTTGGCAAACTGAGCAGCAGAATTTAAAACTCCAGTACGACAAACCAGCAAAGAACACAGCTGGTTCAGCAGCCTACCTCCCCTCGGTGGGGAGAACTGCTTCAAGAACATAGCTTTAAAGACAAGACATTTTAGGAGACCATTAATTGCCATGGACTACTGGCTACATAACTGCAGCTGATGGATGCCAGCTGAAAGGCAGCACTCAGAGGGGCATGTGCTTGGCTACCAGGACATCTCTGGTACCCACGCTTTACTTCAGAGCATCACTCATTTCCAACTTGCTTGCTTTTATGACTGATGACATGATTGCTCCCATCAGAGGGTTATTTCTCCTCTTCTCTGCTGCCCAGGTGAATACATGAAACCAAAGCCATCAAATCTGCAGCCCTTCATGGACTGCCTTTGTGGGCACAGGAGGACAAGAGGAAAAGTTGGCAAAAAGAGGAAATCGTCTTTTTGGGCTGACAGCAGGAGAGGTATGGGAGAATAAGGGACCCATTCACACAAAGCCCCTGGCTCAGAGGTTGGGGAGAAGGGGAAGGAAAACCACACAGGAAGCTCCAGGCCGGGTGGTTTTTGTTGTTAACCTGTGCACACACTCGTCTCCAGCCCTCCACCATTCTGCAGAGACACTCTGCATGCAGATAACCTTACCAAGAGGGAGGATGTTTCTGGCTGATCTCTGAGTAGGTAGAGGGCTTCCCACACGTAAGCTTCTGAAGCATCTGGTTTATGTTACAGCTCGGTAAGATGCAATATGCGGGAACACAAGTGGAAGCTTGCTCCAAGCGCAGAATTTGCAAAGCCTATTAATTTAACTAGAGCAAAATGCAAGCCAAGGACAACTCAGTTTGGCTTCCTTTATTCCCAGTACCCCATGTAAAGCCTTGTGGCTACCGCAGTAGCTCAGGGAGCCTCCCGCGGTGGCCGGGACCCGCTGCTCTCCGTGGCGCATGCCAAGAGCCAGGCCCACCCCGGAGAGCCGCGCCTGGAACAAGAGCACAAGTGGTGGTAGTGCCCCATGCTGCTCATGCAGTCCTTCCCAGAAGGGCACTTTCAGCCGGCGGGGGGAAGCTCCCTGGGGCTTATTAATGTCACCATCCTCCAACATCCTCTCAGAACAACCTCTCTACACTCACTGCAGCTGGAGGGTAGAACACATAGGGACTGCCCACCTCACCACAGCACCAGCATCTCTGCAACCTTCTGTGCCTCCTGACAGCATCACCAGAGAGGACCAAGCCTCTTAGCTCCAAAAATTACAGACTTGGTACCAGAAACTCCTCTGAAAAGCCCAGGTTTGTCCCAAACAAGCCTGACCCACACTTCTCGCAAGCAGGGTCCAGGTGTACCACAGCCAGGTAGACATCCAGCCGCTGCTTCCCAATGAATATCCAAGCTTTTTGTGGCCTGGCAAGCAGAACTGGAAAGCGTCTAGCACCCTTTACCCAGGCAGAAATATTTACAAACTGCTATGAGGCTTGGAAATATTATTTTATCCACAGACAATGAAACTTGGGACCAACCAAAGCATGATTTGCTCAGGACTGTTTTTCAGCATAACACAAAGTTTACAATGAAAACAGCCCAAGAGATTAAGTGAGCCTGTTTGTGGCCAGAAGACAGCACTGCAGACCATCGTGAAGGGAAAAGTGCATAAAATAGAGGCGCTTAGGACAAAGAGAAGCCTGTTAAAGTAAGAAAAGCCTGAATAAACAAATTATTCCCAAATACCACTTCTGACTTGACACAAACCTAGCTTAAAGATAAAGGGGCAAGAAGCCACTAAGTTTCCAGTCGTAGAGAAAAAGCCAGTGGCTTCAGCAAAGCATTTATCAGGCCATGGATTTGCCCAGCTAACCCAACAGGGACATATGCAGAAGCAAGAGCTCAAGGAGGGTTATTCTTTCCTTGATTTGGACCTCAAAAACACTTGAAGAGAAAGGAAAGCTCCCCAGCTGGCTGGGAGCCAACACAGGCACCGTACTCTTGGCCACCGCTTGTACCCGTTGGGCCTGCGAAGCATCTGCAGGGCACATGGAGCAGGATGGTGCTGAACACCCTTGGAGAACCATCACTGGGCTCCCAGGCACACCAGAGCAAACCACAGCATCTCCTATACCTGCAGACACCCCCGCACATTTGCCAGCCCTTCTGGTTGCTCTCAGCTGCCCCATGCTGCAAAGCAGCAGGGCCACGGGCTCTGCTCAGCACTGGGGAGCTGCTGGGTTATGGAGCACCTCGTGCTTTGAAGTCTCATTCCTCCAACGAGCACGCTTGTCAGTATGAGAATTCACATATGTAAGAGGTGGAGATGATGAATTGCCTCTCCCCCCTTGCTCTGCGACGGGGGCTCCTCAGCATCGTCTCGCTGACAGTGATTTTTCAGGGCCATAAGGCACTTCCACTTCTCATTAGTAACGTGCACACTGCACTCAGGGCTGCTCCACACCGAGTTTCATCTTTCGCAGTGATGAAGAACATGAAATGCCAACACCCCACCCAAAAACTTCAAGGTCAGAGTTTAGAGAAATGGCCAAAAAGAAGTTTGGCTTTCAAAAAACGCAGCAGTGTCACATAGTGCCAGCACTGGCACAAAAAAAGTCTCCCTGAAGTGAGACATGGACCTTTCTGGAGGAAAGATCTTGTCTCCACAAAAGCCTCACACAAGCATGATGGTGCGATGTCCTTATGGAGGCCCAAATTTCCCCAGCAAAAAACATTGGGATTTGTCATTGCAGTGCACTTTTTGCAGCAAACCAATTGCACCTCTACTCTTTGGCTCTTTCTTTGCCCCCCTCACCACAGGATGAAATTTCTTCTGGACATTTTTGCAGCTGCCTCACCCTGAGTGACCAAAACCTCCAGCAATCCCAGTGCCAGGGGAGCAAAGCCAAATTAGAGGCAAGGCACAATCCCTCAGCACCCCCAGATTCAAGAGCTAAGCAACACACCAGTGAACCCACCTCATCTGTGAGGCAGAATATCCTGGGGCACCCTGTCAGCCCTCAAAGTGAGCAGCCACAGACCACAAGCTTCAGGCTCAGAGCAGATCTGGAGCAGAGGCTTTTAGGCTGGCCTGCATTATTAGCACCTGCAACTTGCAAGGACAGCGCCCCAGGGCATATTCCTGCTCTTTCCTGGAAGCTGAAGCCACAGGAACATGCCCCAGCCCAGCCAGTCCCAGGCTGTGCACAAGCTTCAGGACCCAGCAAGGTGCAACAGGCATAGGGTTATATTAACAAGGCAGATCTCAAAACAGCCTCAAGGGGTTCAAGCCACTTCAAAATGCTGAACTGCATGGAAAAAAAATGGGCACTGAGCACACACCTGACTGCGGTGCAACAGGGGAAGCTAGAAAGAGCTATTCTACAGCCAAAGCAATGCCCTCTTCCCACCAGTGAGCACTCAAGAGAGCCAAGCACACGAGACGCATTCTGGCTGCCTCTCAGCACAGCAAAGTGCCTTGGGGGCTGGGGCACAAGTGGAAAGTGCTAAGGGGGCTCTGGGCACCTCCAGCAGCTGGGGAAGGTGTGTGAGAAGAGTCAAGTTCCCGAGGAGCGGGCAGTGTTGCACAGAGCCCGGGAGGGAGGCGCCGGGGAAAGTGCCAGCGCCCACGGATGTGGCCCCAAAGCAGGGGAGTTGCCAAAACACAAAGCCAAGCAGAGGGCCGGGCTGCCCCCCAGCAGGACAAGGCAGCGGGTGACCTGGGGAGGGCTGCAGAGCTCCCACCCCAATGCAGCAGACACCCCTCAGCACCACGTCTTGCTCTTAGCTCTTCTCTGGTTGCTGTTTTGCAGGAGAAAATGCAGGCAGTTTTATACATAAATACAAAAGCCAAGCAGATAGCAGCCTCAAAGCAAACCCATGCTACAGGGTACGTCCCCACCGTGGTGCCAGTCCCCACGTTGTGGCACCGAACGCCGGTGCTCACGCCACACAGGCCTTCCCAGCCCAGCTTGCACGGCGGCAAACCTTGCTGCTGCCTCGTAATGTATCCCATACGGAGCACACACCTCCAAAACATTACTTAAAATGGGAATAAATCCTTCAGGAGACCTCTGCATGACAGATACTGCCTGATTGAGTTGCCAAGTAAGAAACTTTCTTTTTAAGGGGGAGGAAAAAAATAAAGAAAAAAATCTACAATTAACCTATTGTCACTATGCAGCAGGGGGAAGCAGTAAACTGTATATGTCTGTACTCGAGCCAAGGCCGCAAGGTTTATCCCACCAGCCCTTCTTAGCAAGCCTCCTCCTCAAGTTCTTTTGATACCTTATGGATTTGCTAAACATTTATAACATGAAAGTGAGAATATTATATACACTGCCCCAGCATAAATCACAGGTCTGATGCTCTGTATACACTGGCCATGGGAGGAGTAACAGGAAGAAGCAACAGGGTTCGGGGCTGCAAGGTGACTAATGAGGATTCCCCCCTCCATCGACTGGCACACACAGAGGTTCTGAGAGAGCTGGTTTGCCCCCAAGCCCTCCAGTTTTTCAAGTTTTTACACCTGGGGAAAGAGGAATGAGCAATCGCTGCGAGACATTGGAGAGGTGAACGCACAGGACGTTTCAGAAGTGGAAAAACAACTGTTTAGCCCAGATAGAAACCAGATGGAGGTGGGGGCAGACAGGAGAGAGAGAGTCAAGAGGAAAACCAGAAATGCCGTCAGGAAGAGAGTTTCCTGGGAAGAGATCTGCTTGCAGGAGGCAGGAGTATCACCCCAGAGAAACCCATGCACCTTCCTCATGGTGACATGCGGATGGCGGCCCTTCCTTGAGGGGCACCTGTCCCCACAGCGCAGAGGGGACACAAAGCAGCTGTTTCTGTGAACTGAGCACTGCCTGGCACACCTGCAACCATCTCGCTGCTGGAGAGGACAGCGGACACAGGCCTCGTCACCCAGGCTCTCCAGGTGCCCACATCCATGGCCTAAAACGTCCACTGGCCTCAGGACCACAGAGCTCTCCACGTGCAAGGCACCTTCTCCTGCAGGAAAG
This sequence comes from Nothocercus julius, assembly GCA_013398735.1. Lineage (NCBI taxonomy): Eukaryota > Metazoa > Chordata > Aves > Tinamiformes > Tinamidae > Nothocercus > Nothocercus julius. Next base: position 11,480,803 of record VZSV01000005.1, read on the forward strand.
GCTCTTGGAGCAGCTGCTCTAAACTGCTCCCCACTCCTCATCTTCACACCCACCACGGCAGTCAAACGCTGCTCCTGCTGCCATGACTGGGCTTGTCCGGGTGTTTCCAGGGACACAAACTGGGGCTTCAGGGCCAGAAGGAGAGCACGGACGCCCGGCAGGCAGCAAGCACCACCTAGCCGGCTGTTTGGTGTTCTATAGCACATGACCACGCGGTCAGAAATGAGGAAATTCCTCCGCCAAGCACCTGAGCTGGGCCACGCAGAGCAGCGGGTGAGGGTTACCGCGCGGCACAAGGCTGCGGCAGGAGCGCCCGGCGCTTCGGGGAGGAAGAGCAAAAAGCCCCTTCTACAAGAGGGACCACATTTGAAAGATCATTAAAACGGGAGACTGGGATGCACCGAAAGAGTCACCCCCAATTTAATAAACTGTTTCCTGATGGTTCTGTGTCCAACTGCACTCTCAGATTCAACTTTGGCTGGCAGAGCAAATACAATTTTTTTTTTTTTAAGCCATAAATCTCTCTCCAATAGCATCAAATACTAGAACTGATGAGCAATTTCCACACAACATAATATTTTCCCACAGAAGAAAAAAAGAGTTTGTCAAAACAAATTTTCTGCAGGAAGTGTTTTGAGGCCATTCTGATACATTTTTTCTTTTCTTAAATCCACATGAAGCACCCCAATTCAGATGGGTGCCAACTGCATCTCTATCCAAAGTTATACGGACAGAGAGGGTCAAGGAAAGTTTCTCCCCACAAAACAAACACAGAGCTTTGAAACCTGGTCATTACGCAATGTAAAAGTTACATTTCTCAAAGATCTCCAAAACATTCCTCATTTGGGAAAACTATTTCTCACTTTTTTTTTTTTTTTTTAAACGCATTAAACAGCCTCAAGCTATGCCTTCTCTCATGCAAGGTGTTTCATTGAGCTGAGACAGCTTCCTAAAACACCCAGAAATCACTTAAAGAAGCAAAAGTGAGCGAGCCCTGTCCTGGCCTTCCATGCTGTAAGAGCACAGGCCTGGATTGGGCAGCGAAGACACGGCGACAGACGCAGTTAAAGAGAGGGTGAAGGAAGAGCCCAGAGGCCCCACAAGCTGAGCAGCTGGTGCTCCCTCAGCGCCAGCTCCACTCTGCCCTGAGGACAAGGAAGGGTGAGTTTTTGGGTCCCTGCAGGCTGACCACAAACAAGGCCTCTAACCATGCCCACCTGGCAACCTTCTGCCCAGGAGACACCACAGAAGGGAAGGAAAAACAACAAAAAACCCCAAAGATGTAGCTGCTGTGAAGCACAAGTAAAAACATCTCTTGGTTTTCTGCAAGTCACCGGAGGAGCCTCATACAAAGCTGCTACCCTGCCAACTTCCTCTCCGGCCGGCTCCCAATTTGTCTGCAAACCACAAATTTAATTGGACTTGGCAAGTGTTTTGACTTCAGAAAAAGGTACGTAACACCTGGAAGACAAGACTCAGGTTTAAGGGGGGAGGAAGCGGGATGATATCCAAACACTATTGTCACGCTCTCAGCTGCCTGCACTAAACTGCTGGAGCAAAGAGGAATCGGTAGCCGCAGGGTCCGGAGCCTGAGGGCCGTGCACAGGCGCACGCAGCCCTGGCTCCCTCCAGCTTCTTACCGAAACAGGCGGTGGAGGTCACTTAAACTAGCTTAAAACCCTTTTGCAAAAGAAATAAATAGACACACCCTTTAATGTGTCTAGAAAATGAATTCCAAGAACCGGGAAGGCAATGGTGGTGAGCCAGCACGAGCCAAAACCAGAGCTGGGCAAGCAGACAAACGCTCCAGCAGCCGAGGGCAGCGGCTGGGAGAGAGCGGGTTCTCCTGCTGCGGGTCCAAGCGGGAGGAGCTCCCGCGGCAGGGGGCTGTGGGATCCTTTAAAGCTCAGCAGTGCTTTCAGGTTGCACCCGCCAGGGTGCAAATCTGCACGTTCCACTTACCCCACCCCAGCATACGAGGCCCATGCGCCCAGACACCAGGTTTATGGGCCAGTTTGCAGAGAGGTTGAGAGGAACGAAGGAGAAGCCGTGCACAGGAGAGCCCGTGTGCTCTCATTGCTCATTGCCCCAAATGCCTTGACACAAGCCTCAGTGTCCACTGCGTGTCCAACTATTGCAAGAAGAGAAGCAACAGAGTCAACTCCCAGCACCAGGGGTTTTGATGCATCTGGGAGCTGGACTCCCACCACCTTAGTACTTCGTTATGCAAGAAACGTGCGTGGCCAAGTCATTTAAAGATCAGTCTAGGAATAAAGAATCACTGCCAGAGTTGCTTCCCCTTAACAGAGGGCAGAACAGACTTCCCCTCTGCTAAAGGCTTCTTGCAGTTCTGCTCAGTAAACAGCTCTGCTCTTTACTACAGTCTTGTTCACCAGCAAGCACGAACCAAACATGCAATCCTTCCCACAGTTTTGGGGTGACAAATACGAACCCATAGTAATCGAAACCAGCACACAACTGCTATGCTACAGCAGGATCTCCCAGTAACACTCTATTTTATTACTTTGCGTAGGCATGACAGGAGCTAACCCCTGTTTATCAGCTTCCCAAGTTCCACCCAGTTTAACAATTCTTTTCAGGTACATTGTTGAAAACCTGATTCTTTCTGAAGGTTGGTTTCTCTTTATTTAATGAGCATGTAGCCAACACACACACAGCTTTTGGAAGTCTAGTACCACCAAGGGAAATGGGCCATTTCCACAAGGCTTGTATTCAAAACATTTATCAGTCTTTTCATAGGAGGTAGTCACATATGAGAAACGTTTGCAGAGTAAGAATGTTTAAAACAGGGAATAAGGTGGTGGTGGGGGAAGTGGCACTGAAAACAAGAAACCCCCCCACACTATTAGTGCAGGTAAGACACTTAACTACAACTTTAAATTTTTGTTTCAGTTCCCGCTTTGTCCACAATAGAGGTAAGCATGCAGCCTTGCTGTTCCTGTTTAAAAAAAAGAAAAAAAAAATTCATGGATTGGGATGGTTTACAAGGAATCAGGGTGATTAGTGCAACAGGTTTCTTTCCCCTTTGGGGGAACAGTAGTAATTGTAGCTTTTATGGCCTTTATACAAAAGGACAGAAAGGGCTACTGATGTTTTCCTGTTACAAAGGCAGTTCATTGCCACCAGAAATCAAATACCTGTTTTACTCTTACCTTATTCCTACACATATTGAATTCCACCTATTTTTTTTTCTGTTTCACAAATACCTATTTTTAATTGTTCAGTATTATGTGACCTTCTTAAGCCTTGATGACATTTTTTGAGCAAGTTTTGGAGGGGTGGAAAGAAAAAAAAAGCTCTTATGGAAAGGTTGAGTGATAATTAACATTGTGATACTGGCATGATTACTGCATGAAGGGGTAGATCGTTTTGATTGGGGGGTGCAGAAATCAGGAATTATGCAAGCGAGAGCAAGTACAAAAAAAAAAAAAGCAAGCACTGAGCTGTCTCCTATTAACAGTGCACATCAAATGAGCCAATGCAACTGCTTCTGCTTTGCCTAAATAAATTTCTGGATCAGTCATCAAAGTCAGATTGTTTTCCACAATACACTTCCTTGAGCAACCCAGATAGCCTTTGTGTTGGCCCCAGTAATGATGTAATGGGAAAAAGTTACAGGCATTCTGTCAAAGCCCTGCAGATTGCTCAAAATACTATTTCCCAAGGCTCCAGCTTCACAGGTGCAGACTCAGCAGCCATCAAGACTTGCTGTGATTAATGACTTTTTCCAACACGGTGCCTCACATTCATACAGCAAGAGAGCTTCTTTTGGATTAGGGAGGGTCTAGTAGGGGAGTCTGGTCACTTGCAAGAACTCATATGTAAGGAAGCTGCCTAG
>VZSV01000005.1:11484712-11494835 GCA_013398735.1 Nothocercus julius
AAAAAAAAAAAAAAACCCTTTGAGAAAAGCCGTTCTGAACTACACACAGGCTTCCTATCTACATCACCTCCTGCCTTGCTGCCAAAGAAAGATGCTTAGGAGAACCGCAACTCCAGTTTCAGAGCCACGAGCCAAACAGCCACTCGATACCATCAGTTCTTATGGAAACCACCTAAAAACACCCTGGGCACTACAGCAGGTTATACCTCCTGAACACATCCAGGAATGATTTCTCCGCAGAAGCGAAGAAGGGTATTTGAAGCCTTAAGGAAACACCTTAGACAAAGACACTACTCTGAGCAACACAATAGCTCAGAGAGAATCACCAAGTCATTATCAAACACAACCAATTGAAAAAAAAAGGGGGGAGGGGGGAAGAGCATTTGATAAATTGCTGTTTCATGTTAGATACTAAAACTCACCTTCTTAGCAGGAATTTGCAATTTTTATTCACTTACCTTTTACATCACAGCTCAAGACCACAATAAGCTTTCCAGTCACTTCACAAAACTCCTGCATGCACTCAAAAGCACCCAGCACAACTCCCGTATCATTTCTTTCTGTTGCAAGAGGTACATGTCCTGCACCAAGAAGCAGACGTTCCCAAAGAATCTCCTAAGACAGTCTCCCCATACCCAGCAAAAGAGACAATAAAACCATTGAACAGAGAGAAAAAAAAAAAAAAAAAACAACAACAGCCTGCAGCCTCTCCCTTAGTCATCCCTTGAAGGATAAAAGTTTGGGCTAGTGTGTGGGTGGGACAGAATGAGATTGGCCATTAATTCCTCACAGCTGTTTTTCTACCTTCAGGTGTTGCACATCTTGAAAAGGTCCAGGAAACCCCGGAAATGTTGGAGAGATTGAGCCTTACTCAAGCATATGTAGCTAGCCCTAGTTTAAGTAAGGGGTCACACGGCCAAGACACAAGGTCCCACACATCATCAGGTGCTGCTGACGAAGGCAGAAAAGGAACCATCTCCCCTTCCTCTTCATAGCAAGACGATGCTCATCTGTGGCAGGGAGGTTGTGCACGTGGCTGTTCAGTGCACCTCTGCCAGTTGGATTGTGCAATTCCAAATACCTCCTCAAGCTTCCAGAGAGGGAGATAAGCAGGAGACCAGAGTGGCATTTTTCCTTCCCTCCTTCTCTTTTGGGATCTCTGTTTGACACAGTTTATCCTTTAAATGGTCCTCAATGAGAATCTGCTTTCAGTGCCCTTGGAGTAGGTGATGTTTTCTTAATAAATTTATAATGTACTGTCCCAGGTAGGTGAGGAGGAAAACCAAGAGCAAAAAGGGTCTGGTCAAGCGGGAAGGAAGGAGAATGATTTATTCCCTCTCAGAGCAAAATAAGGAAGCTAAAGAGCAAAGAGAAATCCTGGTTGAGTTCAGCTCCTCTTTGGAGCAGCACAGTCGTGAGGGTGAAAGGTCTATGTTGCTTCCTCTAATCCAACAGGGAAATTAAATCATACTTTTTTGGGGGGGGAAGGGGGGATGAGGCATTTTATGCTTTTTCAGATAGTTCTACCTTCTTTCACGAGCTGGTAACTGACTCAATCTCTTTGCTTCTGTGGGAGCTTTTACATTACAGTGATTTACTGCGAAGCCGATGGTAACCTCATCCAAAACGCGGAGGGGATACCACCCACCTGAAACACAACATGTACTTCCTGACACATCCCCAGCAACTTCCCATGGTTGTCGCATACTGCAGGCAACAGAGAACGCGCTGAGCATGCGCTGTGCTTGTCCAAGCTCCAAACACCTACCTCTGCACACGAAGACCAAGTTGTCCAGCTATTGTAATTACACGTTCACTTACATGCCATGGCAAACTCTGAAAGAACTTGGAGACAGCTCCCATCTACTTGTTTCCCCCCTGTTTCTAATTAGTTATGGCACTGGCATAAAACAGGATCTATGTCTATTAAATCTTCATCTGCTCCTCTTTATTCCCACATGAAGTCATAATCCTTCATGTCATCCCAACTGTGCACTGTGGAAGTGATTTAGGATGTCTTGAAACTGAGGATACTGACCTCAGGTATTGAATAAATGGAGCAGAATGACCGCGGAGGAAAACGATCCTTGTGTCACATATTGCAGGTAACAAGCACACGCATTAACAGAAGGAGAAGGGGAAAGAGGCTGAGGAGAACTGATGTGTCCACAGAAGAATTTGAAGAACAATCATGAGCTCTTACACATGGCAGATGTCTAAGATATTTTGAGAGATTCTTCTGAGAGCTTCTAAGCCACAGCAGGGCCCTGCTGCATATTTTGTTCTTCATATGATGACGCTGGGCCATTTGTGTTGCACTATTGATGCACTCCTGGGTGGTACCAGCAGGACAAGAAGTGTGGTTAATAGCTGGCTTCATGGGCCAAGCAGAAATATCAGCCTGCAGTTCTGTCCCTGGCCAAGAACAAGGCATTCAAGAGCAAGGAAACAGACTTCTTTTCTAAACAAGGGATCAAAGTATGATGAAGCAGTGAACAAATACTAATATGTTCCAGCTAGATGAAGCAACAAGATGCAGTGTGGTAGTAACAGCCCATGCTAATCACCGAGGCAGTAACTGAGCACCAATAAGTGTTGTCACAAGGTGTCTTGCTACATTTCCAGTATGGATAAAGATCAAGAACAGGAGTTGGAAAAAAAAACTAGCTCTGACCTGGGAGACAGTGCCTGTTTGCCAGATCCTTCCAAAGCCTGGCTGCTGTGGTCATCTGCAACCACATTCCTTTAATTGTTATGAGGGATCCAGACCTTTGAGAACAGGCCTAACTTGTGCAACTTTCAGCTAAACTTGCCTTGAAAATACTGCCAGGCATAGACCACCCTTGCTGAAGGAGTCCTTCATCTGCACTATAAAGTCATGACAGTGAGCCATTAAACAAATACACTCAGTTTGATTGTTTTCAAGAGGGCTTGCTGCACTTACTCCATTCCGCTCTTCCTTTATTAAATCGCATCCTTCTCAGCCCACAGAGAGGTGCTTGTTGTTTTGGGCGGATATGAGGCAGCTTCATTTCCTGTGGAAGTCACTGGAAGTTGGTGGCCATCAGCAAGGGAATATAAGCTTTACTCGGGAAGCAATCTGGAGATTGTCACTTTTATTAAGCAAGCCTGCGGCCCACTTCCCCACTCATGCTAAGACAAAGGTTTGTTGTAAAATAAAGCCAACTATTATTTTGCAGCTATACCTGATGACTCTTGCACTTTCTAGAGGAGGCTTGTCCTTGTCCAGAGCGAAGAAATATTCTCATTTTAAAGTGTCCCTATCTGAAAGAGAAGTTGAAGTTACACTCCATCTTCTCCGATGTTCCTAAATCCCTTTTTATGTTATTTCCTGAGTAGAGGCAGGTGGCTCATATTTTAGCTGTAGCTGGATTCCAGCTTCTTAGCTCTGCTTTCATGCTTTCATCTAACACATTCCTCTGGGGCTGCAACAACTTCACGCTTCTATTTCAGCCTACAGGTGAAAGCAACTAAGAGAAGTTACACCATATAATTATAGTTATTACGCCAGGCAATAGAGCTTTTCACAGCATAAACACCACTGGCACTCGTCACTGTCAGGAAGAGCTGTGTCTCCAGCTCGCTTTCGTTGTCACTCTCGACACATATCTGAGGCCAAGCCCAGATCCGAAGAGCAAACCCCTGATACCTGCCAGCCCAGGGCCAAATCCCTCTCTGTTCTCTGGGCTTGGGGAAAGTTCAGGATTTTGGATTTTAAGTGTGATTGGGGGAGAGTAATATCATGCTCAATGTGCAGTACAAACTGACAGCTCATATTTAGACTTCCAGGTCTACCAGCTTTCTCCCTGCTCTTGGAGTTAGTCCACAGCCTTGTCGACAAAAACATGCTTTGAAGCAACTGAGTTCAAGCTCCAGGTTCAAGTACCACAGATTTACATCCAAACCCTTTGTCTTATCATGCATTTAGCCTGTCCAAATGGCAGGCAATATTCTAGTGCTAACAGCCCACTTCTTCTTCTCCTTCTGTGTCTGCAGTAAATCACTGGTGGGTTTTTTTGATAGTCTATTTTTTTAAAAGATGACATCAAACGCACATAAATTTACACAAAAGTTTGAAAACAAGTCCTTCAGGAAAACAAACAAACAAACAAAAAGCCCCCAAGCACCACAAAAAACAGAGTATGTAACATTGTGACCAAGTGTGGATTTAGTTAATTGGATCTAGCTATTTGCACCATCTTTTGCTAACGGCATGTGCCATTCCCAGACAGGGAAAGTAATTTAATTCATTGCTTGTGAAAAAAAATGACATGACAGCAGCTACTCGAGTGAACTTTCACATTAACGAAGCATGATCTGGTCTTGATCAAAGACTTAGTTTTCTTGGAGGACCAGAGTTCAAGAACCAGCCTGAAATTTTAAGAGAAGAAAAGACATATGTGTCACTGCAAGGCAAGCTCTTTGGACTTAGTACAAAAGCTAAGCTTTCATGCCAGCACTGCCACTGACCCTATGCTGAAGCTTGACTGGGTCATCTCTTCCTTTAATTCTCACTGTCATATGCTGCCTCTTGCTAATTTGAATGGGCTTCACCCATTAGAGCAATGAGAAGTGATGTTATCATTAGTCATTGCTGCTAGGCATTTTGGGGTCACATCATACAACTCACACATTGTTCCAAAGAAACGAGCTCTGAGGAGCAGGGTTGAGATCCAAGAGCAGGACCAGCTCTGGTGGCAAGCAGCCATTAAACTGTCCTTGCAGATCTGGTGTAACCAGATCAACTAACAAACCTGTGGAATGCTGACGCCTTGGCTGATCTGGTCACCCCACAGAAACTATCTCTTGCAACCCGGATGCCAGACATTGAATCTTACAGCTTTCCAAGAGCAGCCAATATTAAAGACCATTGTTGGCTAGGTATAAATATGACTGTTGCTGTGATGAATAACTTCTGGATGTTGTAAACGCTCCCTACAATATAGCTGCTATAACCTTTTTTAGAATTTACCATGATAAATTCCATTGTCATATCAATGCAACAGGGTGACATGTAAGTGCAAAGGATTGCACCTGTGGGTCCAAGATGTTTTATAAATGCCAAATCTCAACATCATCAAGCCATATCAAACATTTTGAGAAGAAGATAAACTCTGTTACAGAGAGACTTGCTGTGCTGCAGACAAAGGTGTCAGGCTGGAATTAAGGAATTCAAGTGAAAGGATGGTCAGTGTGAACTAAAGTCCTATTATTATTTCCTATTTTCACAGCCTCAGGCCTTCAGTGCAGTTCCAGGATAAGTCAAACACAAGCCCTCATGAAGCCTGGCAGCACTGCAGCCACTTCCACTCCACACCCTGCCATCTTCAGCCAGTTGCCCAGCACATCACATCCACTGGGGTCATCTGCAGAGTCACTGGGGCTCCTTTTCTGTGCTGGATCTTGCTCTGAAAGCCATGGCATGCAGTTTTCTTGTCCAGATCTTGTCCCTGACGCTGATGGAGCCACTCCCTGAGTGATAATTACCTAGTTATGATTGCTGCAGAGGAAGTGGAGGCACTCACTTCCCAAACACATTTACTCCCTAATGTAAGTAACTGCTGTCATGGACACATCCATAAAATATGACTGCAGGTATTAGATTGTTGTAAGTTATTTAGAAGGTATAGCTTGTGTCTCAGATTAGAGAGATGTACTGAAGCTCTGCAGGAGCTGCAGGAACCAGGAGACAGAAAATAAGTCCATATTAAAGATGAAAGAATGCTCTGTGCTCAGGGCCTGCGTGAGTTCTTGGCTGGACCCCAGATACACAGGGTCACCTGAGGTGAGTCATCTGTGGCTCCATTTCCCCACCTCTAGGATAGAGGGATAATACTTCTCACCTCAGTTTGTCTTCTCTGTTTAGATTTCAAGCTCCTCAGGGCTGTGTCTTACTACATGTAGGTACAGTTCCTCACTTAATGGAGTCACGATCCAAACAGAAGCCTCCAGGCACTCCTGTGTATATTATATCATTACTAATTTCACAACGGGTTGCAATCAAATCCCTTTATCGGGCAAAATATCCTTGAAAAGAATAAAGACAGCTATTAAAAACTGAGGAGCATTCTTGCTGAAGTGGAAGTGATGGTATTTTGTCCCAAAATGTAAAAAATATGTATTGCAATTAAATTCTCTATTGGCAAATTGCTCTACAATTAAAAAACACAGAAGCTTGAGTGAGGCAATTAGAATAATAGTAGAGTGTTAATTATAGCTTGATGGATTCTGCATGCTGTCAGCAATTACCTTCCAAGTGTACACTTTCTGAACCGAGTCCAAATCCACAGAAAGACACTGATAGAATTAGAAATATCTTCCTTGTTGGCATGCCCTCGCCATTTTAAAATTTGTTTTCATAAATACTTCTGTAAGCTATTTAATTAGATTTAATGAGGTTCTAGGAGGAAACATCCTCCATACTGTACACACAGGCTCCTCTGTCGCTGAGGTATTGACCTGGATATAAGGGAGAGCTCATGATCATGAGATCAGTCTTGTTTCCTACCAGCTACTGTTGATGAGTGCTTCTCAGCCCACAGCAAATTAATGCAAACACAAGGCAATTTGGCTTGATTGCCAGAAGAGCTTCTTTTGGATAACTTTTAGAAAAGGATTTTCTAAGGCTTCTTGATGTCTCTCTCCTTGGGAGATCCAACATGTTGACCCTTACAACAGGGCTCTGCTCCTGGTGTGCTTTTTTTCCTCCCCAAAAGGCTCGGAGAGTCCAGAGGGCTGCCAGCCTGTCCATCTCTGCACAGAGCATCCCACCTAGACACACATGTGTGCAGCACCATGGCAGCGGAGTCACGCAGTAGGAAGAATATGACCTGTATTGCATTGGTGAAAAGAAATCAGTCAGGTTTGAGGTCAGAAGTTTTGAGAATAATTAATAATCAGTGAAACCACTTTAATAAATAAAGTGAAACCACTTTAAGGAACTTTTTTTTTTTTTTTCCTGAGGCCTTACCCACAGGGAAAAAAAATCCTCTCCCTGTAAGTGCCTTACACTTTGGGTGTCCCACACTGAAAAACTAAAGATACATATATATTTAATTGGCTATGTATTTTTGTAAGACTGTAGTATTTTCTGTAATATATCTACCCTTCCTGCCTGAGGTTCCCTCCACAGGGACAGGAACTACTTGCTCTTAGTTCACAAACAACTTTCAAATACATTAAAGGACTAAACCTATTCTCCTATCTCCTGCACTTGTGTAATAGTCTGAAACAGGATCCAAAGCCACACTACTGTGTGTGGCTTTATTTCTTGGTGTAACAAAAGCCTAACCCTCAATGTTTTACCTTGAAAAAGCCCCAGTCTATAAATAATGCCTATTGATTCTTCCCGGAAAGATTTAGGGTCTAGCCCAGACAATATATGCAGTGTCTGCACTGGAAGGTCTGTTTGCCATCAGGGACCCAAGAGAAAGGCTTTGTGCAGCGGCAGGGTGCAAAAGACCCTGGTTGTCACTGTGAAACACTTTGTGAGCAGAGATCCCAGAGACCCAGCTGGTTAGGGAGGGCATGAAAGCTGCTAAGCATTGCCAAGGCTCAGCACACGGCGCTTGGCTGCCTGCGAGATTTGATGCTGTGTGTGGACACGACGTGCCTGGAGGTCTCAGTAACTCCATGCTGGACAGGAGAAGCCTTTCTAGAGGTTAAGAGTTTTCCATTTATCTCTGCAAAGGCCAGATAGTCTCTGTGCAGACAGACTAGCAAGAGTAAATAGGAAAGAAGAGGGAAACGCCATTCCAGTGACAGGTGACACTTCTTCGGGCAATAGATGGTCACACTTTTGAGAAGGACTCTCAAATCATAAACTGTCTTTTAGATTTCATCATTTCATCTTCCAAGGCCAAAGCTCTTTCTCACTCTGACTTCCAAACTTCTAGTTTTCTCATTTCTCATCTTTCTCTTTCTCCCATTTCTCATAGGTCTTATTTTTTCATGCACATCTTTTCACCAATGCACATGCTAACTCCAGAAGACGAAGCAGCCAAAATGAATGCTACAACAGTCCAGCGGGGCAAGGGTGCTGTGCTGCGGGCAAAACCCTCTTGCTCTAGGACAACTCTGTTTGCTGTTTACACTAGGTGGTTGGCTACGTAACTTAGTGGTATGTACACATTGTTTGCTGTGTATCACACAACTATACACATATTCATTGGGCAATCATAATGGCAATAAATCAGGGTATATAAATGCAACCCTAAGAGATCGTAAACTCACTTATGTGAATTCAATACACATCAGTATATTAAGGGTTGCCCAGTAGTGATTTCTGATGTGTTAGAATGAAGAGCATCACTTTGAGTCTAGGATACCTTAGTGTAATGCCTATCTATAACCTCATATCCATCTTCTACTGTAATTACCAAGGCAGTCCCACCAAGCAAGAAGATCTCCGTGCACTCCATCAGATGAAATCCAGCTGCACCAATGACGAATCTGGGAGAAATGATTAAGAAATACATGAGAAAAGAAGGGAAAGAGGCAGGAGAAGCAGAAGTCCTTGTTCAGAGTCATAGCTACAAAAACAAGATGCATCTCCTTTCACACCATCAAATGAGAAGGAAAGGGGCTCCCAAGATCTTTGCCCAGTTTTTGGCTCACTGGGAGCACAGGCAGGCTACTGAGCCCGATGTTAAAAACCCCAGCCCTTTGCAAATCTCAGAGGCTGGCCTGCAACCTCTGTTCCCCTTTGGTTCCCCTGTCAGTTGCTGATAATGTTTCCTATCTTGCATTCCTTATCTATAATTCATCTGGAGAATTAATTAAGGAGGAATTAAAAAGAAAAAAAAAAAAAAAAAAAAGAATTAAGTAGGAACCAAACTATTTCAGGGACAAAAAAAAATAAAATTACCCAGCAGAGGCGAGGGCAGAACTGTTCACCTGGCTCAACCTTGCTGCCAAAGGATCCTCAGCTGTGGGTCGCAGCAGCCAAAACCCCCTCGTCCTGGCATATCAGGGGCAGGATGCCACAATTTCCACAGGGAAAAAAGGCAAAAACGGGGAACTTGTCGCTAGCGCTGCCCGGGAAGCAAGTGTGGATGCCTGTGGGCCGCAGGCGCAGCCATGGCATGAAGAGCAGCCCCAAGCGAGGCCTGGCCAAGGAGCTGCCTCCTGGCCGAGTGCAGAGGCGGCTGTGGTTGGGAAGGGGTTTCCCTATGGAGCCTGCAGCCTCATGGCGTCACAGCTGGCTCTTCCTTGGGGTCTCTCCAGCCTGGCAGGTGATGCTTTGGTTTGGGCAGGTTTCCACGGAGCGGACACAACTTCACACTCCTCGCTAGAGCTGGGGCACTGCCAAGATGCCGAGCCCCATTTCCACCCACCAGGAGAAGCGGTGCTTCCCTCTTCCCGGTCCTCTGGCTGTGTCACTAGGGCTGGTGCAGCCTCTGTTTGCTGCTGTTGAGGAGGCTGGCGGCACCCTGTGGCGCTGGCACCAAGATGGCCCGAGGCCGACATGGCAGTGGCTCGGGCACCATTTTGCAGTGGGTGCCTTGGTAAAATGCGTGAATTTGGGGAACCACCGCTGCAGTCTGGTCCCAAACAGGTCCTGATGATGCGCGGCTTTAACTTACCAGCAAGAGGCTCGTGCAGAGGGGACTTAGTCAGATTCTGAGGGGATTTCCGACCATTTGGGGAACGTTAAATTTGGAGTGTGGGCAGGAACGGGTGCCAGGCGCTGGCAGCGCGCCCGGCGCGGCCCCTTTAAGAGCGGCGGCGCGGGGGCCTCCTGCGTTCACACCTGGAGTGGCAAAAGGGGGCGGCCCCTCGCGCCTCTGATTGACGGGCGGCCGCCTTCAATGGGGCGGTGGCAGGAGAGCGACTTGGCCAATGAGAGGGGGCGCGGGTCGGCCTGTCAGCCAATCAGAGGGCGGCGCGGGGAGGGGGCGGCGCAGCTGCACGTTGCGATGTAGCCAACGTGGGTCTTGAGGCGAGCGGCGCTCGGGGGCCGGAGTGGGAGCAACGGAGGTAGCGGCAGTAGCGAGGCTGGGCGGTTGCAGTGGCTCTGGGCTCCACGGAGGAGAAGGCGCCCGCCGCCCCCGCGCAGGAGGACCGTTACGGATGCTGGCGGGCGGCGTAGCGCGGAGCGGCG
>VZSV01000005.1:11499223-11556613 GCA_013398735.1 Nothocercus julius
CTCAGGTTTATGGACATGGAGGGGCTTTGTTGAAGGCAGCGAGACTGAAGGTCTCTGGGAGTTTGGTGAACCAGGTGCCCCTGCTCTGTGCTCTTTTCTAAGGCAGTTTCTTTGGTTACTTGGTAGAGCAGAGCAGGACTCGCTAGGAAACTTGCTTTGCCATTGCCTGTGTGCACTGCGCTCCCTGGAGGTGCCCAGCACTTCCTCTTAGTCTCCAGAGTAACAAAACTCATGCTCCTCTGCAGATGCAAGGAGAGTTGAAAGAGAAGGAGGTGGAGGGAAATATCCTGCTGGCAGCCTACAGAGAGGGGAGTGTTGCTGGCAGTTCTTTCCCTGTGTGTCGCACTTCCAGCCCTGCTGAAATAATGGAACAAGGATTAAGAAACGATCGCCGCAGCACTACTTGTGCCTAGCCCTGTGCAGCTGTGCTGTGGTTCTGCCCTGCTGTGTGTGCCGGCCTCTGGCTGTGCACGAGGCTGCTGCACTTGGACAATCTGCTTTCAGGGGACACGGCCAAGGCCTGGTGCATGTGTAGGTGGCCTGTTTCCCTCTCCTAATTCCCTGGAAAGAGGCTCAAAACTCAGATGTTCTACTCGGGCAGCAGCTCCTTCCTGAATGGCAACCTGCGGTCACAGCAAAGTAGGGCCCTGGGCAGTGTTAGCCATGGGGAGGCCTCTTGGCATGGGCTTGGTGGGGTAGTTGAGACTGAGCAAAGATTGCAGAGTGGGGCCTCTTCCAGGCTGCTGCCTATGCACAAATTCTTGCAAATAAATCCACCCTTCCTGTGGACATGTGTCTGGATTCTCTGACTTCCCTCAGCGTGCCCTGGTATTTATTGGCTATTGCAGGAGAGCAGCCGTGAATGGTGAGGCCTTTGCGACCACTGTTTGATCCTTCCTGTCTTTAGACCATTTGCAGCTCAGCTTAGGGATTAACTGTGATTATTTGTGTCCGAATATTAGATGTGTGTGAGCTTGATAATTAAGTTGTGACCAAATATTGCCTCTAAGAAGCCTTTCTACGTATTGGAGAAGTCTCTGGTGTAAAGTGAAGGTCTCTAGGACCCCCTCAGCCTCTTCTACATGCTCCTCTGTCCTTTTGAGAAACTTCATGGCATTTAATCACTCTGAGGCTTTTCCTGTCTGCAGTGACTGCAATTTGAAACGCAAGGGTCCCATACAAAAGGAGCAAGTGCTCAATGGCCTGTGTTAATATTCAGTACCATGTACAAAGGGTGCAGCTTGAAAAGGGGAGAATGGATGGTCTGGGAGCTGGGGGAGGAGAAACAGCAAAGGGAAAATTCCCAGGCCAGGGAATCAAGCATCTCAGTGGGCATCTGAGGAGGAAAGAAAAAAAAAAAAAATGTTCTGTAGGAGAAACAACTGTTATGTATAGGTAAAGATTAATTTTTTTTTCCTTTGCTTGTGAAAGCTGCTCTACACTTCTCTGGATTTAAGACTTGAAGGTGACTGAGCCTTGCAGGAGATTCTGCTTGAAGGGTAAAGGAAGAAGGAGCAAACCTTGATTCTGGTTACTTTTTCCACCAAGCTTTCTGGCATCAAGAGGCTAAAGATGTTAAATCAATATGTTTTTAATTTCAGGCACTTCTTCAGCAAAGCACTTCACATGCCAAAGTGCTTGCTTGAGCAGGGATGTGATCTTGCTTCCCCTGCTTTATCTGTCAGTGGGGTTTAAGCCCATGCAGGAGCATTCTGCTGAAATGAGGCTTTAGTCAGTATGAACCCGAGTTGGCCAAAACTGCAGTACGAGGAAATCCCATAAAGCTTGGAGGGTTGCTCCTGAACTTGTAGCTCTAGCAGTGTGCGCTGAAAACACCCAAAGTGTTTAATATTAAATATTTGGGCAATCCCCCAGGTGCCAGCATTAGAAACACCTTCCTTACTCTGTGCATAAACCTAGTTTTCTTTATAAGAATAAATCTGTGCTGAAGTCGGATGAATGCCCTGGTTACCTGGACAGCACAGATACAGTAGAAGATTTTGTGCACTGAGCTTGTGTTATCTTTCCTTCCATCCAGCTCAGACCTGTGGCCAGCTGGCTTGACCTCCCAGTGGGTCTCAGCCCCCATGTGTGTTTTCAGTTTTCCTTGGCTACATGCAGCTCCCCCAGGCTCTGAGGCAGCTGTGAATTGCTGGGAGCCATGAGGCTCTGGTTGTGCCCTAAATGCCCAAGCAGGGCATTTGTTTGTCTTCTGGTTGCTTTAATCCCTTGATAGGGACAGACAGTGTCTTCAAGTCTGGATGGCTACAAAATAGGCTAAGGGCTTTTTTATTATTATTTATTTATTCTTCCTTCAGTAGCTAGCTGTGATTAGGACTCATGTATTGCCCCTGACTTGCGTGTTAACCGCACCCAGAAATTCTCAATTAGGGCCTGCAGGGCTTTTAATTGATCTCATTGGCTGCCCCAGGAGACACCTTGAATTAAGTTAGCTCAGCTCATCAGCTTTTAACATAATCATTTTGTGCTGCTAACCCAATCACTCAGTGCTAACCCAATCATTGCTTTGCAATGTGGAGTTAGATTGGATTGTGTAGATAAAGGGAGTAGAGATCATTCTGGTTAATGCTGCTGGGAAGGCCCAGCCTGCAGAAAATGCAGGCTCCAGGTTCATCTGCTCCTGAAGAGCAGGACTCAGCAGGTGCTTCACTCCTCATTGGGGATGACTTAGCACAGGGCATGACATTGAGTGCACTGAAACTGCACTGAGGACCACTGCGAGTTAATGTAGTCTCTGAACTGTGACTTCATCCAGCGAACTGGCCAAGGCAGCTGGGAGATGTGGTTTTAGAAGCGGCCTTGTTCTCTCTTCTTTCCAGAAGTGCACACTGTCCTTCTAATCACAGAAAGGTCACCAAAATGAAGCAACCAAATAAACAGCTGGAGGAAAATAAGATGGTTTGTGATCTTGTAAAACTGAAATGTACTCGGGAGAGGCAATGGTCTTTGCGGGCGTGTGCTGTGGCCCCAGCCCCTTTGGAGCCTCGCATGGGGGTGCACAAGGCTAGAGCCCTTTGCCCAAACGTGGACTCTTGCTGCAGCCCCTGGGCTCCTCATCACCCAAACCAGCAGTGAGATGGCCCTGGTCAGCTCTCCTTCCTCAGAGAGCTCCTGGCCTGCAGCTCTTCAGTATCATCTGTGCTGCCTGCATATGAATTGGGAGTTGTGGTGGAGGCTGAATATAGGGTCAGGCTGAGAAAGAGCAATGCCCAGGGCAAGCTGGACGGCTCAGGCTCCGTCTCGCAACTACCCTCTGAGGTTCCTGACTTTTATAGAGTGCTGCTCAAATGTAGGAACAGTGTGAGGCTACAGGGAGAAACAAAGGGGAAACAAAACCTCTTTCTCACTTCCTGGTATGTTCAGCTATTAAACAATGTCCCACTGTGTGTGTGTGTGTGTGTGTGTTTTTTTTTTTTTTTTTTTTTTTTTTTCCCCCTCCCCTCTCCTTCTCCTCGCAGTACATGGGGGCCTGACTTAAGGACCATGATGCCATTGTGCCAGCACAGAGCACAAAATACGTATTATTATTGTAGCTGAGTCATCCATTAATAGTTAACCAAATCCTGCACTATGGTTTGAGTCCTTCAACCTCAGCCTCTTCCAGCTTCAGAGCAGGACCACAACATATGTAATATGTTATGCTCCCTCATTATATTTTCAGCATGTTGTCTCTCCAGCCACAACTGTGTAATTTTGGAACAGTCTAGAAGCATGCCCTGCTATTTTGGGGCACCTCTCAAGATCCGATGATGTGTCGCATCTAATTACAGAAGTACAGTTTAGTTCTGTGTGCTTAAATTTTTCAGTTTGAGTAAGAATTGGAGGACAGGTTTCTTAAGAGGCAAATAGCTGCAGTTTATTAATGTTAACTCTGGTCATTCAGGAAGGTCAGGATTTTTCTAGAGCCCTGGCATCTTCTGGCTATCAAATCAAGTTTGGAACTTGTGAGAGGAGCAGTCTCAAATACATTTCTTAAGTGCTTCCTTTTCAGTAAAAGTGCCTATTTTTAGATTAATCCTTTCAAGTTAGGAAACAGACTTTGAGTGCAGTGGAGAAGTGTCTTATTTCAAGATTTCATGTCCAGTCTCCTCCAGGTGGTGTAGTCTAGCTCTTTAGGGAAAGACTGAAGCCCCTTCAGTGCTTGAAGGAAAATGAAATATTTTAAAATGCCAAATGAGGGCTGTGTGGCTGGGTCAGAGGAACATGGACAGAGCAGATCCCAGTTGTCTGAAGCCTGGGCTTTTGCAGAGGACGCTAGCCAAGGTGAGAAGCCCCTGCTTTTCTGCATTGTTTGTACTCATCTGCCCTACAGAGTTTGCCGTCAACACTCCTAATAAACCTCTGTCAAAATACTACCCCTGCAAGTTTGAAACACGTTTTGCCTGGCCAGTGTGGAGTAGGCTGTTTTATAACCACACTTAAAGACTGTTTTAGCGTGCTGTATGCCAACATAAACAGAGGTTTTCTGTGTTATCTATCATCTAGAAAATAGTTCTGCAAAGTTAGGGCTGGCCAAGCGGGTGGTGTTTGCAGCAGGTTTGGGAGAGCTCAGCTCATTTAGGTTGGTCTCCAGCAGAGACAGCTTTCCAAAGCAGAACTGTGCTTTCCCTTGGATATTGCACTTGGCACTGGTGCGTTAAACTGCATGTGCCCACAACTTGGAAAAAATATCCAGATTTAGTCTGCAGGCTTTTGGGGTTCTTTTTCTGGGTCTCATTCTTTGGCATGGTCATGTCTGCTCGGCAGTGGTTGCTACAAGAGACCATGGAGAACATCCCCTCAGGAGAAAGGTGCCCTGTGGGTGAGTGTGTCCCCCTCTGTTCCATCAGGAGCCCCCACAGGTCACAGAGTTGCTTCTCTGCAAATTCTGTCCAGGGTAATAAAATCGATATTGTAGGAAACGGCCTGGCTGGAGGCCCTGTGAAAAATCACCCCCTAAATGTGTTCCAGTTGTCCAAACATTGCTGCCTCTCCCTGCTCTTCTCACCGCATGCTTACGCGAGCAGAGGAAAACGGCAGGGAAAAGTGGGTTTAGGAGGCACGCTTCGCCAGTGGCTCAGGAGCAGGGAATCCATGGATTGGCATTTACTTTCAATGGAATGGTGATGCCACACGCAGCTGCCACGTGGGAGCTGGCCTGGCCTTGTCCCCTTGCTGTCTGTGGCCCGGCTGTGAGCTGGGATGTTGGTGAGCTCTGTTTGTCTGTGCTAGGCCCAATGAACCTCAGTCCCCTTCCGAACCAGGGGGCAGGGGTGGATCAGCACTTGTATTTCATTTGTTTTGCCAAAATGTGGAGATTGGTCCTCTTTTAGAAGATTTCAAAATGAAACATCATATGGTTTGTTTAAATGTGTGTCATAACTTTCCTTTTGCCCTCTGCAAAGCATGTTTTTCTGGTGTTCCTATCTATTCAGTCTGTAAACAACTATTTTTTTTCCCTCTCCTTCCCACTGACCCCTTTTTCCTAAATCAAACAAGTGAATAGAAGTCTTCTAAGTAGCAAATCTTTGGCTTGTAATCACCTTTGGATTATTCCTGGAGTATGGCACATGTGCACTGCACTGAAGCAGGAAATAATGCGTATTTTTAGACCTCTGTGATTTTCAAGCATTTGTGAGCTTTGTGCTGTTTCTGTCAGTATTATTCTTGCAAGCCCCTTTTCCTGTTAATCTGCCTTCCCACTTTCCATTTCCATTGTTATGGAGAAAATCAGTTCGGCACCATCCCAAAGCCATTGAGATCAATGAACTTCGAGTCATCCAAACCTTTGTGTTTGTAAGAGCAGCTGAATGACCTCTCCTTGTTACAGTAGGCTAGAAAATAGGTTAATGAAGATAATAAACCTGCACTCAGGCAGACTTGAACTCTGCTATGTGAGCAGGAGGTGAAAACTTGTTCGGGAAGAGGTCTGCAGAGCTCAGGCTTCACCTCTGTTTTCTTAGCACTTTAATCTCGAGTATTTTAACTTGGTAGTTTAAATAACAAGAAGCTGGTGGTCTTTTTAGTCTGAAGTCTCATGTATGGGACTCCTTTCAGCCCCTGGTGTCTTAGTGGAAGTGTCTGTTCATTTCTGGGGCTTAGTCCAGCTCCCTGGTGAAGCTGCTTGGTGAGTTGAATCCTTCCCAGGAGCTCTGAGTTCCTCCTTACCTAACTTACTGACCAAGACGTGTGCTGGTCTTTGGATTAATCTCCTTTGACAAAAAATCATACAGATCTGACATTTGGCTTATGCTATAGACTTAAAGCAGCCACTGTCTTTGCCTCTTCATGGTTTAACAATCTCTGAGGCAAGTATTACTTTTTTTTTTAACCTGTTTTTCCTGGAAAAACAGTCTGAATGCAGGTACATGTATGTCCTTCTCACCCCCACTGCTCTTGAAACTGACCTGAAACTTCAACAGAATTTGAGAGGGCTTAAAAAATTAAAATCCTCCCATTTTCTTAGACAACAAGCTGGAGGGAGCAACTGTGTCAGTATCCCCACAGAGGAAAAGGAAGCAGTGTGAGATTAACCCTTCTTGGACATCAAAGAATCCCTGCAGGGTCAGAGCAGCGCTGTTAAACCTTCCTGCAGGAAAGGCTTCTGTCGGAGCTCAGTGTGGCAGATAGTGGAGACCCGTCTGCGAGATACAGCTCCGAGTGCTGCTTTTGCTCCTGTTTGAGAAGAAGGGTTTGGAGGGGTTTGGTGGCCACCCCACTGTGGTGCCAGGGGAATTTAATAGCAGTAGGAGCAGCAGGGCTGGGCTGAGACACCTTCTCCATGTCTAAAATGGTGGTGCTGGGCCTTCCTGCTGGGTTGTGGCGCTGGAAAGGAGAGTTTTGGCATGACGCAGCAAGTCCTTGTAATCATCATGGCCACAGCTGGGAACAGTTTTTGGTGCCTCTGCGCTCTCCTCTTGGAGAAGAGGCTCCAGGAAGAAGAGGCCTTGGTGCCTCCGAGCCTGACAGCGGTTGAGCAATCGGCTGCAGATGGAGAGCCAAGGCCCTGGGTGTTCCACCCTGTTCTGTGTCCCTGCTGCTTCCTCGATCCTCGGCTTTGCTGCGTTGACGTATGCCCAAAAGCCCCCAAGGCCCCTTGCAGATGCGTGAGCTTTAGAGTCACCATCCAGAGAGCAGAGCCACATTTCCCGGCATGCTCAGGAAAGGCCAAATAGTAGCCAAGGCTCTTTACTGCAGTGTTTCCCTTTCCCAGTTTCTAGCACTTGTCTCAAGTACTAGCACTTTGTGGTCTGCTTTACAAGAGCCCGACAGGCTGCGCTTCAGCTGATGGGGACGCTGCCCGCAGCGTGATGCCCGCATCTGTGTATCCTACATGTCTCCCCAAGGCTTGCTCTGGCTTTCAGGATTATATTTGCACCGTAGTTTTTAAATTTTCTCCTAAACCCTCCCCTGCACACGCACGTGCCCACTCCTCCTCCTCGTATGTGACAGTCCCTCGTGCAGCTGCTGTGCTGGTGTGCGGCAGCTCCTGCCCTGGCTCCGGTTGCGGCTCTTTGCTTTGCTTGGTTCTCACTCCTGCTCTGAGGACTGGAGCCAGCTCAAAGGAGAGGTTTGAAGAATGCCATGTATGAGTGGTAGCATCGGTGTGAGGCTTTCTTCGGAACAGACTGTGTGTGATTAAGCCATTTAGACTTGTCATACATTTAAAAAAAAAAAAAAAAAAAGTCCAAACAACAAAAATCCACGTTTTTGGAAGAAGGCAAGTGGAGATGGCAGCTGGGCATTTTTGGGGCTATGTGCTAATTAAACCTGAAGTTGGTTGATTTGTGAGAGGCATGGCTTAAATAACAGGAATTCAACAGAGCCTGTAGGCCTGCACATTTGGAAACAAAATGTGGAAGTTTCCCTGTCCAAAGGTTTCCAATTATTTCCTCTATGATTTCCTGAATAACTCTGCCCACTGGTTGTAAGGCAGCCTGCCTTGCAATTGCTGCCTTCTTGAATGTGCATTTTGGCCATCGTTTTCACAGCCCTTAGAGAACATGGACTGCTGCTTCCTGTGCTTGGACTTCCTTTCCTCGGTGTCGGCAGAAGAAAACTGCGTGTCCTTGAGGTGCTGCTTTCCTGCTGCTGCTGTGTGATGGGCAGTAAAACTGCCATTCCTGGGCAGTCAGGGCTGAGCTGTGAGCAGGTTGCAAGTGCCTTGCAGTGTTGGATGAAGGCTGCTGTCTGTCGCAGCTGGAACTCCTTCTGACAGTGTTCCTGCATAGGGTACGCTTTCATTTTTTGAATGCAGAATTCCTTCCCTTCTGCTTGTTTGAATGGCTCCAGAGCCACCAGACCATGCTTGCAGCAGAGGAAAAAAGCTACTATTGCTCTTTCTTGCCATTCGCTTGGCTCAGAAGAGAGATTCACAAGATTCTTTTCGAGATCTGGGTCCCCTGAGGACAAAGACCAAGGAGAAGGCAGAAGTGAGGGGGAGGGGGCCATAGTCTCTTTGGGGCACCCACTCTGCTCCCTTCTTTTCAATCCGTCTTCCTCAGTTCTTTGTGCTTCCTGAAATTTAGGATCTCTCCCTCAGAGAGAATCCACCCGCATTTGGAGGCGGGTGGATTCTCTCTGAGGGAAAAGATTTTCTGAGGAGGTCTCTTTCAGAACACACTCTGCTTTTTGAAGGCAAAGAAAACCTCAATAGAAAGTCTATTTTATTTATTCACTTCAAACTCCACCCTGCTTTGAGGGGAGCATATGGAGGCCACCAGTTTTGGTAGGCACAGAAGCCTTCCTGCTATGGCCTCACTTCCCCATTGGAAGTTTATGTTCTGGGTGATATTTGAAATCCAGCTGTCTGAGCAAAAAAAAAATCCCACACTTCCTTCAAAGTTTTGACTCTTGCATTTTTCATCTTGAGCAGACACAAGTTTTCTGCAGCGTTGAAGGGAACAGCTTGGTTTCCCGTTGCCCACATGTTAGCATTCCTGAATAAAACAGCCTCAGGATTTGTGGAGCAGATTCTTGAAATTCTGAGAATGCTTGGGGCCAGAAGATGCTTCCAGAAACTGCCTGGCCTATCAAGAGGAGTTGGTAGGACTTGGACACACCTCGGAGAAAATAAGGCATTTTTATCCCTTTTGAAATGAATATCATTCCAGCCCAAACCACCATCCTTGAGTCTTGGGAGCTGTTCTGCTCGGATACCTTTCTGCTGTTTAGCCACAACTGTTACTTGACCAAAAAAAAAAAAAAAAGGCAAGATATGTGAGTTAAATGAGGTTCATTACCTGCTCTTACACTGATTTTCTGAGTGATTCTGTCTAGGTCACTTAAAGCTGCAACTGCAAATGGATTCAGGTACCTAAAGATGACCTGATGCTAAAACCCTGCTGAAACCTACTCTGAATCGTCCTGCACAAAGAGCTTTCCTGTAGGAGCCCTTGGAGGGATGTTGAGCGTTTAATATGGAAAATGCTACTGTGAAGCAAAGGTACTTTAAATGGCAATAGTATTTCAGATGGAAAATGTCATAGTGAGCCTTCCATCCTGCTTTCCTCTCCTGGTTGCTTCGTGCTGCTTTTGCCACTTGTGCGCATTTGGTTTCAGTGTCAGGGCTCAGGCAGGAGGCTTCTCTTCCCTGGACTGTTTTAATCCAGGTGTGAGTGTGAGAAGGGAAAGTGAAGTGAGATTTCCCCCTGGGAGCTGCTGTGGGAAGCTGGGATGGCTCCTCCTGGGGCAGCCACATTTGGGTGTTCAGGAGGCAGGAAAACCCCAGTGACTGTTAACCCACGCACTTTACAACCTCTTGGTTCCTTTCTGAGGGTAAAGGAAGGAACCCAGGTGCAGACCCATTGCTAAATTGATCTGGACACACAGCAGACTGTGGGTGTTTTTTTGCTCATTCTAAACATTTCTTGTGCACGGGGGATTGTGGTATTAACATTTTCTCTTCAGAGAGATTTGACTCAAACTAAAAATGCTGATTGATTCCTTTTTTTTTTTTTTTTTGCCCTTCCCCCTTTTCCTGTTGAAGTCAAGAACCACTTCAAAGGCTCAGATGTGTTGGTGCCAGACGCCACACAGTTATTGTTAGAAGAATCTGAAATATAATTGAAAACAAACCTTTGTTCAGCCAAGCGAATCTGGCTGAAAGCTTTCCCTCGAAGGTGATGGCTCGTAGACCTTCCTCTAGGTTTGGTGTCCGCACACTTGTCATGGCAGATGGATTGTCTGTGAAATCTTTTACATCTGGTTAGTATTTGTAGATTTGGAAAGTGTGTATTTTAAAGAACTTTCTTTTTTCTTTCTCCCTCTACCTAGGAACATGCACTGATGCTCTAAAAGGCACCAGCATATTTGTGGAAATTCCTTGCAGTCATAAAAAGGCATCGAATTGGTCTTGGCAGGCTGATTTCAATAGAGATGCTCCAGGTCCAGGTTCCTCTACTTGGCAAGCGCAGAACTGTCTCGCATGCTTTCCTTTAAAGACATGTCTGTTCTGTGGGATATAGGATATTGTTCGACATTGCATCTAAAACATTTGTAAAAGCAAGGCTGAGAGAGATGTCAGCATTAATTTCAGTTTTTGTTGGAGAGTGTGAGTGAGAGCCGAGGCTGGGATGGGAGGTTGGTTGTTGGGCTGGATTTCTGCTCTTGGCTAAATTGGCCAGGCTGGAGTCTGAGAGCCCAGCAGATAGCTTTGCAGGGAGCAGCCCCTGTTCACCTGTGGTCCTCTCTGCTCCTGTGTGCAAACTGTTTGCAAAACTCATTGCATGGAAACTTAAACAGCGGGTTTGTGATACATGCTGTGTGTTTTAAGTTCCTGATACTTCTTCAAGTTGTTTCCCATACACAGATTAGGAAATTTCATTGGGTCATCCGTAGTCTAAGACTGGAATTGCTCCCAGGTATAGGTGCACATCAAGGATACCACATTTTTTCTTTTAATTTTCTTACCCTCTGAAAAGCCCCAGCCTCACTGCATATGGCTGCCTGTCTGTTGTTTGTTATCTCTGTTACAGCGTGGTTACTGCTCACACATGATATTTCTTTGGTTTTGGTACAGACTGAGCGGGTTGTCTGCTGCTGGATCCAAAAAATGTAAACTATTTATAAATGAAAAATACTCTCAAGTTCTAAAGTGCTGTTGTCCTCTCTCTCTCCAGCATGTGCACATTTGGGTGATCTCATGTAATCCCACTGATGTAAATCCAGATATTTAACAATTTATGGGACTGTGTGCTGCTCGGAGAAATCTTAAGACTGTGTGTTCATGGGGAGAAGAAGCACAAAGCAATAGTGATGAACAGTTAGATATAAAAATGTTATTTGGCTGTTGCATTCAGTTCAGATATGGGCCTAAACTCAGATGAAGCTTCAGAGTTCAAGTATTCTCAATTCTGGCTTTCCAGTTGGGCTCACTTGCATCATAGGCAAGTCTTGAAAAGCTGGGACAAACTGTTAAAGTGGCATGGAAGGACATGAAACGACTAGAGTGCTCTTTTAGTACTTTGTCCATGTAAACTTTGGATTTGGCATTTCAATACTTTAGTTTTATATTGAACCAGCAACCTATGTTTAGTCTTTCAGGGAAGGTAAATAAGACAAGGTTCTTTATCTGTTTTTCTTTATCCTGTTTTCCGTGTGCCTCCTATGACAGCAAATGAGGCCAGGCTGTCCTGTTTCCTGCCCAAATCCGTAGACTAGAGGATAGCTGAAAAAATAGGTGGAACTTTTTTGTAAGTGATTGTTTACAGCAACCCCAGTTAGCAGCAATTCGCCTGGAAATGGTGGCTGCTTTCTCACCATCCGTTTGTGTAGGCAGCCTTGGATGACAGATACAGCTAGTTATTCTGTAGGTGTTTTCATTTTCCTTCAGAAATTTGGAAATGTCACTAGTGCATAAAGGAGTAAACTGCTTCTCTGAAGTCTATTTGACTACATTATGATACTCCTTTATTCCATAAAAAAACATTGTTAAGGAGAAAATATATATATTTAATTTTGCATATTCCATAGGAGCAACTAAGTATTTTTCCCCTTTCCAGGGTAGTTTTGCTGCTTTCCCCCCCTGCCTAAGACAGCACTTGCTGGAGAGAGGCTGGAAACCCAGCTTGAGCTATGGAACAAGCCTTTAATGCACTGATTGTATATTAATGAACAGCCAAGCT
This sequence comes from Nothocercus julius, assembly GCA_013398735.1. NCBI lineage: Eukaryota > Metazoa > Chordata > Aves > Tinamiformes > Tinamidae > Nothocercus > Nothocercus julius. Next base: position 11,511,349 of record VZSV01000005.1, read on the forward strand.
GGCGGGCCAGTGCCAGAAAGCAGCGAGTGAGAAAGCCAACAATATCAGCACGAACTTTGCACTCCGGAAAGTGTGAAGTGATGTTGGTGAAAGGAGTTTATTGCACAAGTGGAACACTGCGGTCCTCTTTGATGCCCAAATTTCTGTGCTAGTAAACCAGGGAAGAATAATTGGCCAGTAGAGCCCCGTGCCTGCCAGTTAACCTCTTGGGTGCTGGTTGAAACACCTCCCAGCTTTTTGTGTATTTGGTTTTTTTTGAGATACGAGTGTTTGCTCCCGAGTGTTTGGCTTGCTGCAGTGCACATAGAAAGCTGTAATACCTTTTGCAGGATGTGGAGATCCCTTCCCCATCTGGTTTGTATCCCTTTCCTTCAGGGGATTTTATTACAGGGCTGTAATGCTCCGTGAGGATCCTTCTCGCCTGCGCAGTGCTGTGCAGGAGTGTCGGACAAGCTAAACTCCAGCCTGGAAAAATCTACAAGATGGGCTAGTGTATGAATCAGTATAGTGGCTACTGATAGCAATATCCTCTTTTTTTTTTTTTTTTTCTCCTGGTATTTGCCTGGAGTTGGATTTCTTGGCTCTTTCACTGTTGTTAACCAAGCATTTTAATGCAGAGCCTATTAGCATGTTACCAAGCTGGGAGTTTTGAAGGATTCCTGCCCGTGTGGAATGGAGGAAGGTTAGTTCCCACTGGCCTCCCACGGAGGTTTTGCTCTGGGGCCCGTGGCGCTCGGCCATTACGTGAGTTGGGTTTTGGGGGCACTGTCTCTGTGATGCCTGGGCTTGCCGTGGGGCTCTCAGAGACAGGCTTGGGAGTCATATGCGGAACTTTTCGCTGGCTGGATCTTCCTGGGTCTTTCTGCCTGGAAACCTTCTCTGGGAACACATGGTCTCTGATGTGGGAGGTTGGATCTGCTCCGCAGCAAAGTGTGTTTCATCTGGAGCGTTTAAACTATCTAAGATGATCTTGCAAAAACTCTCTTTTTAATGGCGCCTGGGCCAACTTTTGCTTGTTTCTGGTGTATGGAGTGGGCTTGAAAAAAATGTTGTTTCTCCCTCACCCCCATCTAAACATCTCAGGAATGTCAAGTCTTGTCAGCCTTGGCTTTGCTGAAAAATCTCTGGAGGACCGGGGGATGTGTTTTTATGTGATCTCCAAAGCACTAGGGAGGCTGAGAGCAGGTAGTTAACAAAAGCTTCCTTTATCCCAAATGCTAACGAGTCATCCACATTAAATAGCAGCAGCCACAAAACCTCCAAACAACCTGATTCCTCCTTATTCTGTTTTCAGTCCCTCTGTTAATTTTGCACACCCCCTTCACCAGTTCCCTGCTGTAGCCCTTGCAGTGCTTTCCAGAGCCAGTGAAACCCGGATTTGTAACAGAAACCTGTTTGCAAATACAAACAGATGAGGGAGAGGATTCTTATTCACCAGCTTCTTTATCTGCAGTTATTCATAAGAACAGATAATTCTGTGTGGAAAAGAGAAGTTTGATTTCCTAAGGATTTCTGTCTCTGGGGCCAATACTTTTTTTGAATTGGCTTCTACTAAGTTGACCTGTTATCTCTGCATCGTGTTTTCAACTTGTCCTCCTGGCCCTGGCTGCCCTTGTGTATTTTTGGAGGGAGCAGAGCTGCCTGTTGCACAGATCGACTCACGTGCTGATCGGGGTTGTGAGTTCTGCCCCATCCCTCTTCCCTCCCTCGCAGCTGCTTTCATGGATGCACAGGAGCTTTCCTGCCCTTCGGACCTTCCCGCCTCCTCCCAGTTGGCCGGCGGGGTATTTGGAGCCGAGCACGTGTCCGCAGCCATGTCTTCCTTGGGAACCAGCCTGCGGACGAGTTTTTCTTCTATTCCTTGTTTTCGCCGCCTGGGCGTTTAATCATACCTCGACCTGGATTTGGGAACCAAGCTCCAGAGGGAAGGGGGCAATTAAAAACAAAATGCGGAAGAAAACAGAAGAAATGTTTAATTCCTGAGGCAGCACGAGGTTCCGAGCCAGCACATTGCGCAATAGTGCGGAGCGGGAATGGCTTTGCCCATGGTTCACAGATAACATGTGCGGAGCAGGCAGCCCAAGTGGCTGTGGGGGGAGGGAAACGAGGTTTGTTTATTTGTGTAGTTTGTTTTTAATTTAAATAACCTCTATAATCTCCCTCCCTCAGCATAGTAAGTGATTCCTTATTTACTAAGGCCTCCCCTTGTTATTTGGCCTGAAATGCTGGCTGTGCTCAAGCTTTTACAATGGGGATTAATGCTTTTAACTGGCTGCAGGAGATGTGCAGAGGATTGTGGAGGGTTCGGGTTTATGTGGGCAGCCCCACAGACCTTTTCCTACGCAGTTCATGGCACTGAGCAGGCAGGGACACCTTGAATTAATGGTTTATATTGGTGGCTGATGAAACTCACAGCAGCGTGGACACCCTTCTCTCTGCTGTGGGAGAATGACCCATTGCACCCATTGGCTATGGAAAACCACCATGTTGCTGTCCATTAGTTTACCCAAATTTATCCACCAGAGCTGTGTGGGTAGGTGTAGAGCTGTGTCTCAGTGCCAGAGGAGCCAGGGAGTGGATTCAGCAAGAACAAGACCCTTAACTTTAATTGTTGACAGGAGTGTTTTGGATATATGATTTCCTAAAACCTTTTGCTAACACTTTCTGTCAGTCAGCCTCATACAACTGGCTTCTCCACTCCTGGCTCCAGACTCGCAGTGTTTCCTAGAGGCCTTTTCTCCTCGGCTGGGAGGTGCTTTGCCTCTGCAGGCACATGCACGCACACAGGTTTCTCCAGCCAAGACCTTCCCAGCTTGGAATTGCTCTGCTCTTGTATCACCTTGTGGGCAAGTGGCCAATTTTGAGCAAGGGAAAAATACATGTTTTCAGTTCTTTGTGCTGAAAAACACCTGGCTTTTCCCTAGGAGAACTATAGCAGGAAACTTCAGACATAGGTAGGAGTTTACAGTTAATTACAGAAAGTCATTAGTACATACGAATGGGATGTTTTCAGCAGCAACGCTTTAAAAAGTTTGCTTATAAGGAGTTTATTGATCTAGCAAATATATGGATAGCACAAGCCCGGAGGTGTATGATAGTTAATGTATAACCATTAAATAGTCTTATTTGGGCACTTTTATGTGTTCACATTGTAATTAAAGCTTATAAACATGTGGAGAGTGTTTTTATGCAGAGTCAGGGGAGAACCTTTATCCCAGAGAATGTGTTCATGGAGAAGGGTCGATTTCTGTAGGTGTGGCCACATGATTTGATGCAAGTGCAGTCAATTTAGTATATTGAAATGCAGATATTTCACCATGTTGCTCTGCACGGACTGTTTTACTGGGAGCTGTCTGAACCAAGAGTTACGTTGTTGCTCTAGGCTTTTTTTTTTGGCTCTTGCCATTGTTTTCTCATTTAAGAGCAACTTTGGTGACTGTGTCAGACTTGCTGAAGATTTTATAAAATGTTTTCCTGCTGACTAACCTGAGCAAGCAGTAAATACTTTTCATAACACCTGTGCATCTCTGTGCTAGTTAAAATGTGTCTCTTGGCATTACAGGGGCAGCTGAGGACATTGGGATTGTAGAAGGGTTTTGGATTCTTCATCTTTTAGGCTGGACAGCCTATTTTATAGGAAGTGGAGGCTGAAGGGGTGTTACCTTGGGCCAGGTACCTCAAAGTTCAGTCGGGCAGTCGTTTCTGCAGTGTTGCTTCCTGTACAACCCTCTGGAGAAAGTTCAGAATTGCTCAGTTGACTTCTGCGGAGCCCTTTCCTGGAGGTTTTGTAAGACAAAAGCAGGATTATATGTTTCCAGTTGCAAAATACACTGCAGCCTCTTGTAAACCAGTGGAAATTGTATAAAAATAAGATTTCTGGAGGGGTGAGCCTGTTTATTTGGGAGATTCTGGAAGGTTTTTATTTTGTGCTTGGGGCAATTTTTTTCTATTATTTTTAATGCAGTGTTGCTGTTTCTGTCAATGCCTCTTCTAGAAGTGTGTAGCCAAAGCCAGGTTGTAATGTACCCGCAGGGGAAGCAGCTCCTGTCATCAGATGCTGTCGCTTGAGCAGGAGGATTTGTGGCCCTTTAACAAATAGAATCTAATGTAGTACAAGTTCATGTTATACTTCAAAAAGGGAAGTTTTCAGTCCTGTAAATGTTGTGGCTTCATAAACGCAGTAAGTTTGCACAGATGTTTTACTTGTGTATCTCTTTGAACTGTATAATGGGCTCTCTGGTTTCCTTGGACTTGCTCTCTTGTGTTGTATCTGCTAGGACCCCACCAGGATCATCTGCCTTGGGATCCCTGGTGTGCTTCATCCCGGGGTTCCTTCATCAATTTGTGCTTGAAACTCTTCCCATCTCCATCCCTCTCTGCACTTGGAACAACAGGTCCTAGAAATTCTCTTTTTCTGATCCCCGTGAAAAGGTGGTGTTTCTCCTCCTTGCTCTCCCTGCAGAGATGTTCTCCTCCCTAACGGGTATGGTTTTATTTCTCCGCAAGCAGCGGGTGCACCTGGGCCCTCCCCACTCCACTGCAAACCCTGGAAGCTCCTTCTGCTTTCTGAGTGCTCCCTTTGGGCATGGCGAGGTGCTGGTGCAGAGTGCGTTGTGCCGAGGAGGGAATGGCAGCTTGCTTGGCTGGGGCCCAGCCTTGCAAGGACCACGGACCACTCAGGGGAATGAAAGGGCATTTCTGGTCCTTGCTAACTGCAGTGTTACCTTTGCTACTTGCGCTGTGAATAAGGTTGCCACCCACATGGAGGTTCTCGCTTACTGGAAGCATTTTCTTTTCAGCAGCCACCAGATAATTTTATTACTTTGTGTTTTTCTGGGGTAAGATGCTCTCAAAGCTGCAGGAGTGGTTTTGGCCATCTCTTACCATCTTCCTGCAGAGTTTGTTGTCGGATAAACCCTTCATTCGATGAAGGGATTCCCTGTGCTGAGAGCTGTGACTGGAGCCTCCACTGGTGTGTAATATCAACACCTTCTGGGTGGTAGTGACTAAAATGCAGTAGAAAATCTGCTCTACAATGCCAAGTGCAGCAATATGACTCTAGCAATAATAGTTAAAATAAGGTAGAATGTCTTATTAAAATACTTTTTGAACCAGCAGTTTTGTAAAGGGCTGCGTCGTGCTTTCTGTAACCAAAGAGCATGGAAATGTTCCCCTTCCCATTCACTAGCAACCTGATGTGGGAAGGATAAAAATCGATAAAACAGAGTTTGTTCCTTGATGCAACCTTAATAATGACTGCCCTTGCTTTGAATTAGCTGCAATGCTTTTAGCTGAGGAATTGCACAAATGCAAGGCAGTTCATTGGATAATAAATCAAGGCATCAGTCCAGCTTTGAAGTTGAGAAAAAAATCCTTATGGGTCTGAAGGCAAAATGTGCACTCAATTTTGGCACCTGGCTGGTGCTCTCAGGGTTTGCTTCACCTACTCTGCCCCATATCCAGTTGTCTGGGACTCCTCAGGGGTTAAAAGTGACTTGAGCAGCAAAAAGCTACAGCTTTTACCATTGGAAATAGGGGCCTTTGGCAGTGTCTTCTGATGCTGAGAAGTCCCGAGATACCAGTTCCTTAGGCAGGAACAGCGACATCATTCAAACTGCTTTCTAAAACTTTATTGGCTATATTTTTTTCCTCTTTCTCAGAGTCTTTCTATGGTTTGAGTTGCACTAATAAAGAAATCTGGCTTTAGAAATGGAGGAGTTGAAAAATAGCGCCAATAAAACCTGTAAGACTCAAGTATTTCTCAAGCAGTGCTTCTGTAGAAGATACAGTGTTATATGCTGGGACAGAGCGTGCAATAAAGATTTTTACTGGTGCTCTTTGACTCCGTCATAAGCTCTAAAGCTGTCCTGAACTCAGTGTCTATAGACATCTATGGCTGTATTGTGGTCTGCCCTTGTGGTTTTGTAGACCTGCACACACATATGTGTGTGAATGACTATACGTGCATCTGTAAATTCATACAGGTAGTGAAGCATGTAGTTACATAAATGCAAGAATACATTTGTATTTGCTCTGCTGTATTTAGTGAAGACCCTGATGACTGGTATGCAGTGACTGGAAAGTAGCAACAGATTTAAACCCCTGTGGCTTTAAGTCATTCTTTGGGCAGAGGCTTGGGCCTCAGCTCCATCTACTCCAAAATCCTTGCAGATATCCTGCTGCTGTCCACGCGGTAAACACTGATGCAGGGATTATAGCAAAAACATCCAGAGTGCTTGTTCTGATAGCCCTTCTCAAGCAACTCACAGCACCAGGGCAGGGGCACTCTTAAATACAGTTGTGATACTCCTGCAGCAGTGCAGCTTTATGGGAAGTTCCCTGTCAGATATTCAGTATATTCTGTTTTTTTTATAGTGCCAGTCACATTTTAAAATCAAGAGCATCTTCTAGAGCAATGCTGTTTCCTATGTCTTGCTCTTGCTAGCCACAAGGATGGACAACTGCTCTTCCCTTGCACTGATCCTGCATTTAAGCAAACAGCCTGTGACTTGCTGGCTTTTGCCTAATGACAGGAGCACATTCTGGAATTTTCACTCTCCCACTGTTATGTGGATGACGAACTTCCGCCTTTTGCCAGCTTTGCCAAAGGAGATAACACAGCTCTTTCCCATGTGGTGCTGCAGCTTGTGATGCAGGGAGGAAGCTGTGTCTGCTCTTTCCAGGCTACGTACAGGGAAAGCAGGTTTACCTAGAGAATAGGTAAAGATAGAATAGATTCTCTGCTTAGAACCCAAAATATGGAGTAGATTAACTTGGGAGTTTCTTCTCACTCTTCATTGTCAAGTGAAATGTTAGTTTCAAGATAGCTTTATTTGCCTTGTTTTATAGCAGATGCATTATATATAGCTTAGCTTTTATTTCTCTTGAACTAGGTGGGAATGGTTTCTTTTAAATGCAACCTCTTCATCTTGACGGTCAATTAAAACAGGTTGGAGGTCAGATAAAATAAAGGGGACAGAACATTTGCTTCTCGCTGTATCTATTTCTGTAATGTTATCAGTGCATGTGGTTTTATTTCTAGCGTTTTGTTCCAGGGCTTCCTCTAAAACTGAACAAATTGAGGCACTTGGATGCAGTACAGCTTCCAATTTGGGGTTAGAAATCCATTAAATTGCTTGGTGCTTTATTGGCAGTATAAAACTGCCTGGGATGGAAGCACATTATCTGTGGACATTGATTACTCAAGAGGAGAGAGGCTGCTGCCTGTGTAAACCACCCACCTGCAGCCACAACTGCCAACTTGTAGGATTGCTTAGCTTTAAAATGTGCATATTTTGACCTTTAAGCACTGTTTGTAATTACAAAAAAAAAAAAAAAAAAAAAAAAAAAAAAAAAAAAAAAAAAAAAAAACTATTTTTAAAATGCAATGGAGAGCTGTCTGCCATGTGTTTTTTTTCACACCTCGAGGGTTTTACAGCTGTCCATGCAGCGTCCAGCGCTGCCGGCCTTGGACTGCTCCATAGGTTGCTGATGAACCAGAGCCACGTAGACTGGCCAGGGCTTGTGGCAAAGGAGCCGAAGTGGCTTTATGGGAAACGCCAACCCCTGGTGTTGTACCCTGCTGTGACAAACGTGTCTGCCATGGCCAGGCCAGCACCAGCAAGGTGGCTGCAGCGCCAGCTGATGCCGTGGTAGGAATTTGCACCGTGTTTTCCTAAGGCTTTCGTTTTCCCACTCTGCTCTTTGCTTGACTAGTTTTAACCAGCTCACAAATATTCCTTTGTGCCGCTTCCAAGCGAATGTGTTTTCCCGGAGGGGGGGGGGAAGATGGATCCTCCCTGATTAACTATTAATGAGGAGAACAGAGAGGGAAGGAGAAGAGGAGCAAACACCGGTGCGCGGTCCCTGCCCTCGCTGCTCTGTTAATGATTGACCCGGCTCTGCTCCACAGTGGCCGAGGGACCCGCCTGGCCAAGCGCTGGCCCTTGCTGGGGAACGGGCCCTGCAGGGTGCCCTTGAGGGGAGAAATTCAGGAGAGGGGCAGGTGCTCTCGTGTTCCCGCACCCCTACCAGCCACCACTTAGCAGGGCAGTAAGCTCTTTACCACATCCCACACCCTGGGACAGGGAGCATCTTATCCCTTCTTTGCAGAAGGACGTGGTCCATGTATTTTGGGATAATTTAGCACCTCAACTTCTTTTCATCTGTTTTCCCCTCTATTTATTTTTCCCCCCCCCCCCCTCTGACACCAGCCAGGCACCTGCAGTGAGCAGGGGATGCTACAAGCCTCTCTACAGCCCTGCGTGAGCTGGGGAGCAGTGTGCATGCCTGCAGTGCTGCTGTTAGTGGCACCGCAAGGGCTGGGGCCTGTGACGTGCTCACCACATAAATGTGTCTGACAAATAAGCCCTGGTGCTGGAAAAGCTCCTGATAGTGTTTCTGGTAAGGCCCGTGTTTGGCTTTTGCGCACAATTGAAAGCACTTGAAGGCCTGAAGAGAGCAGAGCACACTACAGTTTTCTGTTTTAGTGGAAAAAAAAAAATCTTAAAATATGGATTAATGGATATTATTGACTGATTGACCTCGGATGTTTTCTTAAACTGTGCAAACTCCTGAGCAGCTTGCAGGGAGCCTGAATTATCTCTTTCACGTGATCTCCTCCTGTACCTGCCGCTGGATTTTGCGCAGTCGCGTAATGGGGGGTTTAGGTTACCAGCAGTTGAAGGAATTGCAGTGCATCTCCCCAAGCCTTTCTGCATCTGAAAACAGAAGTTTAATGTGGCTTATCTGCTGTGTGTACTTGTGAAAAAGCAAATATTTTCATCTACAAGTCGTGTGGTTTTCAGAAGTAGCAGAGATTGTTTTGAACTGATTGTTTTGTGCTATATTTAAGGCTGGCTTATCAAGGCAGCCCCTGTGTATTAAGTATCAGTTAATGGGGGCTTAGCAGTTGTTCTCAGGGAGACACGTAGAGTAAAACATATAGTTGTTAATCCTCAGTGAATTGGTTTAGTATGTTGAATACACAGTGGGGAACCTTAATTGAAAATGTTAGTAAAGTAGTCATGGCCTTTATTGATTTACCTAAGAAATGCAGTGGTGATGGAGGCAGGAGCAGTTTATTTCATGGGTGTTTTGCTCACGGGTGAGACTGCTAGCCATTGCTGTAGCATTTTAAGATGCAGTGTGCTTTGCATTGTGGAGACAGAAGTCTGAGAAATACATATATTTCCCTGCCCTATATTTAAAAGAAAAATGTTGCTATTGCACAGTGAAGCAAGGAACTTCCCTGCTAGTTTTGGTTTTAGGATATGCCTTTCTCATGACACTAAGTAGTACTTTAATTAAACAGAACAATAAACTGAGAACAAACCCTATGGGCATTTGAGCAGATTAAAGGTGGAGTTTATTTGTGCATTAAAAAAAGAAACCTGATTTTCCTTTTCATTTTTTACCTGTCACAGGTGGCAAACCAGGATTGTTTTATGTTGAATTAAAGGTGTTTGTTTTTATTTAGATGTCCCTGCCCCTTTTGAAATAGGCCTTTTGCTCAGAGGTGATTCTTGCAGCTGACTGTTGTGTGTGTGTGTGTGTGTTAGGGAGGGAGAAAACCCACTTGCTTCGGGCAGTGCAGCTTAATAGAGGCAGCAAATAAAGTGAAGCATTGCTGCAATTAAATATCGCCTGCTCTGCTCCTTGAAGCATCCTCTGCTGCACAGAGCTGCCTTTGAGTGCACTGCCCTGTGAGGAGCCCTCGAAACGGAGGGTCTGCAGCCTCAGTAACTGCGACCGTGTGCCCAGAAGCAGAGAAACTTTGCTGAACACATCATCACACGTCGCTTTAGGTGAAAAAACAGCCTTAAATTGATGTATTTTTTTAAAAATAGGGTATTTCAAAGATATGATCTTCCAAGAAACCTCTCCAAGCTGAGGGGGTTGTTTATCTAAGATTGTTAGAATAGAAGGAAATGGGATCCTAGGTTTTGTCCAATCACACTTGTGTAAACCTAACAGGGCCTAAAATAACCTGACCCTGCTGTTTTTAAAGACGCAAACATGTAAGAGCCCCTTGTTGTTGGAGATTTGGAAATCCCAGCTGTAGCTTAGCGTTACTCAACGCTTGGCTCAAAGAATTTGCCGTCCTTGGGAAACAGTCACAAGTGCTCTCGCCGTCCGGGAGAGCTGGGGCTCCCGTAATGATCCTATTCATCACATTTCCAGTCTCCCTTGAGCGTTATGTAGGCCTACGCATCTGCTCCAGTGGTCACTTCCCCACTTTCTGTGCCCAAATCCCTTGGTTTTCTGGATGTGCGTGCTTGGGCTCTCGGCAGCACAGAGCAGAAAGGCAGGCTGACCTCAGAGGCGCCTCCAAAACTCCTCTGTGGATGTGAGTTTAGATCCCCGCGTCCTTGAGCCTCATCAACTGTGTGTTAAATTAAACCCTAGTCCTCTACAATGAATTGCAGCCGTGTGGTTTTAATTAGCATTATTTGCGCTGATGACTGCATACATCTGCTGGGATCGGCGTGGTATTGGTTCCTTGGCAATCATGCTGCAGGAATTTCCTATGGACAGTGCGGTTAGTCAGGCCGTGAGTGATTCAGGGCACAGTTTGCTCCGTGTCTGGATGGCCTCGTGAAGTTTGTCTTCACTGTCAAATTAGCTTATGTTATGGCTTGAGGGTTGCCCTTAAGTTGACTCCTTCTGCACATAAAGCCCCTTATATGAGTGTGCTATTAACCCAAGCTAATATGATGCTGCTGCTGTTAATCTGAGCTAGCAGAAGCAAAGCTTGAGCAAGCACAGCCCGTTAGCCGATAACAGGACCTCTCTGTGACGGGCTGCAGTTTCACCCACGCAGGTGCTGCTTGTCCTCCCATGTGTTTCAGCCCCCCTTTCTTTCTAAAACAGCAGCAGCGAGCAGGGATGTTCATCTTCTGGTTCCCTGCGTTTTGGCGCTTTTACCCCCTTTTAAGAGGTGCTGTTGCTGCTCCTTGGCCCGAGATGCCTCTGTGCACCTGCAGCGTCCCTAGTCGTGCACGCCAGGTGCCCAGGATCTGCTGCACAAGGAATTGCCCAACTTTTGAGCATCGCTCCATGTTGGAGCCTGCGGCCGATGCTGAACAGCAAGGCCTAGTGAGTACGGGTTTCTCAGGTGGAGCCTTGAATAATTAAGAATATGGGTTTGTCTGTCCTCACCTTGGGCTGTTAGCAGCCGAGTTAAGGAGCAGTGGGGTGGAGGTGGTGGGCGAGCCTCTGGTGTAAGAATCTGTGGCTCCATATCAATTTATTAGAGTGAAGGGAAGCGCAGGGGTGACCTCAGGGATGGCAGAGCATTTCTCCATGTCCAGCTTCAGCTGTTGACAGCGCAGCAGCTGCTGCAGTGGCATCTCAGAAACCCTGCAGCAGGGCAGTAAGGACTGGCAGGTCCGATGTGTGAAAGCCCCTTCTGACTCATCGCTGTTAATGGCTTATGCAACCCCATTTGGTGGCCATTAGTTTTAGGACAGGACTTGAGAAATCCTGTTTAGGGGAAGCTGGGACTGGTTACAGCAGCTGTCTGACTGCTCTCTCTTGTGCCAAGAGTAGGGATTTGTCTTGCACTCAAGGAAAAAGATGTTTTGCTGCTTTCTGTCCCTGGTGTCCATGCAACCCCCTGAATCCTTGCAGTCTGATTACCTTGTGTTCACCTTTGCAGTGGGTGGCGTGATGAAGTGCAGGGCGCTCAGCTGTGCCCCTTGGAAAGGTGCTGGATTAAACCTTGTGCGTCGCTGCTCAGGAGTATGCTGCCTCTTTGGAAGTTCAAAAAACTTGCTTAAAAGGGATAAGGGCAAGTGTGCTTTCTTCTGCATGCAGCTGTGTGCTTTTAGCAGGGGCAGTGTGTTCCTCTTGTGCCCCTGGTCCCCATGGCCAGGCTAATTCAGCTGTGCTGCTTTTCATACCCAGCTGAGTGTGGCGGGCCCATGGTCCCATGCCCTAGGGGCGGCCGCAGGAAGGGGCCCGTGCCTGTTCGGGAGCTGCGGCCAGGCAGCCTGTCTTTCGGCAGATTAGCCAGAGGAATTTCCATTGCAGGACTCGATTGTTCGGGGCCCCTGGCTCCCTTTTGTGCCTGAGCAGTGAAAAGTTGTGTTATGACAATGGCTGACAAAGTGTTTAATGAAAGCAGGAGCTGACGGTGGCGGCGGTCCGAGCCACCCTCCTCTTCTCCGCTGCCTGTCACCAAGGGGTGCAGAAACGCTTTGGACGTGACCTTCCTTGCTGACAGATAAATGGTTCTGGTGTACAGGTCGGAAACCCTAACCTCGCTGAACCGAATTCAGCCCTCACTGTAGTGAAGAGACCAGCAGCAACACATTTATTTATTCTTTTATCTATTCTTTTATCTTCTATCTATTCTTTTATCTTTTATCAAGTCTGTTTTGAAACGAGGAGCAGTTTTACTCCGCGCCAGCCGCATCTCCAAAGCCCAGGCAGTATTTCTGCATTAACCCACCGTCTACCCTGCACCTTCCCCAGGAGGCAGAATTGGGGTCTCGGGGTTCAAGGAGCTACCTATCCCTCCTCACTGTTGGCACAACTTTCTGAAACACCGTTATTACTCCTGGGAGACGGTTTGGAGGAAGGCTCTGTACCTGCTTGTTTAGCACGGCCTTCCTTTGCTGCTTTGATGCTCAGTGATCCCCAGTGTCATTTTTACAATGCTAAGTCAAGACAAACACGGCTTTCTTATTCAGAGACAGGTATGGATAAACAGAGCATGGCCCTTCCTCTATTGATTTAACTCACTCTTTAGTTCCTGATTGTGAATGTCTTAGTGACAGGAGGCGGAAAAACCCTATGTTGCTGGATTAGTCACCACAAGAAGGACTGAAAGACATATAACAGCTAAATAAAGCTAAATAAGAAGCAGAAACGTGATGGAATGCAGTGCCACAAGAGCCTTCCCAGTGCTTGGGGTCCCCAGCCTGCCGTGGTCCTGGGCTGCTTGACCAGAGGCTCCGAGAGCGCTGGGGCCGTAGCAGCATTTGCAGCACAATGCCCTGTGTTGGGGAGCACCCTGTGACTGCTGCATCTCCCATTCCGAGTTCCCTCCGGGATCTGCAGTACTGGACTCCGACCGAGGTCTTGTGTTGCCAGCGTTGGGCAAAGCGAGACAATACAAACCTCAATTTTATTTACAGTTTAAATAGATGGGACGAACAAAGGGTGGCTGTGGAAACAAAAGCTCCAGAGAGGTGATGGGATGTGACCCGGTCACGCAGCAGGAGATTGAGAGAGGCAGGAATAGAATGGAGCTTTGCTGATTCCTGCTCCCACTGATGTGTCCATGGGGGCCTGCTACATCTTTTTACCTCTTGCAGGCTCTGACTGCCCTGCAAATACTGCCCAGCGAGGGGGATCTGGGCTCTGCGAAGCAGAACCTGGGGTCGCTGATGCTTTAGGCTAGAAATTCCTGGGCATGTTGATGTAAGTTAAAATACAGCTAGTTAAAGTACAACTGTAGGGGAATTGAGTAGAATTGTTTATTTTGGTGAATCTATTTTCAAGTCTTCTATTTATTTTGTGCCTTTGCACTTCAGGAAGTGCAAAGATACTGCCCCCATAGAAGACACAGAAATATGAGACACACACACACACGCGCGTGCACACCCACACACACACACAGATGGATTCCTGTCATGACAGTGTCAGCACTGTGGTTTTATTTCCCCCTTGCAGTTTGTCCCTAGTGTTTGCTCCTGCTTTATTTTTGTTGTGTTGAACCTATAGGATATTACCTGTTGTACGTTCCTCTGGTTTTGCCTGTACTTCAGACAGGGACAAGCTCCAACCTGATTTTGCTATGTGGTTTTCAAAAGAAAAAAAAAAAAAAAAAGAGAGAGAAAAAAATCTAGTAATGTAATCTGTGGGCAAATTGCACTTTAATTTGTAATTGCGCTATGAATATGGACTTGGCTTTCAAACATACTTAGTTTAAACTGCAGTTTGACTTTTATTTAGATAAATGCCTTTGAGTTCCTAGTGAAATGGATATCTGCTGTAGGCCGGTATTGATTTTAAAGTCTCTTGAGTGTTTTAAAAGACAGTAGGGGGTTACAGGACAGCAGAGTTTAAAACTAGATGCTTGGTGGGTTTTGCAGTCTGGGGCAGCCCCTAACAGCGTCCAGCCCTGAAGCTACCCCGTGCTTTGGGTTTGCCGTGTCCCCTGTCACAGCAGGGTCTGCAGAAGGCGGAGTAGCTTCCAAGCAAAGCGGAGACACGAGGCAGGGAGGACTGGCCTGTTCTCTAGTCAGACTGGCTCTCTGCTTGAAATAGGGAGCCCAATGTTTGGGCTTATCTAAAATCAGGCTGTGCATCTTTCAGGTTGTGTTCAGAGGTGCTGTAAGAGGGTGTAACCTCCCTGCAGAGGAGACAGGAGGGTTGAATTTTCCTCAGGATAATATCCTAGAGCAGGGTGTGGAGCAGGGTGAAATTAAAGTAGGTCCCCTTGCAATTTCCTTACAACTCCTTGTGGCTGCTGTTCTTGCTGCCACCCATCAATTTGCCGCCTCCCTCTTTACATTGCTCACAGGCAGTAACACGCCAGCACTGCGTACATCATGTTAATTAGGCTGTTTGTTAATTCTCACCTCATTAGTCACTTGCTCTTAATTGGCGTGTGCTGTCCCCAGAAGTCCCTAAGTGCAAGTTTGACCCGTCCTGTAGCAGGTGCTGGGAAAGTGCATGTGGGAGGGCAGATTTTCCTGCCGCTCCATGGGCAACAGCGGAGCACAGAGGGGCCCGCTCATATTTTCAGGACTGGGGCTTTGGGCTTTCTCCAAACCCTGGATTTGTTATTTTGTCCCTCAGTGAAGCGCTATAATGCAACCCCACTGGCAGGTGGATGGGAAGCATTGGCTGGGGTAGCTGTGGAGTAAAACATTTACTACTGCGTGAGGTTGCAATGCAGCAGCAGCAGGTTGAAAGCTGTAGTCTCTGATTTTAAGGAGAAATTTAGCCATTCAGTGATACATTAATGTTATAATCTTGCTAGTAAGTATAGGAAATGCATAGTAAACTTACATGCTGCTATATATGTGTGTTTTATCTATATGTAGCACATAGTGGTATAAAAGAAAAATGTACGTACAGATAAAAAAATAGCGGCAGGTTTGATTGCTTTGGTTCAGACTTTAATTTCTCAGGAAAAACCTGATTTGTCTGCAGTTAGTTACATGGCTATGAGTGATCAATGGGAGATCGCAAATAATATTATACAATCATATTAATATTATACAATCATAAGACAAATCAGCTGTACGTGCTAATTTAAAAGAAGAAAATGCTTAGAAGAGCTAGATAAGATGTGATCACAAAGTTAAAGCGACTGTCTACTTCATTTCAGCAGAAAAGTGCTGCTCAGCTCTGTTTCTTAAAAGTTCTTCTAAAAACAACAGCTCATCTCCCACTGCAATCCAGAATAATTAAGGTGACTGAGTTTTGCTGAGTATGGTAGCTGCAGTGTGCTGATCTACTGTCGTCTTTTCACAGAAACCTGAGCTACAACAAGTTGACGGAGATTGATCCTTCTGCCTTTGCGGAGCTCTCGAACCTGCAGGAAATGTAAGTGTTCTTTGCAAGGCTTTAACTGTATTTTCTTAGGGCAGCTTGTTGAACAGGAGGAAATTGTATATAGCTTCCCAGGACAGCGCATTCCCTTAGCCAGTGTGGATCTGACCTGTTGTGGGTGTTTTTCATACTCCACCTGTGCTGCTTTTTTTTTTTTTAAAAAAAAAAAAAAAAAAAAAAAAGTTGATTTCAGAACACAACATCCCAATGGAAACAGCCCAGCTGCTAGTGGAAATCGCTGGCGTTTGCCTCCCTCTCAGTCTTGTGCAATGCTCCGAGGGAGCCGTTCAGCTAACACACCTGAACATACACACAAAGCTCCTTGCTGAAAGGATAACCCTGGAGCAAGGCAGAACAGCCTGGATTGTGATATCTGATGCCAACCTAGCCTGAGTCTCCCAGGAAACAAAGGTGTAGTGTAGTGGATAACAAAGCACTTAACTGTGTCTCCTCCTTTCTTAGACATTTGTACGGCTCTTGGAACCAGAACAAATTTTGTTTGAAGCCTGCTAGGAGAACCTAAAATTACAAACTTTCTTTTCATTTGTTGGGGGGAGAGAGAGGGAGATAATGGAGGTTTGAGTAGCTGTTACAAATTGCCTTTTCTGCACTTTTGGTAAAAGCAAATTATGTTTTGGGGAATCACAGGCTTTCTGGACTCCAGATCTGTGTAAACGTTCAGCAGTTAATGTCCATCGAGCTGTTGTGCTTGTGAGCTTTTTCACAGGGATTCCTGAAGTTCTGATTTTGGGCTTTGAAAAGTGAAAGTGACTGAAATTGAAAGCAGTGGGTTGAGGTAACGAGCTCTCATTTGAATGCTGAATTGCTGGCATACTTGAGGTTTGGGCTGTGTTTGAAGAGCTACTGATGCCTCATGGGAAACTGAGAAAACATTTCCCTTCCGAAACAATACGGTGCTCTGTGCACAGTGCTCATTTGCTCTTGTCCTCTGTCTGGTTTCATTAAGTGTTGGCTCTAGAGCTCGTGGAGGGGCCGAATTCTGTGACCCTTGAATAGGCAAAGCAGTTTGCTGCAATGGGACTTCTGCCTGACCAGTGTCTGCAGAACTGGACCCCGGGGATTAATAAACTCTCTCTTCAGCTGCCTCGTCTCCCATGGCTCCCCTGCTTATGCTAGAGTATATATCACTTACTAAGGAGCATGATTTAATGAAGAATTTGCATCGGGAGTGACTGCAGCTCTCCAACATATGTTCATATTCACCTTAGCAGTGAGGGAGGGGAGAGAAAGGTGTTGCAGGTGAGCAAAATGCTTCCTATAGGATCTGTTTGCTCAACTGTTCTTTAAACTATGGAAAGCCTTAAATTGCTCTGTACTTAGAGAACAGAATCACAGCTCTGATCCCATGAGCCTGTAGAGTTACTCTAACATGTCTGTGGCTTAGCAAGAGCTTTTTTTTGTGGAAGTGCCTGAGGGCGCATGGCTTCGGGTAGCCAGGATTGAGGAGGTTTTCTTGGCTTCCAACTGCGTGGGTAGTGGGCTCCCTTGTGCTGCAGCGTCAAGAGCAGGACGGGCTCTGCACTGAGCAGGTAACTTAAAAAAGATGCGGGAGGAATTAAGTAATGCAGCCTGCAAAGTAATGGCCCAGATAAGAGCTGCTTGCTGGATTAGAAAAGCAGGCTTAGGGGAAGGGGAAGCAGAGAAACGAGTAGGAGGGAAGGCGAGAAGTCAGAAATGGGAGGCTGAAAGAACCAGAGGTCTGGAGCGGAGCCTGGAAAGCAGCTGCTGGAAAGCGTGAGGGAGAAGCTCTATTAAAAGCCCTATCTACCAATCTTGGTTGCTTTTGAATAACAGCTAAACCACAGACCACTGAAATAAACTGTATCTCACAAAGAGAACCACATCTGTACTGCCAGAGCATCTCCTTTCTGAGTTTTTTTTTAAGCGCTTTACAAACATTCATGAAATAAGCATCATGCTGTGGCATGTCTGGAGAGCAAGGCAATGTTTTTCTGTGCGCGCTGTGCTGAGCAAACCCAGGCACCCTCAGGGAAAGAGATTGCCCCAAATATAATAGATGCATTGATAAGACCTGAAACCTCCCGTGATGCTCTGAACACTGAGCCTGAGCCTGTGGTTCCTAGGCCTTACACAAGAGACTCGGAGCTCTACGTAGGTCTCTTTACGTGCATAATTAGCTCAGTGTATTTTGAAAACCTTTGTTTTCCCTTGATTTTTAAGAAGGTGTCCCCAAACCCAAAGATTTCAGGTTTATAGCTTTTGATGCTTCTGTTTTGGTTTATGAAGATGGTAATAAAGTAATAGCCCTATTTACTCTCCATTAATATTTTCCCTTGTGTTTAGCAAGTTTTCCTGTTTTTTAAGCAAAGCTTTCACCTGAGTTTAGGTCTGGGTGGAATAAAATGTGGTAGCACAAAGCAACATGAAACCCCCTGCGTCAATCCCTTACAAAGGGAGCCCTTCTGCTGCCTGCAGCTTTCCGCGTGCGTTGTCAACCAGTTTTGTGCTTGTTCCTACAAAAGGCACAATGGGGAGTTTTTCAGGTGACAGTGGAGCTCTGAAATAACTATGCTACTGAAGTCCCTTATAGAAGGAACCGAAATGTGCCATTACTTACCGCCTTCAGGAGAGCTAGACATTCTCTTGCATCCCCTTCACTGGTCCCTCTAAGGACCATCCCAATCCCAGAGTCTCTCTACTCCGGCACCTGGATTGCAAGGATGGGGAGTCCTGCTCTGGGTAGGCCCTGTTGTCATTTGTGGGATTGTTCTGGTTCAAACAGATCATGGCACCCACGAGTGATTGTTGCACCGCTCTCCTGTTTTCCAAGCTCATTCTACAAAGAAGTAGTCATTGTGCTAAAAACCCTCCCCAAACAACTCACCTTTTATTTTCTAAAGTGCCTTTCACTGAAAGCCCTGGAGAGCTCTGCTATTTTTGAGCAGGCTCCATTTCAGCTTGACACCAGCCTGGCAACTTGGCCGTAAATATTTTATATGGGTGCCCCCCTCTTTCTCCCCTCTGTTACCATCCAGAGGCAGCAGATTTGTGCCCTCAGAGGGGAGGGCAAGGGAGGAGAAAGACAGAAATTAAAAATTTCCTGAGCCAGAAGTTTGGTGGTTTGGGTTTGTTTTGTTTTTTCTTTTTGCCTATTTTGTTCCTTTACATGTGGGAGGGGGTTGATGAGAAGGAAATCCCAGGCAAATACACAGCTTGGCTGTATCGACTGCCTCAGCAACGGGTGTCCGTGAGCCGAGCGAGAAAGGGAGGTGGAACAACTTCTGCCTCTGCTGTGTTACTGGGGAAGAGCTGCCAGGACAGCAGCGATAGGTGAAAATGGCATTTATGTTAGAAGGGTTTGAACACTTGTTAGCCACCAATTGGTGTCGTGGCTGCCAAGCCAGAACAGGAGGAAGGTGGCCCTGATTCTCCCTCCTCTCCTGTGCTTTTCAATGAGAGGCTTGGTTGGATGACAATTAAAACATGGCACGTGTGCGTTTTAATGCCCCTTCCAGCTCCCTTTGTACCTCTGAAAGCTCTAGACCTTGCGTCTAATACGAGCAGCAGTGAGCTTTTAGCTGCAGCGGAGAGCTCCTTGCTGAATCCCAGTGCGTCTGGCCTCTTCTCCCTGACGTTTGAAGTATGGATATGGTGTTAGAGGCAGAGCTGAGGTCGAGTGAAGCTTTTATCCTCGCGGGGCCTGGAACTCTGCGTCAAATCAAATCTCTCGTCTGCTCTCCGAGGAGTCAGAGGAAGTTCGAGGATGGATGTGTTGCTGCCCTATCCCACTGGCCAAAAATATTTTAAAGGGGGATGAAAGGGGAAGAAAAAAAAAGCTGAAATGGAGGATTGTCACAACTTGTGCTCATGGCTTAGCACTTGCAGCTTGCCCAGGCTCCTTTACCAGTTATGAGATGCTCTGCTTCTCGTCCCCTTCTTGGAAGAGACCCGCAGGTCTCCCTCCCTTCCTGGGACCGGGAAGCCTCGGGGTGTAAAGTGAGATGCCATGGCTGAGGGCTGGGGTGCTTCCCGGGATGCCCTTGTAAGGCGTCCTGGAAGGGAAGCGTTCCCTGAGCACCAGAACCCTCCGGCCTCCCATTTTGCTGCCGCGCTGGGATCAGAGCTTGAGGCGGGCTGTGGTGGTCAGGGCCGGGGCAACCTGGCAAGGCAGGAGCCGCGTTCTGCCTCATGAAGGGCTGATCTCCATCCCCGGAGGCAGCCGTGGGCTCCTCCGGCGCTGCCCCTCGCTCAGCTTGGCAGGACCTGGGCTTTAATTGCTTCAGTGTGTGGCGGCGGGGGAGAGTGGCGGCATGGCGAAGAAATTAGGTAATTTTCAAGCAGCCAGACAAGCGCCTGTTACAGTAATTAATTGACTAATTCACCATACAAACAAGGGTCCTTTAAACCAAGGAAGAGCCCGTCATAGGGCAAGGATCTGTTTTCAGTCAGAAAAACACTTCAAACGTTAGGCCATTGAGGAGGGACATTTTTGTGCCGGCTGGGCTGAGGTTTCCGAGAGGAAGGCGCTTTCGTGAGCCGGCTTTGTGAGCCGTTGTAGGAATAGCTATGGCGGCTCTCACCTGAAATAAATAAAGTGTAAGGCCTGGGTTGGGAGCGAGAGGCGAGACTGAGGGGAAGGTGCAGCAAAACCCCTTGAGAGGGAGAGCTCTGCCAAGGCACAAGGGCTCGAGGTGAGTTGATGAGGGTGGATAACGAGCCACGTATTTCCTTACTCTAAATGCTGAATTTCTACTCATTGCAGGCGACTGAACAACAATGAGCTGACTGCCATCCCATCGCTGGGAGCTGCTGCTTCCAACATCCTCGCCCTTCACCTGTGAGTTGCTCCAGCTTCCTTGCCTCTTTTTTTCTTTTTTTTTTTTTTCTTTTTGCTTTCACTATCTGTTGTTTGTGGGGTAGATCTGACTTACTCATGGAGAGTTTCGGGTGTGTCACACCCACTCCTGTTAGCTCGCTGATACCTTAATTAAGAAACATCTTCTGGAGTCCTGTGATTTATGTGAGATTGTTTGATAAACTCTGCGTTCTAACACAGTTTGCGAGAACAAGGCAAAAGATAACACCTGGAAGTCAATTAGAAATCTGCAAACGCTAGAAGAGATCCTTTCTCTGATACTTAATTTCAGGAGTGATTCAGAAAACCAACCACTCCATCTGTGAGCTCATCCAAGTCTGTAGAAATGCCTTCCCCCAAAGCCCCAATCCCCAAAGCCAGTTCTTTGCAAATCTGGATTTGTGTTTGACTGGAGTGGAGTGACTTAAACTCTGCTCGGGGCTTAAGCAAACATAACTGATACAATTTGTTCTTCAAAACCTGATCTTGGGGCCCTGTGACTTTCTGACCTGTGCCCCAGCAGAACCCAGCAAAAATAATTGCAGATGTTATTCAGGTGCAGGGTTCATTGGCTAGTGACCTGTCACAGATAATTGCAGTGCACTGGGCTTCCGTGCAACCTTCAGGAACACCAGCATGGACAATTATGAAATAAAACACCCCTCGGAGAAATTCACGCTAAAGTCTATCAAATGGTCACTGTTCCTGCTGCTAGAGAAATGCAGATATTCCTTTTCAGCTTTGAGTTTGTGTGTGTTTATTTTTTGTGATTGTTCTCATTATTTCCATAAACGTCTCATCCTTTGCCAAACCTCTGAAATCTTATGGTCAGTGATAACTGGTGGTAGTTAATTCCACAGGTTAGTTATGTTTTGGGTAAAAATACATTATTTTTCATTGTCTGCCTTTAGGTTTCAATTCTTATCTCATTCTTGTGCTGTTTCAAGTGTATATAATTCTACCTTCTCTTTATCGTTCTTTTTTATCCTCTCTTTTTAAAAAGCTAGAGAGCTTTTTAAAAGCTAAGAGAACTATTCATGACCTAATCTTTCAGGGGATTCATTCCAGACTTCTAACCATTTTTATAGACATTCTTTCAACTTAAAATTTTTTCTTTTGAGGAAATGACTAGTCAAGGTTCGATCCGGGTGCAGGGGTGGCTTGTGTCTCAACAGATCAAGATTAGAACCCTTGACGTTCCAAACTCTGGGAGTTCCCTGCAAAAGAACTAGAATTGAAGGCCTTGGGAATCTGCCACCAAAGGTCTCATTTTGGGGGTAATGCTGAAGAGAGTAGCGGCATTGAAATAGCTCTTGTATCAAACCTCTTAGTATCCTAAGAGTGTGGATTTCTGAAATTATTTTTGCATGTGTCTGCTTCTAACGCACACGGAGAAGGAATTTTGCTGAGGTATGCATGATGCCTCCCAAGTTCCTGGGAAAAGGAAGTGGTTGTAGTTAATATGGATTCCAGCAACGTGCTGGGACAGCTCAGGGGATGGTTTCCAGAGTGTGTGACCTTGCAGTATCTGGCTAGGGGCAGGTGTCTTGTCCTTTCACAACTGCGCCGGGTTTACTTCTCCTTGTGGTTGATAATGCCAGTATCCAGACCAGGGGATTGGTCCTACAGGGCTTAAAAAGACTCTGAATTACTCTGGAACAACCTTGATCCATTGACTAAAAATATCTTCTTATTACTTAAACCAAGGATGAAATAGAGTGAAATGAATTGGCACTGCTCCTGCTCTTCCATTAGGCAGTGTTAAAATATGCAAAGCAGAAGAACTCCTTCCCTAAGCTAATTCGGTTTAGGCACCTTAAGTTAAAATTGACGTCCATATCTCTCTCCTGGCATGGAGTACGTGTAGCTTTTATTTGAGATATGGTGCCTTTGATCTGCTTCTTGGTTATAGTGTGCATAAAGACCTAGAAATACTGCTACACTGGCCCCAGCTCTGGATCCAGTGGGTGTCTTCCAGTTAAATGGATAAATAACCACTTAATTTCCTGCATTTAGGGGTAGCTGGTGTCTCGGCGGTTGCCAGACCTGCCAAATGTGTTGGGCATGGTTGCTGTGAAACCAACTTGTTTGATTTCCACCACATGTGAAGTCCGAGTCCGTGAGCCGCTGGCTGCAGGGGCCCTCGTGTTCCTACTTCCCCCTTCAGTCAAGTGGCGTAACTCGGTGTGTAGCATCTCTTCAGATGTCTCTCTCATGGGTGGAAAGCCTACATAAAATTTACTGTCTAGGATGCAGCTGTAGGCCCCCCAAATAGGCTTCCCTTTCTCACAAGGTCTATAAATGATCTGAGTTTCAAAAGCCCCGTTGTTATTTTTGCTATTAATTTAGCCACTGGCAGAGGACCAAATTGCAAGAGCTTTGGCTTTTTATTTCTGAAATGAAATAAGCGGTTTGGAAAGGAGGAATAATGACTAGTGGAAGGCAGCAGATTTACTGCCCCTCTGAAATTTCAGAGGGTACAGAAGGAAGGGCAAGATACAAAGCCAAATGATAAAAGGACGGTGTTTTAAACGGACCTGCTTAGTATCACTTTCCAGAAATCTGTATTGCTTTCCTCAGCTGCTACACATAAATAACTCTGGTGATAGGGGGATTTGTGAGGTTGCTGTCATACCTCTGCAAGAAAGGTCTCTGTTTACCCTGTTTCAGAGAATGCCACTGAGTTTTGTTCTTTTTTTTTTTGCCTGAGTTTTCTTTTAATTTTTCCTGAGCAGTAAAAATAAAATGGATGCATGTTTTAAAGTACCTGCTTTAATCAATATTGGAGAGTAACTCGCATTGGAACAAAATGCTGGGCAAGTAAGGCTTTCATCATCACTGGGAGTCCTTAAATCAACTTGATGGTTTCCTAAAAGATGGACCTTTCCTTCTGTGGGGATTTCCTGGGCTTGATGCTGGGTGAAGTTGGCTGCCCTTGTGTGATGGTAGGAGTCGGGTTATATGATCACTCTGGTTCCTTCTGGCCTTCAAATCTGTGAAGTAGTAATTGGGGAGGCTGCCAAACCAAACCCAGGCTGAAGGCTCATAATGAAGACTGTGTAGTGAGAAATTGGTTTATGTTTAAGTATATAGCGTTACTATGTGTTCTTACTGTTAAAGAAAAATAAATATGTTTCGGGTGTTTTTTTTCAGTGTTTATAAGTGTGTGAAGTGTGTTTACCTCCAAAACCTCTCAAGTAGGTTTTGTGTATTGCATGCGGTTAAGCATTTCCAAAGGGCCGTGAACGAATTATGGGAGCAATGGGTGTCTATTTGTCACTCAAAACAGCCCTTTGGAATGGGTTAATCCATCTCCTGCTCTTCCTGAAATGGGGAAGAAACTTTCTCCCCTTTTGCTGCTGTGGTTATACTTAAGAGATCTGCCGTAGGGTTAAAGCAGCATGAGTCAGGTTTTTAAATCAACTTGTCCATTCTGGATTCCTCACTTTGGAGTCAAGGATGGGAAACTCCATCACCCCAAAATGTGCTTGACCCCATGTGTGTGCAGACTGTGGGCACTTACATGCGTGTAAGCATGTGTGAATTTGTTGGGGGGAGAATTCCCAAGGTTTACTGCAAATCTTTGGGTCTTTCAGGCTGCAGATGGATGCAAATATACCATATGTATGAAACATGCTATGCCTTAATATACTGCCATGAAGTATAATTCAGTTTAATTATTCCTTGAAGGATCTGTTTGCCTTGCGTGTTGAAAATGCTGCCAAAGTAGTTCATCTCAACAAGAGCAAACATAAGGGACTTAATAAAGCTTTTAATAGAACAGAAGGGAAGAATAATCTATGTACGGGTTACCAAATAAAGACAGACATTAAATGCAAACATCTGTTAGTGCAAACAAAAGCCAGGAAATTCAGCTGGGAGGAGCAGAGACTGTGAATCTGGATTTATTCCGAAATTGCATCGGAGTAGCTGAGAGGAGAATCTTGCCTAAAATTCCCACAGCATTTGTAACTTAGCTAGAGTTCCTAAATTTGGACATTGGGGAGCTGATGGCAGGATGTTTTCACTGACATGCTCTTGGCTGAGGATTTCCCTTCCCGATGTTCTGCCGCAGCTCAAGAGTGTTAACTCTCTAAGCCCTTGAAAAGACTCTGCTCGGGGTTTTATCCCCTTCTGATGGCAAAGGGGAAGATGGAGGAAGCAATTTATTTGCAGCAGAACTCAGTCTGTTTATGTAGACTTCTGACTAACCCGAGTGGGGAATTGTTTTGCCTTGGTCTGGTGCTGCAGCTTTCCCACTTGAAGGTCAGACCAGGTGCAAGTTCAGACCGTGCTCTGCAGCATTCCTGAAGGCAACAGATTCTGTCCCAAGCTCTTAGATCTGGAAGGACGGAGCACGGCTGGTGTCTTAACAGTCCTCCCCCTATTTAGCAGACCTCCCAAGGCCACCTTCTCCAGTCTGGACATTATGAACCCGATCCCTGTTCAGATGTAGCAGTCAGCAGGGATCCCAGTCTATGCAAGTCACAGGGCTTAGTGAGCTGCTCTCCTACCGTGGGGCGTTTGCAGCTCAGGGTAAGCACAGCCCGTGGGGTAACAGAGGTGGAGGGTAAGCACAGCCCATGGGGTGACAGAGGTGTCTGCTGCTCCTCTGTCCTGGCTGTGTCCAGCAGCGCGGACAGGGCTGGCCCCAGAGCTGCCAGCACAGGCTGTTTCGTGCAGCGCCTGCTCTCCAGACCTCCAAAGCGAGCACGGTGAACAGAGCAGTCTCTGTGCCGCATCCATGGCCGGCTAAGAATTGAGGAGGTTAAAAGATTAAACACTTTAAAATAATGTAACTCTTAAGCCTCCACCATTTAGGAACAAAGGGGACGGTGACCCACGGCACTCGGCTGTCTATTAGCAACAGCCAAAGCTGTCTGAGGTGCTCTGGCCCCGTGATCTTGCTCCGAATAAGCATGGATGACTAGGAAGTCAGAACAAGGATTTTTGGAGCAAAAGAGTGTGAAATAGGATTAGCTGATTCGCGGAGGATGCAGTGACACTCTGCAGTGTATTTACGGGGGAAAGCGAAATCAATAGGACTGCTCTGCTGCCAAGCTGAGCATAAAAGTCTCTGGAAGAAAATCAATCTTCTTTACAGGCTCATTAATGTAAAGATCAATTCGCATTAAACTGTAATTAAACAGAAAGGGCTAATAGGAGAAGGGTAAGTGATCTACTGTGCCACAGGCAAAATGTATCATGTAAAACTTGAAAACTAAATACATGAAGAGTTGGGAGGGGCAGGGAATGTACGTGATTTGCTTGAAATGACTGCTGGGTTCACATGCTTATTGGGGCACCCTGCTGATGGGGAGGGAAGTCCTGTATGTATCCCATAGGATCATGGATGTCAGACTGTCTGCAATCTTTGGCCTGCAGTTCCTACATTAGGAGCGATGCTTTTGTTTGACCTCCGTGATCTTAGAGAGTTCTCTGAAGTGGCCTTTGTTTCTTGTCTGACTTCAGCTTTTGCTTTCATTGAGGCTTATTGCACCTTTGAACTGGATTAAAGCATTGACCAGTCTTGGAGATCTCTAACACAGCAGAATCGGGATCATCATCATGCTCCTTGTCCTGCAGCGGTTGTCTTGTGCTTTCTTGCATAGCGCATGGAAGGCGGTTGGGATTTTAGCGCTGTTCACGCCATTTCGCGCTGCTCTCATCAAATGTAGGTCGCAGGGCCTGGGGCCCCGTTTGATTCTTTGATCTCCTGTTTCGCTTCGCCCTGGAGACTCTGCCTC
The DNA here is from genome assembly GCA_013398735.1 of Nothocercus julius. Taxonomy (NCBI): domain Eukaryota; kingdom Metazoa; phylum Chordata; class Aves; order Tinamiformes; family Tinamidae; genus Nothocercus; species Nothocercus julius. The sequence goes on from VZSV01000005.1 coordinate 11,537,503, forward strand.
GCTCCGTATCCGCAGCAGCGCTCGCCCTTGGCGTGAGCTGCGGGCGCCGGTGGGGCCGTGCGGATGTGCCTCCCCTTGCCAGGCTTCCCGCAGGGGCTGAGCCAGAGGTGGCAGTGAGACGTGAGAGTCCAGTTCACTTGGTGTTTGGTGTTAAGGTGGTGGAGATTGGCTGAGTACAGGAGAGCTACAGATTGAATTCCTGGCTGCCACAGCCTCTCCTGGCGACCCTGCCTAGAGCCAAGGGCTTCAAACCGCTGCCTTTTCAGTCTTGGTAGAGCATAGCTCACAGTGAGACCAGCTCAGACCTGCTGTGTGAACTGGTGTTTTCCTGACTAGGCTGGAGCCTAAGCCTCTGTGTAGGCGGTGTTGATAGTCAGGAAGTTGGGGCTCAACTGAAGGATTGAGGGCTGAGCTAACACAACAGCAGAGATGTAGCCTAGGAGCCCAGTCGTGGCCCGGGATCCTGCTGTGCTAATTGTTGTACAAACACAACAACTGCCCTGATCCCGCGGGACTTAGTCTGCAAGTCATCCTTGCTGGAGTAAAAAAAAAGAATGAGCTAATAATTAGAAACGAGGATGATACTCCGTTAATTCCATCTGGGTCATGGCAAGTGGTTTTGTGCTTCTAAGCACAAAGCGGAGATGAGTCAGACGCAGCCGAGCACAGGGTCGGACTCGGTCAGCAGGACGCTGCTCCCGCCGCGTCGCTAAAGGACTTGTGCACAGAAAGCTTGTGCCAGTAAAGAAGTGCTAAAGGAGGTGTAGATTGAGTACCCCTGCGGCCTGCGCTTGCATCACTTCTGCTTTGGGGTTGTGCCCGCGGGGGCCAGTGCTCTGGGGTAATTTATTCAGGCAGCCCTCCTCAGTGTGGGGAAGGGGAGTTGCTTGCTGAGGATTTGTTCCACGCTATGGGCTACACTGCTCAGCTGCTGTTTTTGAATATAGGTATAGCAGCGTGAAAAGGTGACCAGCAAGAATGTTGGTGGACGGGCTGTTTAGCATGCAAGCAGCACGCAGGCATAACGTAATATATTCTTAAACCCACCTCTCCTGTTTGTTTTGCTCAGAGTTCACAGTGAGGCTCTGGTGTGTAAAGTCTGCTAGTTAGTGAGGCCAAAGACTGCAAAAGCCTTTCCCAGTGGAGGAAATTCTCATTAATCACCAGCTCCCAAGCACCAGAAGAGACACTGTTTTGACTTTTCATTCGGGTTGCTGGAATGATTCTAATCACTTGCATATCCTCTTCGAGCTTTCAAATATAATGCGAGTGCATGGAAATGGCAAAGGATCTGAGGCTCTTCCAGGGAAATGAGTAATCCTTTCTTTTAGAAAGCAGCAGCAGTGAAACACGTCGTACTCAGACTCAACAAAAGAGCGTCAGAAAGCAAGCTGGGCACGTACCGAGCAATGTGAAAACTGGCTAGAGGTTAAAAAAAAAAAAAAAAAAGATACAGTGAAAATTGGTGGCAGTTCTTGGAATACTAAATACCCCTTGAGGCTATTTTATTATGTCTTTTCTTGTGAGAATAACCTTCTCCTGCAGCAAGGGAGTTGTTTGGAGATGAACTAAGTCTGATCTGAACTTGGTGTGTTGCTTTGCAGGGCATGTTAGCTTAGTCTTGCTCTGGAGGAAGAAAAGGACATAAGCAGAGCAATAGATTAGGAATGGAAAGTCTTGAACAGTGTTTTTTGAGTGTCTCACATTCATCACACCCTAAAATCAACTAAATTTGAGTGCTCTGTGATGCACAGTGTGCAGGATGCTTTCCAGCGCTCATCCCTTGCAAATCATGTCTAGATTGTCAGTGAGGGTCATTTGCGACCATGATCTTTTGTTAAGGTCAGTATGAAAAATAGCCTCTTATTTCAGCCTTATAATAGCCCAAAGTTGCTACTATTAATATCTTTGGTAGGTTGCCTGTCCCATTTGATGGTGTATGACAGATAAACCACATGTCTGTAAAGGCAATTTCTTTGCTATTCTTCACACGCTGAACAGATTTCAAATGTAAATAACTTGCTGAGTTAAGCTAAAACTTTTTTCTTATATTGGAGTTTCGCACCTAAGAACTGCTAGTAACTCTAATTCAGGTTGCTCTGGGATCAGTAAAAGAATAGTCACAGTTGCAATAAGAGCAAGTTAAAGTACCTCTCCATAGGATTCTCTGTTCATTCCTTTTCTTCTGCACACACAAAACTTTGATGCAGTTTTGAGAGAAAATTGCACAAAATCAGGAAACTGAGTATGTGTTACTATTGCCATACTTGAGATTGCTCAGTGAGGCCTCGTCACCAGTCTTCAAGTGTCAGGCAGTTTACCCTGGTACTTGGGGAGACAGCAAAAAAACCCACAACCAGCGGGCCTTGCTTCGAGCGTAGCCCATTCCTTTCTCACCAGGAGCTGCCAGCAGATGCCTAGGGAACAGCAAGAGCAGGGATCTGGGTAGAATTATGCTTTTTAAAGTATGGTGCCATAAGCATTTTCAAAATCTCTCCATTACCTTGTTTACCTTCAAGAATCCTGGAAGGCTGGAGAACAGGCAGTGTCTTTTAGCTGCTCTGCGTGTAACAAGGCGAAAACTGTTTCAGCAGAGGTGTCAAAAATGAATCCGGCCCATGTGGTTCAAAGCCCAGTGAGTAAAACATCAGTTTTACCATTTACTTTCTGCTCTGTACAATGTTTAGCACTTCCATCATTGCTTCCACTGACAGCACTAGAAATAGTGCATAATTCAGGGTAAAGCAATACTAGTGTAAACAGCATTCACTAAAATGTGATTCTGGCATGTCTAATTTGGAAAAGATTAGCAAATAATTGCTACAAAACTCACTTTTAATAAAATAAAAGCCGACTATGCACCAGTTTTTCAGCTTTTAAGGCACATTAAATTCCCCAAGTAATTGCAAAGGTGAACAACAGACATCATACCAAATGTTACAATCTTATGTTAAAACAGCCCTGTTGTGAGGAGTGAGGGTGGAAAATCTGAATGCTGATTATTAAGGGAGATGAGAAAATGATCCATCATCATCTTTGTATGAAACGATCACTTAAGAGACCGTTCTCCCTTCCACGTGTTTGCATAACCCTTGCTTGGTAGCAGGACTTGCACATGGATATTGATTGGGAGAAAGTGGTTGGGTGAGAACATGTTCTGCCTGTCAAACCATTTAATGTTCAATTGCACATCAGGGAAAATAGTAAAGGCAGCAGGAAAATGAAGCAGGAGCGCTGGGACGTACGAGTGGGAAGACAACTGTTTTAGTGGTAGAAGGTCTGAATGGGGGAAAATAAGTTGCAGGCAGGAGGTGAGGGGGAATTGAGGGCAGATGGCAAAATAGAATCTGTAAATGGCTTGTTGTTTTTAGATTTAAAATACCTTCTCCCTGCCAATCCCACACGGTGTAGGAATATACTACCAATCCCACACGGTGTAGGAATGATTGCCGAGGGGACAGGTGATTAGCATAAACAGGAACTGTGTACTGGACTTTCAGTAATCTTCCTAAGTACCTGGAAAAGAAACCCGCTTTGGTCGTCTCACTGGAGCGATCGCTTTCCCCCAGGTTATGTTCTTGAAGCAGTTAGCCTGCTTCCTTTTCAAAATAAGAGGAACTGAAGGAGTCAACAGCTCTATTAGGGCCTGAAGAACTTACTGGATAGACGGTGGTAAATTCTTGCCATGGATTTTACAAGACCTACGCCAGGGAGTTCAGGAACAGATAGTCTTACGTCAGGTTGGGACAGCACAGTAGCAATTCTGCTTCAGAGCTATTTTTTTGGGGTCTTTTTGCAGTTTCCTGAAGCCATTCTTCCTACCTGAAGTGCTTTACGAATAAAAGTGTCTAGACTTTGTATCAAATCTGTTTTCTCTGCTAACCTGGTATTGCTTTTCCACCCAGGAGTGATTCCTGGGTCCTTGCAGACTGAACAGTCTCAGCAGAGCAGAGCGGTGAAGCCTGCCCAGAGGCTATTCCTGTTTTGGGGGCCTTGCTGACAAGACTGATAAGCCCTTTCAACAGAGCACAAGTGTGTGTTATGTTGGAACAGACTAACCAGGCAGCCTATCTGTATTTCTGAAGTGTTAACAGGATCTTGACTGGTCAGTCAAAAATGTTGCTTCTGCAACTGCTTCTTCAAGAGTCTGCTACAAGTTCCTTGAGTGTCTCATGGGCTGTTGGAGAGTAGGCAGATACTTGGTTATCTGTATATTGCCCCTTACTAATTTTCCCTCAGCTTTAGGTTAACAGAACTCTTGTACATATAAATCCACCTGTTTTGCCTGTCTTCCAGTGTAAGACAACAGGATAAGCATATGCATTACATTGTGGCTTTCAGGCCCAAACAGAGTGTGCTATCAAGGAGTCTGCTTGTAATTAGAGCTTGGATTAATGTCCCAGCATCACAGGCAGAGTCATTACATTGGTTTGCACTTAAAAATTGCCTCTCTACTTGTGTATTTTCCCCTCCTCATGCCTGTGGAGAGGGGAAAAAAAAAAGTAAAACAAAGCCACCCACAAAACACATGCACTCACTAGACTGTGGTGAATATTCCTTGCTTTGATCATTTATTACACAAAGAAAATCTAAAATCAGCGTTGGGATTTAAGGATAAAAGTGCCTACATGCCTTGTCATCCTAGACCCTCTTGGCTTTCAATGAAAGTGCTGCTCTTGTTAACCAGAAGCACAAAATCCATGTGTGATGAGAGTGAAAGGAAGATGCTGTCTCCGACTTGGAGGTGGGACATAGTAGCTGGTTTGGTCTCGCTCTGGGGCTAGTTAAATTTGCATCTGGATTGCACTGAGTTGCAGTGACTGCTTCTCCGTGTCACGGATCTGGCTGATCCTTGAAGCCGGTGCTTGCAGCAGGCTAGATCAGAAAATGTGAGAAGGTGGGGGATGAGCGGAGCAGTGGTTTGGACTAAGAGCTGGAGTAGAAGGCTTTAAAAGATGTGCAAGATGAGCAGTTTTGTGAATGCTCTCGTATGTTTCAAAAGCAGAACTGATAATGCCCAGTGATTTGGGCACCTCTCCCTTGTGCCTGACCTGACCAACAAGCCCTTGGTGCAACAAGATGAGCAGTCCCTGATGGAAGTGCCCTCTTCCCAAGGCCACCACTACCTGCGCTGAGCGGTGCCAGGGAGCAGCGCCAGGGCAGAGCCGGGAGCAGGGGCGGGCTCTGGCGCTGAGTTTGCAGAAGTTCCCGAAAGCTGCTCCTTGCATGGAGACAGTGCTGGGCAGCGAGGTGTTCTTTGCGTGGCCTTTTTAAAGAATCTGTGCCCTCTTTGAATATATCACTTAAAGTCCCCCTTGGAGCACTATCTTCATGAAACATTTAGCAGAAGAGCGCAGAAGACTCTGATGCTCATAGAACCACCCTGTTGCTGATGGGGGGACTTTATCCATAACAGAGGCTGCCTTGTCTTCAGAAAGCTCCATTGGCTTTGATGTCATAGCAGGTTGTGCAATCTGCCGAGCAGATAAGGCAGCCTCTGTTTTAGAGCTGCCTAATCCTAATCCTGCCTGTCCCACATCTTTTGCTCTGCTAGTGGGACCGAACGCTGACGGCTTCGGAAGTTGCATATTGCAAAGATGCTGAAATCACGTGGTAGGCAGTCAAAAAATTCTACTGCGACTAAATGCAGTTCAAAATGGGGGAGGCATCGAGGCAATGTGTTTTTAAAAGAAATCAGTTTTATCAGTGACACTACTGCAGCATAAAGTCTGCTAGAATTAGGAAGTTCGCATAAATGTTGCCAGTGCAGAAATACCATAGGATCATATGCCTGTGTGAATTTTTGATTATCATAGTGCAGAGGCTTTGAGGCTGCCTTGTGGAAAGGCTCTAAGAGCTTACCTGGCGTGGATGTAGGTCCTGCTTGTGTTTAGATACCGAGCATCCAAGGATGCTCCTAGTCAGTGCTCGGGGCTCGCAGGCTCTCGATGTGCAAGGCAGATGCACTGCATCCTCTGGGGGGCTGCAGAGTAGACCTTAATAGATGGTGTCTACGTAGCCCTTGAGTCATGCCAGCCTCGCACGAATAGCCCAGGTGACTTCAGTGGAACTATTTGTGTGACTAACGGGTTGCTGATGGGAATAAGGAGTTCGTAACCCAGCCCTGGATAGTGTTGCTGGCTTGCAGACAGCTGCTGCTCCAAGGTACAAGAGATGGATGAGCAAATGCCATCTCCCCTCCAGCTTTATGTCTGTAGTTGGCCATGTCCCTGGACAGGGAAACTTTCTGGGGTAGAATAAAGTTTTCCCCACTTTATTTTTTTTTTTTATTATTATTATTTTAAAAAACAGACAAACTGTGCACCAGGCCATGTATAGCAGTGAACAGTTTGCTTTGTATATGTCAATCCTAAACCACCAACCCAGGGAAAGAGCATAACATGGTAAAAGAAAGCTCCTTGAAATGCATCAGTTTTAAAGGTGGTGCTCAGTAGATGGAGAAGTGTCTTTAGGCTTCCTGCCGTGTTTCAGTTCAGATGGAATAGCTCTGTTAGCTAACTCTTGCTTTACACTTGCACACGATGGTTTTAAGTGAAGCAGTGTAGAAGGGTCACAGATTTTGTCTGATGCACCTTAGAATGGCCTTGTTCTCATGGGAAAGGGAAGGTCCCAACATATGTCCCCCAGCAGGGAATGCAAGTCTTTGGAAGTAAGTAGGATACATGTACAACTTGCGTGGGTTTTTTTTGTGGCTGTGACCCTAAAATGTGGTGACTGCCTGGGCTGCCACTGCTCCAGCCTTGTCTTGCGTGCAACCGGCACCTGAACAAACAGAGCTGTATCTGCAGCAGCCCTGGGAATCTGCCAGAATTCCTTAGGGAAGGAGTGATTCAGAGCATCTGAGAAAAGTGGGGGCAGTTTCCATGCATCCGTGCTTCCTGCCTGGAGGATAACCCATGAGGCTTTACTTTGAAAGGAAAGTTGGGCTGGCCCCTTAGGCAAATGGGGTCCATGTTTGGATGAAAATGTACGTCCTTCTAATGGTAGAAAATCTTGAGCCTCCCAGATTGTCCTGGCTGGGCCACCACGATGGCACAAGGAATCGGGCAGCTACTGGGGCAGTCAGGGAGCACGAGGCCTTGGGCTCTTCCAGCAGTTCAACCCTTAGGAAGAAGGTCTCAGGCATGGAAGCAAAGGAGATACAGCAGAGAAATTTAGCTGGAATAAAAAGTCTTTGGAAGCACAATATTTTTAATAAGAAAATGTTAAAACCATGCAAAAAGTTCTGCGTTGTTAAAATACATGAACTTTGTATTGGAGCTGATGTCCAGTTCCTATAAGCATTTTCCTCTTTCCTTTTTTCCGTATATTACTAGAGTCACTTGGGACAGATCATCTATTATGGATTGTGGTAATGCTGGGATCAGAAGGAGCAGAATCTCCGCACTGGTTGTCAGTGTAAATGCAGAATCATTTTCCAGATAGTTAATTTTCCTTCCTCCTTGTCAGGGAAACAGCATTTTCTTCTATTAGGAAACGATGTGGTTATTTTTATGTAATTTATATATAGTGATGGACTAAAATCAGACAGCAGATGTTTCCATCTAAGGAGAAGAGTTTAGGGACTGATGTCTTCAATGTTTTCCAGTGTTTCTAGGAGGATCCGTGCTAAATCTCTGTTCCTCTGAACTGAGGAGATGGAGAAGAACAAGGGCAGGTATTTCCAAGCCTTGGTTAGTCACAGTATATCTCATCTCTCTCAAGTTACGGTGCCTTTGATCCAGCTTGTGGCCATGCCCCCTGTGCTTGGCCTGTCCCTGACATCAAACCTTGCACGTCCTTCAGTAGCAGCCCCCCATAACTCTTTCTGGCTCTAGCATTTGCTTTTTTAATGTCTTTCCCTGTTAGGAAATATTAACCAACCCTGAACTTTTTAATCTCTCTGTTCCTAGCTTTGTGGTCTCTCTCCTATGCTAATTTTGAAAATGTGCTTGCATATTAATAGAGGTGTAGAGCCGCTCTCTTTTGAAGCGCAATTTTATTTTTGATGCCTGTAACAGGTGCTGCTTTAATAGGTTTGCTGCATTAAGGCTTCCTTTTTTCTTCTTCGGTGTGAGCCAAGCCAGCCCCGTAAACTGACACTGCGTGAAGGCCAAAGACGGGACTCGTCCCTCCTCTCTTGTGCCGCAGACTCCGGCAGCTCTGCTCGCGCTCACTCTGAACTCGAGCGTTTTGCATCGTGTTTAAATCGCTCCGGCCGCAGCCCCTCGCACGTTCCCATGGCTCTGCTTACTTGGATTTTCCACTCTCTGCTTCCCAGTGGGCAGCAGCTGCAGGGAAGCAAAGGGGGCTCAAGCACCAAAGGCCATTTTGTGCTGCGCTCTACATCCAGCTCGCACGAGTGGTTTGGAGCCACGTTTGGAGTTAAACTGATGAGCAGTTCTGCAAGGGCTGCACTCGCTGCAAGGAGGAAGGTGAATTCTTCTCCTATTAAGTCTAGTGGAAAATGTTTCACAGCCTGTTTATCAAATAAATATTCACATAGGCGCTTCAAACTAGGAAACCCACTGGGATTAAAGTGTAACTTTACCTCTAAAACACAAGCCGAGATTCCTGGAAATGCTGCAAGCTTTTGACTTTGTGCCACCTGTTGTTTTCTTGCCACCCCCTTTAGCTCCCTCTCGCCTCAGAGCAAACCCAGACTCTGCTTCCCCGGAACATTTTGCTTGTTTTTCTGTCTCGGAGCGGCCTGGAGGAGCGCGGAGCACGCATTTGCTTCCCGGCACAGGCAGCATGGCCTTGGTTCGGCAGAGACTCATCCAAGGCTCCCGTAAGGCCGGTGGGACAAGTGCCACTTTCACTGGAGCCTCCCGTACTCGCGAGCAAACCCAAATGCACTCAGATGGGCTCCTTAGTCCTTAGGATTTATTCTTCACTCAAGCTACTTTCACTCCAAATCCTTACAGCCCTTGGTGAACGTGGCCTTGCAGCGTGTCCTAGTCCGGTGTTACAATCCCCTGCAGATGGAGACACCAGAGGTAGAGAGGGGTTAAGAAATTTGCCCGAGGCGGATGAGTCAGTGCCAGAGCTGGGAATAGAAACTAAAAGACTTGGCTCCAACTCTTGGCTCTAATTGCTCAATCTCACATTGAAGCCTTGTCATCTTATACTCTTGAGGTAACGCTGGCTGAAATGACACGGGGGAATTTGCTTCCAGGGATGTGATAGCAAAGGGAAGGGGGACTGGAAAAGACACCTGGAGGCAGCCTGGTTGTGGGATCACCGGTGAGCTGTGCTTTAAAGCCTGATTCAGCAATTTGTGCTAAAATCCGATCCGTCACTTTTGAAGCCTGGGAAGATAAACTAAAGGAGCTAGTTGGTAAAAATCCAACCCCTTTCCAGTGGCTGCTAAAGGAAAGGGATAAAGTCATGATGTCACTTTTCTTTGCTCTCTAAAACAGCCGTGTGATTCGATTGGTAACAGAAGGAGCCAGGCTGAAGGGATCCAAGTAATAACAGGAAGGGTTAAATCACATTTCAGCCCTTACTGAAGGGATGAAAAACAAAATGTACTCAAGCTAGTGGAAGGTCTGAGGATGGTGTATTCCTGTCACATGCTGTGTATGGGAGAAGTCAGAAGGGCTGGTTTGGTTTGAACGCGGTGCAGTGCTTTGCAGCAAACTGCCTGACATTCCCCAGCTGGGAATGGTGTTTGGAGCTGAGAGTTACATTTGGAGTCAGCCCATGTTTGAAGGAGACGAGGAGAGGGACAGAGAAAAAGAGCCTGTTTTTTTCCTGTGTGAAATACTGCATCCATCTCATCTGCCAGCTCTAGCACAAGAAAAGCAAGAGGCGAACGGACAGGAGTCACCTGGAAACTGCGAACTTGGCTCAAACAAGTTTTCTTTCCTGCTCTTTTCCTCCCTTCTTAAACTTTCCTTCTTCCCTTCGGGAAGGGCTGGGAGATCTGGCAGGCAGGCAGACTGGATATATGTTGAGCAACTAAAGCACAGAAATACTAATACTCAAAAGAAAAAAAAAAAAATTGGCTTCTGAAGAGCACTTCGTGTCCAAACTCACTCTGAGCTCTCCCTCCCATACCGGCTTAGCTGCCCTGTGCAGGAATTGTCAGGTAATTTATAGATTCTTGATGTTCATTTGTACAAGTCTTCATTTCCTGTTAATTTACAGCCAGATTCATCTCAGCCACAACAGCCTCGATGAGATCAGAGCTGAAGTCGCAGCGCCGAGCGCAGCAAAGCTCCAGGAACCCCACACTTGGGCTTTGCTCTTGCTTAGGCATCCGCAGAGGCACTTTCCTGCACCGGGGCCTCGCACATTCTCGTTTAATGGACTCTGTTACTTCAGAGGGGGGGGGTTAATTGTTAGTAAATTCAGCAAGTTCCAACTTTTCAGGTTGAATTTATGTGAAAGAAACTAGTCCTGGGGAAAATCAATCTCTTCTCTCTCATGTGTTTAATTTATGGAGGTCTCAGGACTCTGGGTGTAGTGAGTTTTCCTATATTTTCCTCAGTCTGTTAACCTAAGTTCACTAGAGCTCTGTTCTGCTCTGTGCCATGGATGTGGAAACGCAGTCTGGGTTCCTAGCTATAAATGAATATTGGTCATCTGGCTAGTAGCCACGTGGCTGCCTTTACGCTGCTGGTGGTTGTTCGAGACGGTTCTCGTCTCAACCCACGCTGCTATCCCTTATTATTCAGCAAGTTCTCAAGCGTCTGGTGGACGTCTCTGTTTGGAGTACCTCAGTCCCAGCCTCGCCAGTAGTATTAGTGACTGCTCTAACTTCACAGCAGGCATGTGCTTTACTCCTTGTGTAGTGCACAGGGTATTTCTTTTAATTGGTTACTGTTCTCTCTATTGCTTTTGGCAAAAAAGGAGTCAAGGGAAAGAGCTCTGGAGATTTTCAGTGAGACCTTATTGGGTGCAGATAGATAGATACTGTAGGTGTTTAACTGTTGGAGAGCTGAGGAAATCTTGAGAGCAGCTTGCAGTGCATCCTCTCAAGGCAAATCATGAGATTGAGCCCTCCAGGAGGGTGCTGGTAAGGCAGCAAACTCGTTACAGGGTCTCGTCCTGCAGTCAGTGCTCAGGCAGGAACCTCGTGGCTACAGAGCTGTCCTGCTCGCGCTATGGGACAAAGGGAGCAAAACAGGAGGAAACGTTTGCAGGAACAAACCCTGTAACAGTATTTCTGGGTATTACAAATCTTTGTAACGTAGTCCAAAGATGGGAGTTCTCAGAAGAATCTTGGGAATTAGGGATGCAGTGCTTGGTAATTTTTCCTGAGATAATATTTTCTTACCTATTTTCTGCAAATGGCTTTGAAAATCCCAACTTGTGTGTAAAACACTGGCAGTTTGCTTACATCATTGATGAGCACTTCTTCCTTGCAGGCTTAAAAACTTCTGGAAGTACAGGCTTGTAGGGGATCAAGCCCAAATTGCCGAAAGAAAAACTCCTTAGTTCTGCAGAAGGGATTTGATTTTGATTTTGTATACCAAATCAAAAAAAAAAAAAAAGGTCCAAAAGCCTGAAAATGTCTTTGACCTCATCTCTCTGGTCAGAGGAACAGCCCAGGACAAAGGAAGATACTTTGTGGGGAGGTGAATTCTCCTAGTTCTCCTAGGACAGCGGTTAAAGAAGTACCAGAGCCTCAACGTTTTTGCTCAGTGGCCAGCCCATGGGCCTGATGTAGCCTCAGATATTCTATTTATTTATTTATTTATTTTAAGAGAACTAAATTGTCTCCACTTCCCCCTTGCCTGTTTCAGGCATCACAACAGGATCCGCAGCATTGAAGCAAGTCAACTGAAGCCCTACGTTGCCCTGGAAACGTTGGACCTGAGTTTCAATGACATCACGGAAATCCGAAACGGCTGCTTTCCTCAGGGACTTCGCATAAAGGAGCTGTGAGTTTTTCTTGTTGGGAACAGCTTTTGTTGAGTTACCACAGCAGAGAAAAGGGCCTCAAATCTTGTTTAAAGGAAGAAAAGGGAATGAAAATATATGAGGTTATCCAGCAGGTTTTTAAATGCAAAGGAGAATTAGAAGGTAGCATGTTTTCCCCACTGTTTTAGTTATTTATTAAACCTCCGTCTTTTTGATTTCTGTAAAGCATGTAGTTCATTATTGTTATTCGTGTTGTATAGGAACCTATGCAGTGACAAAGAAAAGGTATAAAGTATCTGTTCAGTGTGGGGGTTTCTTTGTAGCTGAAAACCTAGAAGCCGGAAGAACAGTCTGCAGCAAAGTTGTAGCTCTTCTCCAGCGCAAAATGTATATGCTGCTTCCCAGATAAGCCCATGCCCCTCTGGAAGAGGGGAGGGGAAATGACTCTGTCAGCATTAAAGTAGTTATTAAATGTAAAGAAGAGAATTCCCTCATTGATTATATGGGGACTAAACCAGGGGATATATAGAGTAGCATTATTCCCATCCAGCTATTTGTCTATACCAGGAAACAGAAAATAATCAGCATTTTAGGCAATTTCTAAAATGTGCAGACAAATCATGTGCTTGCAATAAAGTTTGTACCAAAGTTTCTGCTCTTGGTTGTAAGAGGACGCAAGAGATGCATGTTGGGACTGATGTCTGCCTGCTGTACTGTACGAACTGCCTCTGTGTGTAAGATGAAGATCCAGATAAGAGAGCCCTAGGACAGATGCTGAGGGAAAAGTATAAGAAACAGGGAATGAGTAGAGTCATGCTGGGCTGGAATGTTCTCTGGCTTCTGGCTTCAGCTCCAAATTCCCTTACAGAAGTCAGAGGGTATCGATGAGCTCTCAGGAAGCCCGCAGCACTTTTTCACATTCCTCACATGACTCTGGGAAAGGCCTGCACTTTTTGTGCAGCCAAAAATTCAGTTGATTTGAGGCCACCTCTGTAATTTCACCAGCCTGTCTGGAGACCAACCAAATGCTGATAAAGGGAGATTTCTGACAAAATTGTTAATTTTTCTGCTATGATTTATTGCAGCTACCTGGGAAGCAACAGAATCAGCACCCTGGAGCCTGGTGCTTTTGATAGCCTGTCACGGTCCCTGCTAACACTTCGTCTGAGTAAAAACAGGATCACTCAGCTTCCTGTCAAGGCGTTCAGGCTGCCGAGGCTAACACAACTGTGAGTAGAAATGTGCACTTTAATTAAGCTCAGCCACCCTTTACAGAGACAAAACATCCCTGAGGATATGCACAACAAATGTCACCCCTCCTTACCCGCTAGCTATAAAGCACAGAAGGAGCTATGCCACAGTCCTGTTCTAGCACCTAATAAAGCAAATTAGCGTCTTGTACCCTGTTGACTTTTGAGGCTATTCTCTTGATCAGTACATGGTTGCAGCAGACACCAGCGTCTTGTGCACTAAACAGCACAAGACAAATCCACTCCCTTGAAAGCTGTTGGTGCTCTGTGGAGCGAGGGAGGATTGGAAGCTTTGAGTGACATCTCAGCCACCACGTTGTTTGGTTTTCAAGACCACACAGGTAACTTTATGTGGCAATAAAATTGCAGCGATGGAAGGTTGTTAAACTGCATGATGATGTTTGGGCAGACGAAGCAGCACTCTAGATCACACACAATTTTTGTCCTGCCCGTAGTCCACATGGGAGAAGCTGTATGAGCACATATGGACATTTGCAGCTATAAATATGCTTTATGTGTAAATAGTAAGTGTAATGATTCAACTTTTCTCTTCTGCTTTTTCTGCTGGGGAAGTGGGCCCATCCTGAAGGCTGTTGTAGTCAAAGGGCTAAACTCTTTTTAGGATATTCTGTTTATATAAAGCCCAGAAATGATGGTCGAAACTGCACCTATAAACAGCAAACTTTTGACAGAGGGACAAGTCCTGTGTTGTGAACCAAGGTGTGCTTAAGGAATGAGTGTACTTTTGTGCTTGCATATGTGCAGAATGCACATCAAATTTGAGATTGAGCTGTGTAACACAGAGGCCTACGTGTCTTAAGAAAATTGGCTCTCAGTTACAAGTTATTGTCCCTTAGCTGAGAGCTTTAATCTGCAGCATTTCTCTGTATCACTTGAAAAAAGGTAATAAAACAAGGGTCAACTCGGCCTATTTTGGAATACAAGTTTCACTGGAATTTGGAGTGATTGGTACTCTCAGACTCCTTAGAGAGTCTCACAGAAGGTTGTTTAAGTAAGTTCTAGAGACTGGATGTATTCCTACCATTATTCAAAAAAAAGTATATGCCCAAGATTTAGGGTTTTTCCCCTCCCAGCATTGCTCATTTAAAAAAAAAAAAAAAAAAAAAGAAGAAGAAGAAAAAGATGTTTAATTAAACTGGTTGGAGATTTTTATTTATGCAAAATACTAAGACCGCATTATTGGAAACAACTCATTTCACTCTTTATCAGTTTTTTTGTAGGAAAAGAGATGAAAGTTTTCAAGGGAACTGAAAGCTTTCAGATTTAGCCATAAAATTGGCTTTGGAGCTCAGAAGTCATTGGGCATCCATTGTGTAAGAGCACGATTTTACTGGGCTGTTACAGTTCTATAAGAACAATGGATTGCGAGGGAGCTGATGCCGATGTGCAGCTGTATTGATTCAAATGGTTCCTCTGCTCGAAAGAGGATGAAGTCTGGAAGTGGAAAAGGATAAATGGCTTAAAAGAAGTGCAGAGCGAGGAGGCCATTGGAGGAATTGCTACACTGTCACTATTATTTCTTTATAGTCAATGTCTATCCCAGGATGAGTTTATTTAGGAGCTCACACCCATCTGACTTCCCTGGCTGGCTCCATGATTGAAAATTTCCGGTGCGCTTGGGTTCTCCCATGGGAATGGTTGGCGGAGGAGTTGTTGGCATTGCTGTCCCCATTGTGTGCTGCTGATTTTGTGAGAAAGGGCTGGGATTTAATATACTTGTATGGCCTTGGTGATTTCAGGGAGTTGAACCGGAATCGCATCCGCCTCATTGAAGGCCTGACATTCCAGGGACTGGACAGCTTGGAAGTCCTGAAACTCCAACGGAACAACATAAGCAAATTGACTGATGGGGCCTTCTGGGGTCTAGCCAAGATGCAAGTGCTGTAAGTTGGAGAGAAGGGTTCTTTTTTCTCAAACAGCCAAGACTCTGCCTGCTATCATGTACTTCTCTGCATTTTAACAAGAGCTTCATTAGAGCCCAAGGCTGGTTCTCCCTGTGTCCTCAAGGACATTGCCCTAACAGGTGTTCACTAAAAAAGCCCTGCTTTTCAAACCTTTGAGGTATTACTTTGTAAGCTGGGTGATGTGAACATTCAGTAAAACTGCAGCTGGTCTTCAAATAAAAGCTCCTCTGGCTTTTGCAGAGTCATTTTGACTGATACATGGAAACTATGCATTACACACCTGATTATTCTGTCTCTTGGGATACCTAGAAACCAAGGTGCCTTATCTCAGTGATGTGATCTTTCCATACGAGAGTGCAAATTGTACAGTCATTCCAGTGAAATGCTTGAAACTTCCAAAGTGATCGTCTTTCAAGTGTGTTTCTAAGGCCACCAGTGACAGGGCAGCGTGTTTCGGTAAGCTGCCACCTGCAACTGAAATGCTGTAGCCGGTGAAAATATATAACCTCGGCAAATACAAACTCAGATGGGATAGTTTAAGCCCGGTGTATTTTCAGTGGAGCAGGGCCCTGCAGTCGCACCTTATTCTGGGCATTAAGCCCTCAAAATGCACCAGTTCAGTAGCTTGTGCTTGTGTTTGTGTGACTGTGGCAGAAAGTGTTCTGCCTCTATAGTGAGAAGAGATGTGGAAGTGGGTAGGGCAGACAGCCATTTGCTAAGTGAAAACCTTCTTAAACCTTTTGCTGAGATTGTCCTTGAATTTCCCTCGCAGACTTGCTGCGAGTAAAGCCCATACCTGCATGTCTCCACAGTGGTGTGTAGACACATGTGTAGGAGGAATCCCAGTTCTTTCTGGAACTTCTTCAGCATTTGATGGGTGCTGCTGCTAAGTCAATTCCCTCTGATTTTTCTCCACAGGCACCTGGAGTATAACAGCCTGACAGAAGTCAACAGTGGGTCCCTCTATGGCCTTTCATCTCTTTACCAGCTTCACCTCAGTAACAACTCCATATCCCGCATGGCTGGATGGAGCTTCTGTCAAAAGCTGCATGAGCTGTAAGTTGTTTTCTGTCATAGTTGGGCAGAATTTGGTGCTAATGTAGTGCTGGTGGTAAAGGGGAATAAGGACTTTTCCCCCATCACATGGCTCACTGAATCAATCTGTAAAAGTTCAGGAGATGCAGCCTCTAGTGATGCCCATTTATTCATGATGTTGTAACCTTTGGAGCACCTGTTTAAAATACGTTTGCCCCAGAAACAAAGGCTAGAAGCCTCTGACAGTATGCAGTGCCAAAAGACCTGGAGAGCTTGTGATCTGTGGCTTGCCAACACTTTTTAGCTATTTAGTTACGAGACATGCACTGCTTGCCATGCAGTAATGACTGTACAGCCTGAAGGAAGCCTTGCTTTGTCCTCCACATTCACAATCGTGTTTTTTCTACCAGAAGAGATTTGGCCCCTTAGAGGCAGCTCTCCTTGTTTCTCCTGTTTACACTTTTCCCTTCCTGTAGGGCTCAGCTGTTGAAAAGTAAATACGCTGGCTTCACTCTCCTGAGATTTCCAGCTGTGAATAGTTTCTTTGATAAATGAAAAAGAGCCTTGCTGTTGAGAATAGCCCCACAAGGGTGTCTTTTGGGCCTCTGGTGCTGCTTAATGCCTTTTTGAAGAGACACACGTGGATGGCTGTAGTATTTGCAGAAGTAGCTGTCATCCCCTCAGTGGGACTGTGGACAAATTCACTTTTTTCTTTGGAGAACTTTACGCATGTGGTTAGTGGAATGAACTGTAATTCATTCTGCCTGGTGCTCGGAAATCTCTTGTTAAACATTGGTAGGGATTGTTCTTTCCACAAAAAGTGGAACGGTGAAGCAGCTTTTTGCTTTCAGAGGCCTTGCTCTGGACTCAAACAAAAGATCAGCTTTGAGATCCTAGTCCTCTGGGGTGTGAATTCAAAGGTAGCTAGACATAATACATGTCTAAGTTTATAGGCTCTAGAATTGACCCAGTGACCAAATGTGATCTTTTTTTGAACCCAGTGATTCATGCAGATGTGAGTGGTGTTTTTTTTTTTTTTTTTTGCACAAGAAACATTGCATAGTCTTTTTTCTTTAAGGAAAATGCATATATACATGTTTTAATTCCCTGATTTTTCAAATTGCTCTGCACTACCAATGCTAAACAGCTCTGTGCTTGGTGGGATGCTGTAGACAACTCTATCTCCTTTATGTGCGAGCCGCAAGTGATACTTAACTAGATCAAGGCAATGCCAGCGCAGAAATTTTCAAGGCAACAGGTCAGAATCAGCACTGTGCTTTAAGCATGGCCTGCTTAAATCTGAAGCATCAGAAAGAGGGGGGTCTACCTTCCTTAGATGTTCGAGCTGCATCCCTGCAAGAGTCAAACTTAGGTCACCGCATTGTACTGGCAGGAGAACTGCAGCAAACTAGGGAGCCAGTGTCTGATGTCCTCATTGACCCTATATTTCAGCTGGAATTCAGGAGTGGGCAAGTCCCACCTGCCCTTGCAGAGCTGGCTGACATCAGAGCTCCTGCAGGGAGAAGTACACCTGTCTTTTGTGCTTGGCACTGTCTCTGCAAACTTTCCTGGTGTAGATGGGAGATTGCAGGTGGTGCTGAACCCATCCTGCGTCAGGTGTGGAGTGAGAGCTTGTGCCAACAAGCGGTGCTGCCGGTGAGCTGCTCTGGCTTCGAGGTCATCCTCTAAGCAGCTGCAGGAAGCTAGTAGAGGAGTCCCCTGCCCTGGTGCAGGACTTGGGGAAATGGCTGGTGTTGTGAGGTGGCAGGAGCCACTGAGGCAGGTTTGTTCTGACAAACAGGACTGTGCTGCAGTGTGGGGCCAGGGACAACCGATGGCTGAGATTTGGGAGGTGATTATGTGGGTGTTAGCAGACACCTCTGCAAACCAGTACACTCTCTTGCAGTGTTTGTCTCTAGGGTAAGGCTGCTGCAAGGAGCCATCAGATACTCAAAACTAGAACTCCTGCAGTGCTTGTAGGAGAGGCCTGCTATGAAATGGAAGGATGAGGAGAGGAAACACTAGATATATCTAGACCACTTCTATGCAGTTACATGAACGTGTTTCATTCCTTATTAAAAGATCCTTGCTGACCTCCCCTATGGCTAAATCTCCTGAACAGCTGAATTTTCAAAGTCCATGACTGAAGCAAGAGAGGTGGCCAGACCTCCGCTCACCTGCTTAAGCCAGGATTCAGTCACCTGAAGCTGAATGTTGCCTCCCTGTTGGTCACCGGGAGAAGACTTGACCCCGAGTCTCTGGATTGATGTAAAAGACAGCAAGGAAAGAAGCCTCATTCCATCTTGTGGGCATGAGAAAGGATTGATATTCAGCACCAGTCAGGTGCTGAGATATCATATCGTGGAAGAATTCATGGTGGGGGGCATAAAATTCCCTCAGACATAAGTGATGAATTGGTGTCTGGGTCTTTCACATCAAAAAGCTGAAGAAGTCTCACTTCATACCTATAGTTTGGCCAGTGGGAATGAAGTGTGAGGGGAGATGCATCTCATCCAGAACTGCCTGGCAGCAGGAGTCCCAGCTCTACCCCAGGTTCCTGATTAACCCCTTTCTGTATCATGCTACTTACATTACTTCACACTTCTGGCACCTGCTCTTCATGCACTTCCCCTGCTTCCTTGCCAGGGCAGAAGGGCTGTGCACATGAGCCATTTCCACGTTTGTCCCAGTGATTTCTCACTGGTAGAAGAGAATCTAGGAGAAGCAGCAAAGACCTGCTGATTTCTCTCAAGCCAGATAATCTAAACTGCTGAGCAGGAGAATGCATTATTTTGCAAAATGGCCTTTCTCACAGGCAGGAAGCAGAGACAGTATGTGCTGAAGGAAGCCACTGCCAGGTGTTTTAGCTCTTGAAATTTTCCATCTGCTCGCAGCCATCGTGGCAGCCCTCTAAAACCTGCTGCTGTCCATCTATCTCTGAGTGACACCAGGAAGAGCTGAGAGGAATGTGTCTTCACCAGTTGTGACAGGAAATCTGTGCACATTCAGGGGGAACTACTATTTTTTTTT
>VZSV01000005.1:11557503-11581167 GCA_013398735.1 Nothocercus julius
CAGTCCTGAGCCACATGCTGTAGGTGACCCTGCGTGTGCAGGGGGGTTGGACTAGATGATCTCTAGAGGTCCCTTCCAACCTTAAGCATTCTATGATTCTATGATTCTATGATCTTTAAGCAGGCTCATTAAAAGGCAGAACTAGAAGAAGAATTTGAAGGTTTGGAACTCGATGAGATTTTTTTTTTTTCTTGTTGCCTGTACAGTGAAGGATTTCAGTACTTGTTCAAAACAATGTAACTGGACTTTAGAAAAAAAAAATAAAAAGAGAGGAAACAGGATGGAAAACTAGAAAGAGAAGTAACCCTTCCAGTATTAGTCACTTGTAAGCAGAGAAGATTTCAAGCAGACTGCACCTGGTGTAGGGAAGGTGGCAGCAGTGGATGCGTGTGGAAGGGAAGTGCTCAATTGCCTTGTGGTGAGAGGGTTTTGGCTCTGGACCTGCCAGGGTGGAGATACCCCCACCCAGGCCCTGGGGCTTGCTGTGCACAAGTACTCACCGATGAGATGCCTCCCGCGGCCAGGAGCCTGCCAAGAGCACGTCTGAACTTCACAATCTTTCTGTTTGTCGTCACTCGCAGCCTCGCAGGGCGTGGGGATGAAGGGGACTGCAGGTTCTTGTAGGCCTCAAAGGGAGTCCAGACTAACCAGAACCAGGCCTGAGGTCCCTTGCTAATAACTTAAGTGTTAGAGTTAAAACTCCCCTCTGTGTTTGGGGTCCCAACCCTAGCCTGGCTGTTCTGTACTGTCCATGGAGAGAGGGCAGCTGCTTCCCAGGGTGGCTGATAGCATCTCTGTTGGGTTATTGGGGTGATTCACCTTGGAAGGAGCCTCTCCCCTGCTCCTCAGTTGAAGACTTGCCTTTAAATGGGTACCAGATGCTTCCCTTGCTGCTCCCCAGGCTGCCCCATGGTATCCTGTGGCAGACTGTAGTCATTTCCTAATCACAGTGTCACGCACTCACCCAGGATACGCTGCCTTGCCTAAGATCCTAATGGGAGGCAGGCAGTGGTTGCTATGGATGAGTTTGGAAAAGACTGGCTGGGCTAATGGGAACTGTTGTTTCTCTCCTCAGAATATTGTCCTACAACAACCTTACCAGGCTGGACGAGGGGAGCCTGGCAGGCCTTGCGGGGCTGCATGTGCTGCGTCTGAGCCACAACTCCATCAACCATATTGCAGAAGGTGCCTTCAAGGGACTCAAAAACCTGCGTGTCCTGTAAGTTGCCTCCAGCTTGTCAGCTTCCCTTCCCAAACATTTCTGCTTTGCAGAAAAGGAACTCCTGAATCTAGCCCAGTTGAGCAAGGAAGCCCTGAGGTTTCAGTCTTTCCTCCATTAATGGCAGGACTTCCCTGTCTCATTTACTTGAGTGGAAATCCTTAGGAGAGGACTGTCTCAGGGACAGGAAGGGACTCAGGTCATTCTACACTCAGAAGGTGTAAAGAATAATCCCTTCCAGTGACAACACTATGAATACCATGTTGAGTGCACTACCGAGCATTTCTGCACACTGTTAATTTTTATTGAATAATAAATATAAAGTCCTATGTTAAAGTGGTTTTGAGAGGGAAAACATCAAAGAAATAAACCAATGAAATTTGGAGTTTGCTTTGGGGCTAGCTTTTGACCAAAAGTATAGCAATATACGAAGCTTCAGCCCTCTGTGGGCCCAACCATGAGATCAGGAAGCTGCTGCAACTACCATAAAAGTAGCCAGAAGTCTTTCCCTTTATTGCAACAGTTGCAGAAGTGGGCTGCCTTGAGTTGTGGAATGTTCTGTTGCTTTGACTCTTATAGTAGCACCTGAAAACAAAAAATGTTGCTGTGCTGTATCAAGAGAGAAGTTTTGAATACAAAATAATTCTTCCAATGTTGGCTGTGGCCCTTTACTAGTGACTTTTATTTGAAGGAGTTTTCTCTCTTGTTGACGTACGTGACACAGTATCTGGAAATGTGGCACTGGAAATGAGCTTGCTTGTCCGGATACCAGCTTCTAGTTTAGCAGTAATAGAGATACATAGATAGATTTATATCTATATCTATATACCCACATTATATAGACCAGTCTGACATCCTCTAGGAAACCAGCACTGTTGTGTTGCTCTAGTATGCACTGCCAAGCCCAAGAGTTATGTTAGCTTGAAATACATCGACTGCCTTGGAAACATCAAAAGATGACCCCAAAACTTCTTGTAATTGTCTGTTCCTGCAGCTTTGGTGCTTCTCTCCCTCACTGGCACCTGCTGAGTGTCTGGCTACTCTCCTGCCCTCTCCAAAACTTGCCCGCTCGGCACTTTTATCTGAAACACCACCAAGTTCTCACAGTCCCTTACAGTTCTGCCCGAGCTCCCAGGGCAGCTGTGTTCAGCAGGCCAGTATAGCTTCTTTCTTCAAAAAGAAATGCACTTTGGTGCTTTCATTCCTCCTCAGAGACTCATTATGCTCTGAATAATTAAAAGGAAGTGAGAACAGAGAGCTCTCCCCTTTTTGCAGCACTCTTTGCATCCTACTTGTTTCTTTATTGAAGTTCACAGTGCAGGGAGTGACTGGAAAGTGAGTTTGGTTTTTGTTTGCTTCTTTTTTTTTATACTTTGGCCAAAGCCTTTCAGCCACTGGACATTCAGAAAGGGACTTCAGAGGCAGCTGTCAGGTCCGGAACTAAAGGTTTCCAAAGAAAAATGGAGGGGAAGGGGAGTTGCAAGTTCTCTCTGCTCTGCAGTGACTGTGGAGCCTCTTTTATGTTTAGGGCTGAGGGGGGAGGAGGAGAGAGAGTGTGTGAGTGAGCTCTAATTTAATAAAGAGAAAGGCCTTTTGGGTCCTGCACCTGGTGAAAAAGACCCGAGCCTGCTTTAATTATGGGCTATTGTGGAGGAGCCTTTGGTGGGTGTGAAACTGCTGAAATGTGGAGCTATTCAAATGGAGGTCAGGCCGGGGCCCGCAGCACAATGATTAACAAGGCTGCAGCATTCAAGCCCAGCCAGCCAGAAAGAATAGGAAATTGGCAACAGGGGCTGGGAGAGGAGCTGGGATACAAAGAGAGGGAGCCCAAAATACCCCACTCTTTTTTTCCCTCTCTCTATTTTCATCTATTTGTTTAAAAGTTTTTTTTTTTTTTTTTTAATCCTCTTCTCTTTTCTAACACTAAACCTTTGAGTTGCCTCCAGTAGAACAAGCATAGCAAAAAGCAAGAGCATTTTTTTCTTTTTCAAGAGTGCATAATATGTGGCAGGCTGTTAATAAAAGTCTGTGTCAGGTTGTTAGGCCGTTCCCACTTGTATTTGCCTTGGGAACTGGATGAGGGTCTGCACCAGAAGCCTTTCTGTGGTGGAAATGAACAAAAGAAATGCCCAAGGAGAAAGAGATTAGCTGGTAAAAAGACAAGTAGAACTGGCATTGGTGGGACAGCCGTAAGTGAAATGTAGAAAGAATATATCCAGGAGGATATATTGGTGTTGCCCCACGTCAGCGCATCAAAGGGGGTCTCCTTGGCACCTCTCATCCACGCCAGCACTCTGCGTGCCCGCACGCCACCGTGTAGCCGGGTGTTATCCATCCCCTTGGCACAGATGTGCCCGTAGATCACCCACATCCACAGTCTCTCTGACTGAGGCCGGACTTTCTCAGGGACATGGGATTGAAGTCTCATGCTGGAGGCATAAGAAGCAGCAATTGTGGCTTTTGGCCATCTTCTTTCACATCTTTAGTTCACACACCAAAGCCAAGAAACAAGCAAAGACTGCAGTCAGCCTGGCTACCAAGGGCAAAAATCTCAGCCCCATCCTGACTGAGGAAGATACTGTGAATACTAAAACTTTGGGATTTGTTCTTTATTTCTGTTCTCTTCTTGTGGCTTGTTGTGTATTTGTGCTGCATACCTCAGAAGCTGCACCGTAATGACCCTGCCTGGGATGTTACAAAATGCAGAGACTGATTTTTCTTTTTTTGTCTTAATTTATTTAAACTGGAAACACTGTTGTTCCGACAGTAATCCTCAAAAGGTGTAAAAGGAGAATCCAAGGGTCTGGGTGGTGGGTTATCTGGATGAGTTAGTTTGCTTTATTGGTGGTTTCTACCAGCATTTAAATTTGAGTGATGTAACAAAACCAACAAGACCTATTTATTTTTTCTTTCTTTTTAGTTAGCATTAGAAATGTCTGTGTTACTGGGTATTCATTGCTTGCTGGAATTAAAGCACAGGAGGGAAGGATTTTTAAACAGACTGTTTAAACAGTCTTTAAACAGCTTTTGTGGATCTTTTTGTTTGTTCTTTGTGCTTGTTTTTCCTGAGACGCCTTTGACTCTTGTAATTGATGGTCCGTTCGAAAGCCAAAAGGAGCTAATTCTGAAAAAGGAATTCTTACTCTTTTTTTTTTTTTTTAAGTGTTTATACAGAGAGTTAGATTTGTGTAGTGATGATAGTACATTTCTTTGCAGAGGTTTCAAGTTCATTGCCAGAAAAAGTTACAGCTTCATAGAAAATGGACCAAATAATGTTCTGAAAATGTAACTGTATTCAAATACACATATACATAGGAATAGCCAAAGTTATCTTAAATTAAGAGCAGCTGTTAAACCTTTGTACTTTAGGTTTCTCTTTGGAATTGAGTGAGAAGGTGGAGAAGAAACTTTCTCTCATTTGTCTTGAGTGGTCACCACCTATCCTGCAGTGAAATGTCACCATTTTTGCTCAGATGATGATCTGTGAACTCTGTCTCTGGTTTTGTCTGTCAGTTCACTTCCTTCAATTTAGTTTCAAGACTTTTTTTTTTTTTTTTTCTCTTCAACTTGGATGCACAGAACTAGAAAAGGACTTAAATCATCTTCTTAAAAAAATCTATTAACTATGAAACAGAAGATTTCAGTTATGGAGGAGCCAAGGCCCTTTTTGGAATGTGCGGTCTCAGTGAGTCAGTGCAGGAAAGGTGATTAGTGCTGCTATGCAGCAAGACGTGGCTTTTTTGATAATTGTCAGGAGAAAATGGGAAATGCTTCGTTAGCTATTCTTTAACTGTCTGTCTTTTGTTCTGAGCAATAAGCCTGGGATTAAGACGCTGATTGTGAACTCTCTCCTCCTCTCCCCAGGGATCTGGACCACAACGAGATTGCAGGCACAATAGAAGATACCAATGGAGCCTTTACTGGCCTAGAAAACCTAAGCAAGCTGTGAGTGTCTCTGATTTCAAAGTTGTGCTGTGCCTGTGTGCGAGTGGGTCTCTCCCCTCCTGTGCACCCTCTGAGGCTCTTTGAGGCAAACTTCTTGCTCCTTTTGGAACAAGATAAAAATCAACAGAAAATCTGAAACATGGTAGTTTTGCAAGATCCATGCAACAGTATAAAGGTGTGGTTATCAAGTACTCATGTTTTTAAGCTGATGGAACAATTCTAGCCCTTTAGAGCAATAACCTGGCTGTGCCACATAGTACAGTTCACACACTTGTTTTCAGCACAGCCATCCTTTGCTTCCAAAAGCAGACAGCAACAACAATAAAAATAACCCTTGCGCTCTTCAGCAAACCACTGCCTGATGCGGCAGCTAACAGAAAAGAAAAAAATCACACCATTTCTTGTTGCAACAGAGGACCGAAGCAGGATTAATTTCTGTGGGATACTCTGTCTGAGAGTGATCTTTTGGGTTTGTTTCCATGTGCAGTGACAATAAAAGGCACCATGGGGCACAGGCTCTTAAAGAGATAAAAAGAAACCTAAGGCAAGCATGCGCCTTGCAAATGTTTATAGCTTGCTTGGCCTTCTCAACTATTTTCACATTGCTCTCTACTTGTTTGTTTTCTATTTGAAATACGCTACATAAATCAGCCCTGTTAGAGACGTCTCTGATGGCTTGTGACAAATCAGGAGTCTCTTTCTAATCATTACCTCTTGCTTTTGTTTGAGTTCTCACCACCCCCATCTTGCCGTCTCAGATGCTGAGCTGGCACAGCCAGAGGTGCAGTAAAAGTACCTCGATGGATAGCAGATGGCTGGAATGAGTCCTAGCGGGCGGCAGATTGTCATTCTCTCATTAGATACCCCTGGGGGAGCGGGAAGTGCAATGGCAAGGTTGGTGGGGACCTGTTGCTAAGATGGAGTAGACCTAGGTGGCTTTTGATCATTGCTGGGGTGAGGTAGAAGATAGGTGGGATGGTGAGAGGCCGGTAGGAATGAGCATGTGTGTGAAGCCAGGACATCTTTCTGCGATTTCCTTGGAAAAAGGGAGAGACAAGTGTGGTGGGTGGGAGTCCATGGCTGATCTCACCAGTTCTCAGTGGTGAAATTACGTGAGCGGTTGAAGGGAGAGTGGAGCAGCAGAGGCTGTGACTGCAGAGGGTTGCAGGCAGCAGGATTGTGAGTCTGAAAGGGACTCACAGACCCTGGCAAGGGAGACGGTGGAGGGCAGGCGCAGAGGAGAGCTGTCGGGGTGCACCTCCACCATAGGGCATCCCTCAAACACAGCCACGGGCATGAGAGCAAAAACAGAGGCCTCAGGCAATCCCAACATGTTAGAAGTGCTGGGCGCAAACAGCAAGAGAGAGGTGGAAAAGCCAGAGGAGCCATCAGGAGACACGAGCACAGAGCAGCTCTCCACTGGTGAGGCAGCCGCGGCCTGCAGTGATGCATCTGGCAGAAGGAACAGCTCGAAAAGGCAGCTGGCTTTGTCTGCCGTTAGCAGGGGACATGGCAGGGGCTCTTGCAAGTCTAAAGATGGCCAGATTTGCGTCCTGCCTCACTTCTTCATCCTCTGTTTTCCACTGCACATGGCCTTGGGCCAGTGCTGGGTCTGGCTGAGCACAGGGAGGACAGTGTTGCTGCCGCTTGGGAAGGCTGCAGCAATTTCCGTAGCCTTGAAGAGCACCTGGGTCAGTTTGGTCTCCGCCAGGCAGGAGGCGGTTTGGTTACCGAAGGGAAGGAACCTGCCGTGGGACAGACAGGCTGCTAGTTTTACTCCTTGCTGGAATCATTCATTTTTGTTTCGAATGGGAGTCTGGGGGAAAAAAAAAACCCTCAAAATATGAGATTATTTTATTATATCTCCTGAGGCATTTTGGGGTGCCTGGGTGTGTTTACTGTTGAAGGGATCTGTCCAGATCTGGTTTAGCTCATCAGCACTTAAATCCCAAACTTGAAATTTCATTTAAGGCCAAAGTGAATATCATTCCTGCTGGCAGAGGTTTTTTTTCTAAAATTAAAATAAAATATCGGCCTCTACAGAGATCTTCTCACTGCCTGCGTTTAAACTGTCAATGTTTTTTAAATGCATTAGCATACAAAAAATAAATGGGCACTTCAGAGGAGACCTTCCAATGAATTAATAATCACCTCAGCTCTGTGGAGATTGCCTTAAAAGCTGCTCCCCTTTGATCTGGCACAGATTAGCCTCTGAAAGGATTTAGCAAGGAGAGGGTTGTTCATTGTAATGAAGGTGTTAAACTGAGAGGTGGGGAGGCCAGTCGCTTTAGCCTTCTCTAAATTATATATGAAGCTCTCCAGGATGGAGAGTGCAGGCTTAAATTAAAATGTTGCTTCAAGAAAGAGGGAGTCGAGGAGCAGCAGAGCATAAAACGCCTCAGTGGAACGGCTGGGGAGCAACCAGTTTCCTCATTACTCACGCTGCTAAATGCAGCCGGTTTTCTGATGGCTCACACAGGGACTGAGCTCTTCCTGCAGGTGCCAAAGTGGCCCAAGGAGGACACGCTGCTCGCTAAGGAGCTGCGTGGGCGCGCTGAGGTGTCGCAAGGGGCGCCCGGCCTCGTGGCCGCCGTGAGCACCAGGGCCTTTGGAGGGGCTCCAGCCACCCATTGACCCCTGTGATGGGTCAGTATTTATAGAAAATTGTTCCGTTACAAATGCCAGCTGGGCAGCGATGAGTCCAGCTGGCTTTAGGTGCCATCCCTCTCGCTTGCTGCTGTTGAGCTGCAGAGCAGCAAGCACCCTCGCTGGGCACGGCCTTCCCTTGCAGTCCCGCTCTGCTCCCGTTTCCTGCATGACGTTACTCTGCGGTGATGGTTGCAAAGGCCAAGGCAGGAAGTCAGCTCCCTTCTGTTAGGTGCTGCACGAACGTGTGGCCAAGACACAGCCCCCAGCCCTTGCACGTGGATATCCGTTCAGGCCAAGGCGCGGGGAATAAATTACTCCTCTTTTACTATCTGGGAAGAAGGCAGAAATGAAAAGTGTTGCAGGGAGAGTCCAGGATCTTGTTAAACTGTCATTGCACTTGATCCTGTCTGCAGCCAGCCTTCAAAGACTAGAGGGGACCTTCTGTTACTCAGCAAGCTGGTTTCCAAACCTGCCATTTTACATGATATGGCACATTTCCTTTCATGCTGTCATCACTATTAAATTCAAATACAGATAAAAGAATTTAATTTCAGAAGTGGGAAAGCGAATGTACTTCAGCCCCCTTAATCTCCGTGCAGTTCAGATTTCCTGGGCCTTACACTGAGTGCTTATATCAGATACAGCCACACTAATTGTATTCTCTCTTTTTGTCTTCCCCCTCCCCATTTTCTTTCTGTTTATCTGGCACTGGATGTTTGGAAACTGCAGGACTCTGTTTGGAAACAAGATCAAGTCAGTGGCCAAGAAAGCGTTCTCAGGCCTGGAGGCCCTGGAGCACCTGTGAGTAACCCCCAATGCCTCTGAGTTGGGGAAGGGGGGTCTGCCAAAAGTAGCTGCCTGCGAGATCTGCTAGCAATTTAATAGCAGCTTTGTAAGCTGAGAAGTCAATCCATTTGTGGGGGCCACCTGCTTCCTTCTCATTATACGTCCGCCTCAACTTTGGCCTTTTTTTGTGCCAGGAACAAAGTTATAGAACATATGGCAAATCTGCATGCTCTTAATTTTTTGATTTGTACTTGGATAAATACCGCCTTGACTTGCATGTTGCTCTTTGCAGGCTGTAGAGAAAATCTGCTGTTTTGCATGTAGCCCTCTCTCCTCCTCTCTCCCTCGCCCCAGTTTCCTCCTAAATCTGGACTCGGGCGATGACACATGTTTAAATGATGCCTTACGATCCAGGCACCGAGCGTCCCCATTCAGCGCAAATGCCCTAGAGCCGTTTGCAAGAAGTAAATTTTGGCTGCCGCTCTGTACTATTTTTTTTTCCTGTGCATCCCAAGGCCAATGACTCTGGCAGTGATTCATGAATAGCTTCCTTTTGGAATTAAGACAAGTTAAAGTATAAGTGATTTTGCTGTAGATACCTGATCGGCTTTTGCCCATATGAACATTATAGTCACTGAGGACCATATGAACATTACAGTCACTGAAGGGGTAGGGCTGCCTGACGGGGGGGGGAGACATTCCCAGATACAGCCTCCCTTTTAAGGTTGCACTGAAATTTCCTTTGCAAGCGTGTGACTGGCATTTGTCTGTCCCGCACTTCACTTATGAAATATAAGCCCTAAGTCTGACACCATCTTTTTTTTTTTTTTTTTTTTTTCCTAGAGAACAAATGATTTTTTCAGTTAGCAATAGTTGTGAGAGGAGCTTTCAAAAATAGCTTTTTTTGGAAACGTTGCAGTGTTTTCCAAGCACAACAGTATCCTCTCGAAGTCATGTTCAAGTAACTTTGCAGATGCCATTTAGTGCAAATATTGCCCTTCTGTCTGTTTGCTGAAGGTCTGGGGCATGATGTGACATTCCTGGCTATCCGGTTATCAAGGGGGCTGAGGAATTTCTGGGCTAGGGAGGATTAGAGGGAGCTGAGACTGCAAAAGTGCAGTGAAGAATAAGGGGTATGGAGTGACTTGGTGACGTATTCCCATGCTTTTTGTTGGTTGTCTGTTCATTAATACTTGCTCAATATTAAGTGTTTCGTGGAATGCGTTTTCTGTGAGCCGCAAGTGCAGATGGCCCTTACAGGGAGCTGCCATATCATCTGCTCCTTGAGTCACTGCTTAAATATGGAGAGATTTCCTCCCGCCATAGCAGCCGTTTTGTTGCAAGTGCCTTTGGTTGCTCTGCAGGAACCTCGGGGATAACGCCATCCGCTCCGTGCAAGCAGACGCTTTCGCCAGGATGAAGAGCCTGCGGCAGCTGTAAGTCATTGGAGGGCACACCCCACGCCAGAGGCAGGGGTCCCTTTTGCCCTGGACGTGAGCAGCAGCACAGTGTTTCCAGTGGGGTGTTATTCACATTACAGCTCAATTATTTCCTCCTCTCCCCTGTCCTCCTCTGCAGGGTATTTTTACATATAAGTAGATGTCAGGGGAATATCTCGCATTTACTAGTGACTGAAATTAGATCACTGGAACAGGTTCTTCCAGCAGGTTTGCATCTGTGCAATTATTCATCTCCGCTCAGGAAGTCCAGCCCTGGACCTCCTAGCCCTCTCCCTCTCACACGTTGACTGATTTAATTCCCAGGGGCCCATCTGCTCCTCTGCTGTACCTATGTTTAGGGTTCACACACAGTACTGACATTTCAGTGATAAGCACCATTTGAACTGGATCCACTTGTCATCCAGCCTTCTGGTATAAAAATATGGGTGTGTTATCAGAGCTACTGCTTGTGCTCCGGGCTGGGGCTCTGCACTGTTATCAGACACTGTTTCCAGTCCTGCCTGGTTTCCTTTTCTCCTCTTCTCCATAAATATTTAATCCACTGCCTGTGCATTGCTGCACACTGGAGTGGTGCACCAGGTCTGTGGAGCAAGAATTCCCTCACTTGGTACTTGGGCTGCATTCAGGCTCTTTTTGCTGATTCTGGAGATGTGAATCGAGGGTCAGTGTTTAGTAGTAGTGCCGTTTAGTAGCAGGGAATGGGAGTAAGGCAGACCTTGCAGTTCTGCTGTTCCTTTGATCGCCACATCTGTTGCACTGGCGTTGGAAACAGCATTAAGGGGAAAGCATCTGGTTTGCTTAGAGGAAGAGCTTGTGGGACTCCCAGATCTTCAGAAGGGATATATGTGTGTATATGTGTTTATATATACATATATATACACATATATATGCAGAATGGATTTTACTGAAATGTAAAAGTTTCTCAGCTACGTTTGTCACATTATTTTAGGGGCAACATATCTATCTAGGATAGCAAAGTGGACAACTTTGGAAAGGCAGATCCCTGTATTCCCTCATTCCTTTCCTCTCCAGGCCATTTCTTTCTTTCTTTCTTCTTTTTTTTTTTTCCTTCTTTTTTTTTTTTCCTCGCAAGTTTCAGACTTCTAGATTTCATAAGGTTTTCGGGTAGAAAAATAGGAGTTTCACATCCCCCTATAAAACAGTGCTGGAACTGGAATTCTGCTGTGCTCTTGCTATCCTGCTCTTGTACAGCTTGCAGCATTGCAGAGTGGGGCTTCTCTGTCAGTGACCTTTTTCCCACAGTCTCTGAGGCCTCTCACATTCATTTTTAGGGATCTGACTGGATTTTCCCAGGTTTTTTTGGACCAAACCATACCATAGCCCAAATTCCCTGTTGATGTATACTTGCAGTTCTTCCCTGGCTTCAGAGCTATGCTGAGACACAATTTGGCCCTGCATATTTAAACAAAACAAAACAAAAAGTCCTGAGACTCCCATTTAACTTGCCCCTTTTTCAAAGCTCTTTTCTAAACAGAAGGTGCTAAGTTACTAGTAGGATACTGAGAAATGTTTTTTTGTTTTGCTTTCAAAATTAGTCACTGTTTGTATTGGGCTTACACAAATGTTTCTGGTCATTTCCCCTTCACTGTTTCTGTACTGGTAGTTAACCAATAAACACAACATCTGTTATCCCTCTTACGGATGCTTGTTTGCTAACACGTGCCCTGGAGAAGGAGGGCAGGGCCTTCTCCTTGGCCTCCCTTGTTGCTGGCCACTGTGGTAGCCAGAGGTCCTAGGGAACTTCTTGGCATCCTCTCAGGATTCAGGAATTAAGTCGTGAATTCAGCCCCCATCAAAGACACCCAATCCTGCAGGGGCAGAGAAGGAGCAGGTGTGGTAATTAGATGTGAGAAATCAGAGCAGTGTTTGTGGGCTTCAGTGTGCCCCTACTGCACGTAACCTGTGCAGACAACCTACCTCAGTTTCCCTCACATAAGCCAGGCATGACCTTGCTTATCTGCTCCTCGGGATCACTGTAGGAGTTAGTTAATTATAAGGCACCAGGAAGTATCATTGGAGTACGGGAGTAGGTTGCTCTACATGGAGATGAAATGCTGTTTGAACGTGTGACATATATAGCACCATTAGTTTTGTGCCTAAAGGACAACCCTGCGGTCCTCTGTTCCTTCTGCCCGTGCTGGGAGGAAGGAATGTGAATAACTTGAAAGGGCTGTGAACTTTGCAGCCCTCTCTCTTTACAGGAATCACAGCAGCCTTGTCTTGGTTTTGTTTCCCTGCAGCCACGTAAACAGTGACAGCTTCCTCTGCGACTGCCAGCTGAAATGGTTGCCCCCGTGGTTGGTTGAGAAGGAGCTGCAAGCCTTTGTGGTGGCCACCTGCGCCCATCCCGAGTCCCTGAAGAGCAAGAGCATTTTTGCTGTGCTGCCAGAAAGTTTTGTGTGTGGTAAGTCTTGCCTTTGTGTTTTGAGGTTGTATGAAGGGCAGGACTCACTTGGGAAACATTTTCTTTGACTACTAGCATGTTATTACGAGGCAGTTTCTGTTTTGTTTTGTTATTCAATGGGATCAAAGCAAGCCCAAGCCTACATTTTAAAAATTTGTCATTGGCTACAATTTATTTCCCACCAAAACCACACAACGCATTGCTTACATCTAGGATATTCCTTACAGGGCTCCCTGAGTATTAAATCAAAAGGGACTAATGGTTGTTCCAGTTCCAGATTGGGCTGCACAGCTGCACAAAGACTTCTGCAGTCCTCTCCATTTGATATTACTAGGACTGCAGCTATAAATTTGTCACCCTGCAGCATTATGAGCTTGTGCTGTGGCTTTTTGTTCACCATTCATCTTTTCTCCCTCTTGGAAATAAGAACAAAGGGTTAAAAAAAAATGGTAGAGGAGGATCTCTCCATTGCAGCCTCTTTGACTAGGCCAGTAGTGTATTATGTGCAAAACAAACAACAGTTGCATTTTGCAATCTTATTTTTTCTCCTATCGCTGTTCTCTCAGGCAGACAGCAGCTACAGCTGTTTTTCTACCTAACCTTCCCTGCAGTTGTTTCTGCACTTGAGCTGTAGTTGCCAAACAGCTTTACTAAATACGCAACACACAAATTTACACCGCTTTCTGCATCACAAAAAGAAGCATAAATGATCCAAGGAAGCCAAAGTCGTGTTGCTCGTGCCTCCAGCTTTGGGGTAGAATGAAGGTCTGGTTTTGGAAGCTGTGTCTTGTGATGCCAGGCATGGATTCCAGGTGGAGCAGCACATGGCTGTTGGAGGGAACCCAACTGTGTCTCTGAAGCACCCTGTAATTGAGCTGAATGCATGACTTTTACTAAGAACTGAGCAAAAAGTTTGCTCCAGCTGCTGTCCCACGTCCCAGCGCTGCCTAGGTGGCCACTCTCTGAGTGAGTCTGGGGAGGGCTGGAAGAAGAGATCCCGATGGCTTGGTCCCCACAGCAGCATCACAAAATGCAGACAGCTTTGTTCCTCCGAAGCCTGCCAAGTCCTCCAGGCACTAATACGCCTGGTTCCAGAGGACTGGCTGTTTAATTAAACCGTAGTCAAATATTAAATTACACCATTTGTAGAAATCTAATAAATGAATCTGCTTGGAACCCTGCTAAAAACAACAATCTTCCTGGGCACAGAGAGCGTGCAAAGCTTTCCACAGCATGTGGGTGACAGGCAAATGCAGCTGCTCCTGCACTGCGGCACACACTGCATTACCCTGCACGTGAGCAGCCGTTCCTAGAAGGTGGAAAAGGGCACTGCAGCCCTCTGCTTGAAGTGTCCTGCGTCCTCCCTCCTGCTTCAGGCTGCGGCAGGTCTGCAGGCAAAGCTCTAAGCTGACAGCACTGCTCCTGACGCATGGGTCACACAGGGAAGGGTATTTTCTTTAGTATCTTTTTGAGGCCCCAGTTCAATGGCAAAATCCAGTTGCATAGGGAACCAGGTAGATAGATCCATACACTGCACGCCTGGACTCCGAGTCCTGATGACTCCCTCGAGTGCAAACTCATTTAAAATAGGCTTAGATTGGTTCATCCTCACAGTGCTGGACTAACTATGCCTGTTGTGTTTTTTTCATTGTTGTTGTTGGTTTTTTTCTCTCTTAGATGATTTCCCCAAGCCCCAAATCATCATCCAGCCTGAGACGACGGTGGCAGTCCTTGGGAAGGACATCCGCTTCACCTGCTCAGCTGCCAGCAGCAGCAGCTCCCCCATGATGTTTGCATGGAAAAAGGACAATGAGGTGCTTCGCAATGCTGAGATCGAGAACTTTGCACACGTGCGGGCGAAGGATGGTGAGGTGATGGAGTACACTACCATTCTGCACCTCCGGCACGTCACCTTCACCCATGAAGGACGCTACCAGTGTGTCATTACCAATCACTTCGGCTCTACCTACTCTAACAAGGCCCGGCTCACTGTTAATGGTTAGTAGAAAGTTGCTCTCTAGTTCAGTTCCTGCAATTCCTGGTGAACCCATTTTTGGCAGGCACTTACTCCTCAGAGTCCGCTCCTGGGGATGAGGAGCTCGAACCTCTTCACACTTCATTCTCAGGGTATTCTAGGAAAGGCCACGTGAGGAGGACACGCCAGCCTTGGGATGGCTGCTGTGCAGCCAAGCGCTTGAGCAGGTTGTCCCTAAGTATGAGTCATTCCAGGTTAATCACAGAAGACAATTAACTTTGATCCCAGCTCAGGTGATCCCAAGTGGGGTGTCCTGGGCACTATAGACATGTGTGTGCTATGGAAATACAGGGTCAGTCCCCAACAGCTTAGGCACATGTTGCAAAAGCAGCTTTCTGTCCTGTGGGTAATCATCATGGCCATCTTCCGTCTAGGAAAATAAGCACGTACAACTCTCCAGAGATGGTACCTTCTCCATGGAATTGCTCATCCCTTTTTTTTGTTTTTCTGTCTCAGTGTTGCCTTCATTCACCAAAACTCCCCAGAATGTCACGAGCCGGACGGGGGCCATGGTGCGGCTGCAGTGCGCGGCCGAGGGCCACCCCACCCCGCAGATCGCCTGGCAGAAGGACGGCGGCACCGACTTCCCCGCAGCCCGGGAGCGCCGCATGCACATCATGCCTGACGACGACTTCTTATTCATCATGGATGTGAAGATAGAAGACACAGGTGTCTACAGCTGCACAGCACAGAACTTCGCAGGCTCTGTGCTTGCAAACGCCACCCTGACTGTGCTGGGTAAGGTGCAGTAATTCCCCTGGGAGAATCTGGAAGTGCGAACCAGAAGGCACTTCTGCTCTGGCTCCTTGGCAGTTGTAGATACCCACATGGGACAAGGAGTCCGTGCTCTGCTTTAGTCTCGTTTCGTTCTTTTACACTGTGGCTAACTAATCAAAAATACTCTGCTAATTAAAAAAAGGAGTTGTGGGTCACGTTTCCTTGTCTGCCAAGGAAACCCCTCCAACTATGCTATTTCCTGCCTAGGAAAATCACTTCAGAAGGAAATTGCATTCCATCTCTCTTGCCCGACCAGATTATTGATGCGTGTCAGCTGTTACCCCTGTTCCGGGTGTTTCTTTGGTGGGAAGGGGTGGCCTTGGTTGTGTGTGTTAGACTGTGAGTCCCAACCATGGTGGTGTGAGGCCACCAATTCCCTGAGCACATGGCCGTGCAGTGCATGGCACTGTGTTTGTCTGCAGCAACATCAGGTTTACTTTATAATGTTAAAGAAAATGTACCAGAAATCTGCTACCACACTGTCCCCAGGAACTGATTTCTGCATTTATTCCCCTGCAGAGACACCATCTTTGATTCATCCCCTGGAAGACCACGTAGTGTCTGTAGGTGAGACAGTGGCTCTGCAGTGCAAAGCCGCAGGGAGTCCATCTCCCCGCATCACCTGGCTGAAGGGCGACCAGCCCCTGGTCATGACAGAAAGGCATCACTTCACCCCTGGCAACCAGCTACTGATCATTAGGAATGTTGTCTTGGAGGATGCCGGGAAGTACACGTGTGAGATGTCCAACACCGTCGGGACGGAGCGTGCGCACAGCCATGTGAGCATCTTGCAGTCTCTTGGCTGCAGAAAAGACCGCACCACGGTGGGGATCATCACCATTGCAGTGGTGTGTAGTATCGTGCTGACCTCTCTGGTCTGGGTCTGCATAATCTACCAAACCAGGAAGAAGAGTGAAGAATACAGTGTCACCAACACAGGTAGGTCTAGTCTCCTGTTAAGGTTCTCTCACTGCTTTTGGGCTATGAGACTTCCTGCTGAGACTCAACCAACACAATCATGCTAGGAGAGCACTTGGCTTATTTCACTGGTTCTCTTGGCTCAGAAAGCCAGAACGAGCCTTGAGTTGTTGTTGAAGCATGTTCAGAGCTGCCTTTCTCCCTTGGCTAGCCCTTCAGCAAGGTCTTGTTCACTTGGCAGTAGCCTCAGCCTTTGCTTCGCTACTTTGCTTTTCCATGACCATGCGTGGTAACTCTTGAGCCAGTCCGTATTATGGCCTTGCTGCTGGGAACCTGCATTGGGAATCTGTATTCTCAAAGACTTGTAATCAAAACACAGAAACATAAAAAAAAAAAAAAAAAAAAAAGCAAGAAGCCCCTTTTCCCTTTTCCTGTGACTGTGAGAGCTGCTATAACTGCACTGATGAGTGACATTCCTCAGTCCTTTAGGAAGGAGAAGCGTTTGTAGCTTCCTGCTTCAGAAGGGAATAATTTGTTGCTGAACTTAGTGTTGCAGTGAAATTAAACTCTGCTTCCCTCAGCTTTCTACAGTCTCTGCACAAAAGTATGGAAGAACGAGCCTGGGGCCTTCCTGCCCTTCTGGGATTTACAGCCTTCCTATATCATTCTTAGTGTTACGTATGGTGCAACATAGGATTTCAAGTCCATAGCCTAGACAGGAAGTCTTGGGTGCCATATCATTGGTGCAATCTATATGTGGAATTTTTTACCTTTTTTTTAAGCTCCATCTTGCACATATGTTAAAAAAACAATTGTGAAAATCTAAGGTTCCATGCCCAGGGTAATGGCATTTCCCTGTGTGTTTGTGACAACGGAGAGACGGATGGAGACTGCCCCACATAGCGTGGAGAAAGCCACAGGCCTAAGCCCCATGGCTTAGACTGTTCTGATAGAAGCTGCTGTTCTCCAGAAATCTGCCACTTGTCACTTTGGGAGATGATGGTCTTGATTTAAATCAGGTGGCCTGAATTTCAGGGGTAAAGGAAGGATTTATTTGTTCTGAACGGACTATTCCACCTCCACATACCTCATCCTGACCATGCCAAATCCAAATGGTCTATCAGCACCAAATCTCACAGCCTTGGGTGGGGGGAGGGTTTAAAAAACAGAGGGAGGACATGAAACTTTTAGGAACATGGGACACTTAGATGGTTCAATTCCAATCTGTTGCATTTATGGAAAATTATCATTTATAGAAGTTCTCCCAAATCCCTTGTGAAAATGAGAGCTAGATGCATTTGAAAGCAGAAGCTTTAACCTCTCCCCTGCTGTTTCTCTAGATGAGACCATTGTGCCCCCCGACGTGCCCAGCTACTTGTCTTCCCAGGGGACTCTCTCTGATCGGCAGGAAACGGTCGTGCGCGTGGATAACCAACAGCCCAACGGGCACATAGACAGCAACGGTGAGAGCCACTCCACTTACTTTTGTAATGCTGTAGCCAGACTTAATACGAGGAGGGAGAAATCACTGTACAGAATTCTTCAGTGCCTGTTCCAGGTTATCGGAAAGATCCTCACAGTGCAATGCTCTAGCTGCTGCATTTATGCAGAGCAAGGCTCTGTCCTTCACTTTACAGAGCTGTCTTCCCCCACTACTAACAGCATTTATGCAAGCAGACTACTTCAGGAGCACCTCAGTTAGGCCCTATGGAGTCTTTTTTTGCTAATTTTTGGACTACTTTGGCACCAGAGTTACCCACAGGTAAACTCTACTACAAAATACATTAGCAGGGCCAGTCCCTGCCTTCAGGCTTAGAAATTAAACACTGGGACTTTACAGTATTTAATCACAGCACCTTACGAAGGACAAGTTAAGCATTTTGAACTAAGATTCTTCTGAGATTATAGAGCATTTATTTTGTTAAACATTAGCTTAAAATTATCTATTATCTCCATTGCTGTTTTTCTCCTTTTCATACCTTTTACAGTAAAAATAAGACTTATCAGGTCATTCAGCTGAGAGAGCAGATGGTTGTAATCTTAACCCAGCTGGTTCATTTGCTACAGGTATGTGTCAGACTGATGCTGGAAGGTGTCCAGATGTTGAAGCTCCCACTGTCGGCTGCAGACAGCCCAAGTTGTGTCTTGGCTATAATAAAGACACTTGGAAAACTGAAGACATGGCTGATGGAATGTTTGTTCCAGATAAGACAGGTACAAAAGCCATTAATCTGGAAAGGTATTTCATGTTTGTGTAGATCAGAAAGCCCTCCAAGTCAGGCAGCATTAAGACAAGAAATTGTTACCCTAAGAAAAAAACCCTGAATGATTCTCAGGTGTGAGTACAGTAAATTTACTTTCTCCTGCTTGCTTTGATCCTCTCTCCATCCTGGATGGTTTGAATTCAAGGAACTGTCAGAAAGAGGCAGGCGAAGGCTTATGATAACCATTGCTTGCAGCTGGCTGATCACTGCTGGAGTTTGAGCTGTTCCTAAAATGTGAGAGTACTTTCACACTGGAAGTGTTACATGGTTTGTGATCTTTAAAGGGTCTGTCAACTTCAAAGCTCAGCTTTTTTATTTCTTTGTAATTTAAAAATTGTTTTGAGCAGTCTACCTGCTTCTCCTTGTTGCCAGTTTCTTGGGTTTTACACTCATTTTTAGGATGTGTTCTCTGTTCTCATGCTGTGCTGTAAAATCCACAGAAAAATGGCCAGTGAAACAGATTTTCTCTCCAGGAGAAACTGTAAAGTTGACTAAGGGAATCCTGTCAAGTGCACAAAGGAAATGAACTCTGAAAACCCAGAAACTCTTTCCCGCTTGCCCCTCAGAATCATGCTCATCTGTTATTCCCACTAACAGTAATAAAATACCCTGAGATAACAATAGCATTTGACAGCAGCAGAAAGCTAAAGATAACCTGGTACTTGTAGCAGTTAGAGGAAAGTTCCATTTCCTGTTTGTACATTGACAAGGAAGTCTGAAAAAGGAAATAAATACATGTTTTATATTTTATATATATATTCTTTGCTCAGTCCTAAGATACTATATATATATATATATATATATATATATAGTATCTTACGCTGCTCCTTCCCTGCCCTGCCAGGCTACGGGCGGCCGGCCGTGTGCGCAGACTGCAGCGCGGACAGCACCAACCTCCGCGTCTACCCCGAGGAGGCCGAGTTCTACCCGGAGGGCCTCAGCGCCGAGGGCAGCGCCAAGGAGGGCGGCCGGGCGAGGGCTGCGGGCAGCAGCCGTCTCCCCGCGCAGCAGCGCCCGGACGCACGCGGGAGCCTCTACCCCAGCAACCACGACAGGATGAGGCCCGCAGACGGCCCCGGTACGTGTTCACTTGGCCGCGGCTGCCTGCCTTCCCCGCTGCACCGCCTTTTGGGTTATGTTTGGCTGTGTTTTCACCCATCGGAGACTTCATGGTTGAAGGACGTGGGTGGGAGGGGCAGGGGTGGGTTTTGGAGAACCTGCTGGTGCCTCAGCTAACCCTGGCGGCTCTCTGTTTTCCTGCAGACTCCTCCTCGTCGTTTGTGAAGCCTTCAGAGCTGAACAACCTTAATGTGGTGAAAGCTTCTCCAGCAGGAGGGTCGCTTAAGCAACTGAACCTGCTTCCCGAAACAGCCCCGACCCCACTGGATGTGCGGAGCGGGGCGGACGCGCCGTCCCTCCCGCCCAGCAGCCGCGCGCCCAAGTCGCGCGACTCCCTCCACGACTTCCAGCCCCCGAGAATATCAGTGGACTGAGCGAACAGACTTGCCACGTGCAAATTAACAAACGTGCTATTACTTTATCTTTTTTTTTTTTTTTTGCACAGAATATATGGGCTACTTACTTCTACCTCAAATCCTGAACTGATGACCTGTCAAAGGCAAACAGCTGAGGTATGAGAAACCAGCTTGTATGGGGAACAACCTCCTATTCGAGCGTCACCTGTTTGTACATACTTTAAAACTTCCCTGAGAAGTATGAAGCATTCAAAAGTTGACTTGCATATGAAGCACATAAATGCAAGGGATTATTGTGTAAAGAGAAAAGTATTTGATACAATTGTATATAAGAGTTTTCATATATAAATATATATAAAAATATATATATATATCTTTTACAGAGGCTATTTTAATCTTTAGTGCATGGAAAACTGAGTGAAATTTTACATTTTTGGCAATATTGTTCTCAGTATCAGGTTGCTGTTAAACTTTATGAGAAAAATAATCCTGGTGCCTTAAATGCATAAGCAGAATTTTAAAAAACAGACTGTTCTAAAGGGATTATCCTTTTCTCAATGGATAGACCTTTAAATCAAGTATCAGTTGGGTTACTTAGCACAAATTTCCTTCCCCTTTGTAATTTATTGCACTTAACACATTTAAGCAGAGATCTTCAGTTAGTTTAAATGAAGTCTATAGCAAAAAAAAAAGAAAGAAAAAAAACAGCCCACAAGCTATTAGACATTACAGAGCAACCTGTGGTTTTTTTCCTGCTTGTGGACGAACTTAAGTTATATTATTTTTCAAAACTGCTTTAAAATGAACAGTTGAACTGTGACTGTACCTATATGTTAGGCGTGGCCCACCCAAGTAGCACTGACGGACGCAGCCTGCGCGGGGCCGCGACGCGGGCGCTGGGCAGCCCGTCCCCGTGCGGAAGGGAACGACCCCGAGCAGCGCCAGGCACCTGCCCCCCATCTAACTACAGCCCTTCCGGAAGGGCTTTGAAACCACACAGCGCTTTTGGCAACAACAATCCGCTCCCGCCGCTAAGAGCCGCGCTGTTCATGCCCGGGGCGCTGCAGGCGCCGCCTCCTGCGACGCCGCAGGAAGCTTTCTCGGGGCGCTGCAGCCAGGCGCTCCGTGTGAAGGCATCTGCTCGAAACGGATCCTGCTGCTCTGCTCAGCAATTCCAGGCTCTTCAGATATAAACTTACTGATTTAGAAGGGAAACGGTCTGTTGATGGTCAGGAATACTCTGTTAAATGGAAATGCCCCAACTATTTTTATGTGGTCTTTTAAGTTCATCCATGAATAGCGGAAAAAAAAAAA
This sequence comes from Nothocercus julius, assembly GCA_013398735.1. NCBI lineage: Eukaryota > Metazoa > Chordata > Aves > Tinamiformes > Tinamidae > Nothocercus > Nothocercus julius. The sequence goes on from VZSV01000005.1 coordinate 11,578,771, forward strand.
AAAAATACCCTTGTCATTTATAATTTCACTATGAAGCTTTTTATTTATAGAAAGGCTGCTTTCTGTCGGTGTTGGTACCTGTGGATGGAGGACTCCTTTCCAGTTATCCGCTAATACAAGGTTGCTAAACTCTGGTGTTGACTACTTTGGGGAAAGGTTTATTGGGCGGGGGGGGGGCTGTTACCTTTTTTTCCTTAGGAGCAACTCAAATGCCAGTTCCACTGAAGCAGGAGAACCCCACCTTTGCTAACAGTACTGTGGCTAAAAACAAGCAGCAGAAGGAAGGGCAGAAATGCTGCATTTTCTGTTCAGGACGTGGCTCCCAGCTCTGCCAGAGTCCTACCAAACTTCGGGGCTCTCAGGAAAGTGCTGAGGAGGACCCAGGGTGCCGTTTATTTTATTACAAGCGGCTCCTGACCAGCCTTGCCTTGAGGAGGCCACGTCTCCCTCGTGGAGGAGACGTCTGCTCGTTGGGCGAGCGGCTTTAGAGCAGTTTCGCTGCAGAGCTGCCCGCAGCCGCCCCTGCCGGCAAACCCAGCTTGGCCACGTACCTGGCTCTGCCGCTGTCTCCTGACACATTTGCACTTGGACACAGGTGGTCAATTGCGTTGAGTGCCCAGTTCATTCCAAGCACAGGAAATGGATGCTAGAAAATTCTAAACCGAGCACATTTTTCCTTTTACTCGAGGGAAACGTAACGTTTCAGAGCTGACCCACCAGGCAGAACAGTGGAACTGGGAGCAGGGGGGAAGACGGGCATGATTTCCTAGCCTCATTTTGCTGGCAGAAATGTCACCACCATTGCAGATGTAAAGCATATTTGCCACATTAACATTTGAAAATAATGTTTCTGAATAAAGTTAACTGTCTAACATTATGACTTCCACTAAATATGTGAATTTGCTGCTTCTAAGAGGCAATGTGAAAGAGGAAGTATTACTTTTGTGTACAAAGTTATTTATTTATTAGAAAATTTGGTACAATGTTGTACATTGAAAAACATGTAAGATATTGAAGTGTCTAACAAATGGCATTGAAGTGTCTTTAATAAAGGTCCATTTATAATATTACAGCTTTTTTGTTGAGAGTGAGCTTTTGGGAGGTTCACTGGAAAACTAAATAAAATTCTTACCCATTGCTACACTCTTCTCTGTCTCTAATGACCATGCCCAGGAGCTGCTGGTGAAAACAACCCCCAGACTGAGCGCTGGATCCTGCAGAGCTGCGTGAGACCCGAGGTCTGACTTGGGGCAGAGGCGGGGATGGAATTTGGGGGCTGCATCAAAAGCTGCAATAACGAACTTGAGAAATACATTTGTAACGTATCAGCTGCTTAAGTGCCTGGCAAGTGCCCTAATCTTGGGTGTGTGCACGTGTGCTTAAGTATGGAAGAAAAATGGGGCCAGGGCTGCAGCAGGCTCGGCTGCAGTCGCGAACACGTCTGGCTTTTTAAGTCTTGCCCCAACCCTTCTTGGAAATTCCAGAGGCAGCTTTTGCGATAAGCTCAAATTCTTCCTTTAACTAAAATCTCTGTTCAGTTTCTGTATATTTAAAAAATGAAAAATATCTCCTGAATTATAACTTTGGGTATAAAGCGCATACTTGAGAATATTCAGGTAACTCCCTTAATGCGTGTAGGAGTGAAACTTTTGAAACGGAAAAGCAAGAGCCTTTAACAAGCTGGTGACTCGTGTGAGATTCAGATTTTGTTATTCCAAATTATCCCAGTAATGGAATAAAACAAAAACTCAAAGTTTCCCATATAGCTAAAACTCGAGCAAAAAGGCATCGGGGGAAACATTCACACGTTTCCTTAGGGATTCCCTCCCCTCTGTCCCGTACCTAGGGCGTCGTTTTTGGCAGGTCTGGACGGCTGCGTGGGGGCCGAGGCGCCCCCGGCGCGGCAGCCGGGACCGGCTCTCGCCTGCCGGATGCCTTGGGGTGCCGCTGTCCTCGGTGGGGGGGCCCGGCAGCGCTTGGTGGCCGCTGGGATCACGGCGACACCGCGAGCGCCGACCGCGTCCGGGCCGCTTCCGCGAGACCTGAGAGAAGCTGTGAGGGGCAAGGAGGGCTTGGGGCCTCGGTCCTTCAGCCCCGAGACGCCGCAGCCGGGCTCGCGCTCTGCTCTGGCGCAGAGCGCGCGCAGGGCCGCAGTGTCCCCAGACGGGTCTCACCCTCCCTTACCGAGCGATGCTTCACTCTCGGCAAAGGGCAGCATGAGCATTATTCATTTTTTTTTTTCGATTTTGATTTTTTTTTTTTTTTTGATTTTTAATGGTGGCTTTTGCTCAGGAATTCTACCATGGGCAGAGGCAACGGATCTGCAAGTCCCGCACGTGACTGTTAGGTTTGCAAAAACAATTTGCATACTAAAAAAAGAATTAAGTGATAACAAAA
>VZSV01000005.1:11582371-11592597 GCA_013398735.1 Nothocercus julius
GATTCCCCGGCACAGGGCCGGCTCGGGCGCCGGCCCGCGCTTCAACGCGGGAGCTCAGAGCGCCAGCGCAGGGGCTGCTTCCGCAGCTCACACCTGCAAGAGCAGGCTCTGCATCGACACGACTGCCTCCTTTGCCCCCCTGAGAAGCCCAGACAAACCGGCACGTTCATCTTATGCCTCTTCTATCTGCTCCCCCTTGGCTCTCTCTGGACAGAAAGGGATGCAACGTTTCTTGGCATGAAGCACAAGGATTTACTAGGTGCAAAACAGGAAGTTGAGCCCTGTGCTCTGGTTTTAATAAGGTGGCAATAAGTATCTTTCTGCCCCCAGAATTCCTCCTCTTCAAGTATGAGATTTATTAGAGAAGCCATAAATCATTTTGTGTTGCAACTGGCCAAAAAAGGCCGACACTTTTATTGGTTTTGATTAATAGATTTATAATTGGCAGCAGGCATGGCAGCCTCTGCGTTTATTTTTCCCTAGACTTTCTTCCTTTTCCTCGCAGCTGACGCAGCTTGGCCTACTTCACGTGTTGCTTTTTCTCCAGATCACTGGTTGTTTTGATTTCAGTGGCTCTGTGTTCCCTTTGCTCCCACTCCACGGGTACTATCTTTAGGCTGCATTTAATTCGGGATCGCTTCGAAAAGGGCGCTGCCGCAGCGCCCTTGCGGAAAGCGCCCAAACGCACCCTTTATTTTCTGCTTTCACCCAGCCAAGCCCCACCACGATCCCTGTTTCAGTCCCACACGCGGCTCCTCAGCAGCAGGAGCGGCCTCGCTCCTCCCGGTCCCGCGAACAGGGCCCCAAAAACCCACGAGACGGAGCCTGCGGGGGCCGCTGCCGTAGGGGACCCATCCCCTGGGACACCGTGAGCGGCCAGTAACCAGCCACAGCGCCGCACAGGGCCAGGAGCTCCGCCACAGAAATGCACCAGGGGTCCATGAAAAGAACCACAACAATCTACAGGCCCGGGACACCTTTTCCGAACGCTCGCCAGGTGCTCTGCAAACACCAGCAGGGCAGCGTTTTTTTTTTTTCTCAACACCACTCCAAGTCAGAAGAGCAATTCCCAGCCTCAGGAATGTGCACAGGACTTTCCCAGTATAATCCTGGAGATTATATTGGGCAGGGATACGCTGTATGTTCGGCCTTGTTTCTACACTCTTTCCTGGACACTGTGCCCGGTCAGTGCTTGGGATGTGCGACCTGGACAACTCTCTCTGCTACCCGAGAGCTGCTCCCTGGCTCTGTTTACAGCAAGTAAAATCTTTCCTGTGTGACAGCACTTAATACAAATGGACCATCCCACCCCTCCTGCAGCCCAAACGCAACCTGGAGACGCGAGCACCCGACACGGGCTCTTGAGCACCTTCTTACCCCGACAGGCCTTGTGTCCTCCAGATGCCACTGAGAGCAGCCAGAACGTTCCCGCTCGCATTACTGGAACCAGCCTGCGACACAGAACAGACATTCCTTCTGGAAAACTCAGGGAAAAAAAAGAGATTTATAGAGCTTTATTTACTGAGCAACCTGTTCCTGGCTGGTGCTACATTACAGCACTTCCAGAGGTCCTAGTCAGTCTCCTTACCCCATGCAAAGGTCACTGTCACCAAGTCAAGACAAAGGACAGGAAGGAATGCTGAGGCACAATAAAGCAGTTGCTCAAAGCTCACATAGCTGACCCAGGAGCAAGACACTAATAAAAACAAATTCTCAAAGCATCAACAAGTGACGTAACCGCTTGCTGACTTCAAAACTTGATGGACAGCAGCCTTAAGATTTACTAAAAAAAAAAAAAATTACAATTACAATTTTAAAAAGCCACGAGCAGTGTATTGCAAACGAAAATCAACCTGAGTGGAAAACAGGCCAAACAGCAGGACTACAGACTATTAGATTATCTGTGTGATCTTATTAGTGTGAGATAACTAACAAGAACGTTGTCTGGAGGGTCTCAGAGCATCTCGGAGCACCATCGTTCCCTCAGCCACGCGCAGGGTTGCTGGCAGAGCAGCAGACACACGGGGAACGCGGGTCTTACAGCTGTATCACACACTCTACCCGAAGGCAAAGACGCTGCGGCAGGTTCAACACCCGTCAGTGAGAGAGGCTCAACACCGTATGGACAGGGGCCAGCGCAAGCCAGACGAGGAGGTGCAGGTCATCAAGAAACCCCTTTGCTGAAGGGTGTGAGCAACAGGGCAAAACCTGCACCTTGAAACCTCAGGGTACCTGACCGCTGCAACCAGCACAGCTCTTTTTAGGGCAGGGAAAGTCCCAGGAATATTCACCTGAAGGCTTTTCTGTGACTGGGGAGCTCCTCTCTGGGTCAGCAGAGTAACAGTGGGAAAGCTAATGGATACTCTTACAAGCAATTTTCCTTCTGCCCTGGTTGGCAGAACTTTGCCACTGTAATATCTGTGCCATGAAATTTTAGGACACAAAATCGAGTGCCAAGCCCTCCTTGGGAAAAACATGGCATTTCAACTATTATCAAAAACAACAGAGGAATAAATCCCTGCTGGGACTTTTAGCTTTGGGCATCTGGCCCTCGGAGGATTTTCCCTTAAAGACACCGCATGAGACTCCTGAAGCCTGGAAACTAGCACAAGTGCAGACCCTTCTCGGCCAGTTCCTCTGGGAAAGGACGAGAAAAGCCTTTCCAGGGAACGAGCACAACAATTTCATTAGTTCTGTGCATAGTATCTGCTTACATCTAATCCTGGCTTTGAGGACCAGAGCAGAAGTCTTTATTAATAGGTGCTGGATTTCATTCTGTTGCGACCATTAAGAAATTCTGCAATTACGTTTGTCATTCACCCGCTTGTTTGCTGCTCTCCTCCACAACTTACCTTTGCCAACATAATTCTCGTCTTCGCTACATCTAGAGGTGTGGTGACGGCAGCTGCAAATCCACCTGAGCAAATGAAAACACCAAACACAAGTGAGACATTGTTGACTGAATATGAATGCAACCCTGCCTTTAATTCCCATAGCTATGGCCAATATTGCTTCATTATTTCTGCCTACAGCTTGTTTCCTCACTTCAGAAAATAGGTGTTTTTGTCAATGTCTGTAACACAGAGCGTTTTATTCTTCAGTGTCGACTTACAGAAAAACTGCTCTCTCCTATTAACTGTAAATTTAAACACTCCTGTTGAGATTTGTGTTCTTTGTATGTATATAAGCACATGAAGACCTTACAACTTAAGGGTAAGAGATTCTGCTTTCGATATCTAAGACAAGGACGACAGAGAACCTGCTTGCTTACTTGCAGAGAAGGAAAAATAAGCTTATCACGCTGTGCTCTGTTTGCAGAATTAAAGCCTGACCAACCAAACACTGGAAAGAGGGAATACAAAGAAAGGAAAGACTCTGTGCACACGATGCATGTGCATTACGGGCCTGCCCACAAGACATACATAGACATATATGGGCAGGATCTGCACTTTGAGCATTAGAACTGGGATTCTGCTGCTAGAAAGGAAGACAAGCCAGTGTCCGGGACAGGGCTCATCTCCAAGGAAGATCAGCTCGTTTTCTGAATGCAACAACCTGGAACTGCCCAAAAGTCTTGAAACTGTCCCAAGCCTGCGGCCACGAGCTCCCACAAGTGTCATCCTCTCCCCGCAGGCATTTTTATTGTGTGTAATTGCTCCCAAACTTCACCCTTGGAGCTCACTGCTTTCCCTCAGAGCAGCCAGCTCAGCTGTGGCTTCCCTACTGAAAGCCAGAAATCTCAGCCTTCTCCCTGTGCACGTCTCACCCATAAATTTGCTTATTTCTCCATATTTTAACACTGTGGCTACAGCTATGGCCTCTCGTGCTACTTAGGGACTAGGTTGGCTGCTGCTTCTTCCAGGCTGTTACTCCCTTTGCCTTATTTCCCCCACCTTAAAATTAACTCTAAACTCTCTCTCCTTCTTTTCAACAGTCACGTTCTGGAAGAGGTGAAATGAAGGAAACAGTTAAAACGCTGGAGCAGTGGAGCAGTAAGAGAAGACCTGGGAAGAAAGGAGGGAAGGCGAGAAAGACAGATTTGTTTTGAATTACTCTTTTCTTCCCTTCTTCTCTTCTCTGGAGCTTGTATAAATTCTGTATCTCCTAGAGTGAGGAAAGAAGTGGCTCCAAAGGCTGAAGCCTACACAGTACCCAGGGAATATGCTAAAAATAATCACTCTTCTGTTCCAAGTTTTATGGAATGCAGAAAAATTGATCTCCCTTCTCTTAGGATGGGAGAACTTTTTTTTTTTTTTTACATTAGTAATGAAGAAAAAAATCCATCTTCTCCACTAGCTTGTGTTTTGCCTGCATCACCCTCCCTCAGTCTTTAAAATAACTTCAAAATATTAAAATCCAGACTTCTGTCAGAAAGGGGGTCAGTCCAGCTGGCACCCAGTCTTCTCTCCCAAGGTTAATTAAGGAACATTCCATGACAATTTAGGACACGTAGGAAGGCAAACATGCGACTCCTGGATCTCCAACAAGAACGCAGGGAAGGGGAGTCACCCAAGGGCCCTGGCTTGACCCACCAGTTTCACTTTGCCAGAAGCTTTCTAGCAGTGATACCTCACAAAAAAAAAAAAAAAAAAGAAAAAGAAAATGTAGAAAAATGGGTTGTACTCAAGAAGCCAACACAAAAACCCAATTCCAGCCCGTTCTTGGACCTCACTGAAGGTCAAAATTCTTTTCAATGTCCGCCATTTTTTGACAAAATGACCCAAAGGCTTTGAGGGAATGATCTGGTTAGAAACTTTGGTACTCATGTCAGTGATGTATTTTTAGAGTAGTAAAAATAATCTCCATGGAAAAAAAGTGGATTTACAAGTTTGGACGTAGAAGCCTTTCCTTTGCTCAAAGAACAAGATAAAATTAAACAGTGACCCACATGGCTGTTAGTCCTGTATCAAGCAGAGACCTCAATGCATCACTCGGCTAGAGACTTGACAATAACACTTCAGTAGGACCAACTTATTTTCCTTATCAGATCCTGGTAATTTTTTTAGGCATTCGGTCCTAGGAGTTTCTTATTGGCAGAAGATTCAATCTTGGCTGATAGAAGGATTAGAATAAGTACAATTTATTCTGATACAATGTTCCCAAACATTCTTATCTGAAAAGCTTAATCAAGGCTGATTAGGATTTCCTTTTTTTCCCAGCTAATATCTGGATCTTTCAAGCTCTTCTGTTGTTAACATTTCAATGTTTCTTTTTCCACCACTGGGAAGTACAAAATTTTCAGTCAATTTAGCATGACAAAAGCAACCATAAACAGCTTCATAAGCACAACAAGCAGCACAACAGTGACTAAATTAAATGCAAGATTGAATTTGCTTGACAAAAACACAAGCTTAAAACTAGCACTTACTGGGAACTACATTTTACTGAAGACAATGAGTTTGAGAAAAATAATTTCCTCCATTCTCAACCCGTATGTCCAAGGTGATTTTAGATTGGCCACCTTGACTTTATTGCACACATATCCAAGAACAGGCTAGAGCTTGTGGAGTACTGTTGAGTCCCACCTACTTTAAGCAGGTAAAGGAACTTGGTACAGTGTGACTGATCCCATTCATCAGATTAATGAAACAGAGTTTAATCATTTAAAACAGGAGGGTGTGCTCCAGATTGTCCAATACACAGGAGGTCCAACAGATCTGCTTTAAAAGCTCTGTCACTTATCTAGTCCAATCCGGCCTTTATCAACTCCTCCAGGAGCTGGACTCTGCCCAACTCCACATCTAAGAAAACCAGGTATCAAAGTATCAGGGAGGGAGGGAAGGATCAACCACATCCAACCATACATCCCTAATCACTCTGGCTTCTCCAAAGAGTTGAATAAAGAAAAAGACACCGTTTGGAGGCAGCCTGTGCCCAGATGCACTGACTCACTCACTGACTCACTGTTGGAGAAGGCTCCCTTCTTTCCCTTGTCCTAGAAAGACCTAGGGGTGACTCGATCTCTGTGGGTTGGCGTAACGATGGATTTGCATGTAGGGAGAAAGCTCTTGGCTTGTTGATACTTCTAGTAGAATGACAAGCTCCTCTAATGGGAAGAAAGAGCTTCACAGGGTATTTAAGAATCCATTACAGGCCTCCCAAGAAGTTACCCGACGCTCTATTCACACATGTCAACTGAGTGGCCTAAACTAAGAGCAGAGTGTTAAGCAGAAAAGCCCTCTGCGCATACTTCCCCAGTGACTGGTTCCTGATGAGAGTGAGAGCAATTTCCTTTCACTGGGCACTAACAGCAAAAATTCTGGAAGACTTGGATACTCTCCTAGTTTCCTACTGGCATTTTCTACACTTTCTAGCTGTCAGATTTGAATAAAAATGGAGAAACATCTAAATGAAGTGATATTCTTCACTTGAGAAGCATGTATTAGCCTAGGTCCTAGCAGTAAGGTGTCTGCCTGCACAATTTGCTGCTGCTATAGCAAAATATGTCACTGTTTCCTTTAAACACTCCTCAGATGAGATCCTAGGAGGGAGGAAGGCAAGTTCCTCTTCAATCCTGCATCTTTCTTTACCTCATCACTTTAACTTCTTCTCACTCAATCTAAAGGCCTTGGGGAACCTTTCTGGCCAGACAGCACAGGGGTTTCTCCCAATTCTGACTTTACATTTAGCTTGTTCCAATGCCCTTCCCAAACACAGGCCTTATGCAGGTCAGAGCAAAGCCTATTTCAAAGGATACAAACTTATATTGGACTGCTAAAATGTTTTTGTTTGAATCAGCTTACCTTACATAAAGCTTAAAAAAATAAATAAATAAAACAGTATCATTGCTTGTCTCTCTTAGTGTTTTCTGTACTATCTGAAGGTTCCCCAGGACAGATTTTTTAGGACTGAATGTCAAATTAAGATTGAAAAACTGACTAACACTACCCTACTAAACCATACAATATCCTCTTTTACTGCTTTTTTATCCAGACTCTCAAATACTCTTTTTCAAACATCTTCACTTAATCAGTTCTTATTTAAACTTTATGTTATTGATATTACATTAACTTCTAAGGAGAATTTTATCCTGGTCCTTTATGACTGCAGGAATAACTCCTCATAACGACAGAGCAAAGCCACCCAGGGAAGCAGCTCTCCACATCTGAGCAGAGGCCCAAGAGACAAAGCACTTCTCCTCCTGTGATTTTCACAATTTAGATTTAGAAGCATGGTCCAAGAAGACACTGAAGGGAAATCGTGAAAACGACTCCAAAATTTATTCAGAGCTGTAGAGTTAAAGAGGCTTTTAGACACAGCGTGTAATCTTGTCAGAGTTAATTAAATCAAAACAAAAAATGATGGGAAATCTTCTCTGTTAATGTGCAAAAAGCTCTTGTTAATGCTTTATTATTCATTAGGCTTGCACCTCCATTCCCTGTCTGCAACTCTGTCACCACAGAACATAAATTATTAATGTTAGGCCACACGTTCTGGGAGAAAGAGGGCGTCTTTGGTAGGGACAATTTTCAACTGTGTTAAATTGACACTCAGGTTCTTTGAGAGGCAGTTGCTGCCCTACCAGTTCAGTCAGTAGCCGACGGCAGAATTTCCTTGCCATGGAGCCAGCCCCGCGGAAGACGCATGCAGCCTGCCAAGATGCCTCTCCCAGGACAACCTGCCCTGGTACCATTCAGGGACAGAACACATCAGCTGGACTGGCCAAGCTCCAAGAAGACTCAAGCACCAGATCCAGCCCAAAACACTCCTGGCCCGTCTGCAATACAGGGACACACTGGCCTCACCCGCCTTGAGCCTGTCAAAGCCTCCGCCCAAATCCAGGCTGGAAGCCAAACAGCTCGGACACAGACTCAGACACAACCGTAGGCTTAAAATACAGCAGAGATCTACCCTTGGGTTCCTCCTCCGATGCCTGCTTGGAAATCTTCCTCTCTCCTAGACTGTTCCAAATGTCTCCATTAGTCAAGACACCAGAAATGATAATAAAGCTGGACAAAGCCTCCAGGGATTAAATTATTAACAGATGATACAGAGAGGATTCCAAATCTCTAACTGATATTTATGCTCATGTTATTCTGTTTCTATGAAAAGCCTGCAGATTGCACACATACATTTTACACATCTGCGCGCAACAAGAGTCAGACCTCTCCGAGCACTTTGGCTCAAGTCACTGCCATTTCACGGGCTTTTGGGATGGAATTCAATATATTGTCGCTTTTTATTCCCTCTCTGCCAAATAATCAATTACGGTTTCACTAGGAGCTAACGAGCACACACAGACACCCACATCTATGTGTGTGCCATACAGGGAGGCCAAACAAGACTTCTCTTTCAGCTTGCTTCAGCTTATGGCCCTGCCCCTCAGGACCTATAATATATTTTTAGAAAGTACTGAATTCGAGCAAATAACACAGGAGAAGATCTTGTCTGTATCCCACTGCTACCATGGTGGCATTTGATAGTATCTGTGTGTTTAAAGGCTGTTTTCTGGGTAATCTCCTTCTCCTTTCAAGATTTATAATGTGGTGAATTTAAATCATTCTGATGCGCACACACATTTTTTTCACAGGGCACTGGGGGGGGCTGAGAGGGAGAGAGGATACGGAAGAGTGTGGTTTGGTTTTTGTTCCCCTTGTTTGAAGCTCTAAGTAAATAGTTAATGGTTTTTAACTGTGGATTCCATCTTCAGGGAAATTACTTATCCACCTCCTCCCCTCAGCAAAGGTGCTGGATATTTTCAATGTAGGTGAATACAGTGCCTGAATAGATCAATACTGGGCCAGCCTCTCACATATCTACAGATGCAGGGAATGGACATAAAAGCGTAAAGTTCTGATCCAAAAATAATTTAATCTTGAGAGTTTTGAAGCTCTCAGAGGACTATATGATCTCTAGAGGTCCCTTCCAAACTGAAACAGTCTGTGATTTTGTGTGTGATTATGTGAAATCACAGAAGAAGTTAAAAATATTGCTCTTAGGAAGCAAGGAATAAAGAAGGAAAGAACAAAGGAAATAAAAGCACAGTAGACGAAATAGAGAGGGAAGCATAAGGTACTAGAGTAGAATATATCATCACCAATTATAACACAATCTACCAAGAAAGACTGCAGTTCTCCAAAGACTTCTGCTTTGGGAGTGGCTCCCCTGAATCAGAGGCTGAAGCGTCCCCTCCAGCACCACCGCGCAGCGGGACCTCTCCGTGCTCACTCCCGACCGGGCTCTGCCTCCAAGGGCAGCCCAAGCCGAGCGCTGGCACGTGACCGTGCCCCTGGCAGCCCCTTCTGCTACCAGGTGAGCAGGCGCTACCCAGCGCCCATCCAAAAGGCCAAGCATAACTAGCCAGAACCAAGGTGTACGGAGAAGGGAATGGAGACACTGGGCGAGCTTTCCAACTGAGGCGCTAAACTGGACTTCAGGAAATTACTCCTCAAGGCCTTGGGTAAATCAGATAACCTTTCCAGCTCTGTGAATGTGCCCGAGCGCAGGGTTTGTATCAATATGACTGTAAAAAGACCAGAATTAAATTAACAATTCCCATCACAACTGCAGACATACAGATTCCATTTCAAAGAATTTTAGTCTGATGGCTTGTTTTGTTTCAAAACAAAAAAAGGACACACTGCTTCAATCTAAGTGCTCTGATTTTGTTTGCAGCGATTAAGGCAGTATAAAACCCAAAAGTAGACTAAATCTTAGGCAGAATAAAAGTCCCTTCCCATTACATAAACTTGGAAAATAGGGCTGGCTAAGACTACAAAAGATCATATAATATATCCTCTCCACCCTAAAATAGAATCAATTCTACCTAAACCATTCCTCACAGCTTGTGTGCCTGCTTTATTAAACTGTGTGCGATTAAAGCAATGATGTCTCTCTTAGCATGTGTACTCACAGCGCCTATCAAAATGAAGCCTCAATAGTTTAATCTCTGCTGGAATTCTACTGCTATTAATACTTCAATTCCCCATACAGAGCTTATTTTAAAAAATTATACACAAAGTAACAGCTCCAATTTCGTAAGCCATGAAAGAACAAACTTTGCTTTTGATAATCTCTATTTCTAGAAATGCTATAATTTCTTTTTTACGGGATTTATTTTTTTCCACATACTCTGTTACTGATTTGGAATCTTAAAAAGTATTTTAGCTCCTTGGGGAAAAGCTCTGGCTATCCACCTCTAAAGTACTAATTCTGCTTTTTCTATTAAGACAGTTGAGTCTCTCCTCCCTCTAACTTGTCAGCTATACTGATGAGTCACGACTACT
>VZSV01000005.1:11593127-11657969 GCA_013398735.1 Nothocercus julius
TTTTTTTTTTTTCCCCCCGCTTGTCCTTCCTTTTCTGACTTTCCTTCTCCCAAAAAACAACTGGATATGCTTTCTTCTAAACAAACTTGAATTACAAAAGAATGCTGTTCTGCTATACTTAATAGATTTGCACATTTTTCCCTTTCTTCTTTAGTCTTTCTCAGTATAACATATAATCCTTTGCACCTGCAAAAGCTCCACAGACTGCTGACTGCCAAGAATCCACCACGTGACCCTGCTTCCATGACCAGAGATCCTGTGTTTAAAGAGAAAGGAAAATAAAAAGTTATTAAATGTTTGAATCTATCTGATCCCCATGTGAGTTAGCTCCAAGGATGGGAACTTAAGTGAAAAGCTATTTTTGTGGCATTTTTCAGTGATGTAATAAGTGATTTTTCCCAAGGAACTTGTGTACTCGAACAAGCAGATGGAGCGAGAAAGATGTCTGGAACCGAGGCGGGCTTGAAGCAAATTGCTTTCAGGGATTTCATATGTATGTATTTAAGCCTGCGGCCATGCAACTTTGCAAATGTTTTGCAAACTTATTTTCTTTTTGCCAGATACACTGGTGCAAAGCGGACCACTAGTGGGGTAGGAAGGGGGTCATGCAAAACATCAGTCCAGCCCCGTTGCACCGAACGCTCCCATCTAGAGCGACGGATTCCCGGCTGCACGACGTGGGAATCCTGTCTGCCCCCCTCTACACTTCCTAAACCAGCCCTTTTGCCCGCTCCTTCCCCAGCCCCATTCTTAGGGAATTACTCTTATCACTGCCACGGCAGCGCAGGGCAGGTGGGTGTTCGGCGCTCGGCGCCCCTCGGGACCACACACCCTTCTCCCCACGGCTCCCACGCACGGCGCTCCAAACCCTCGAACACATAACGTCACTTCAGCGCGCACGGGTGAAACCACTAACGCCAAGGGTGCCTCCCCAAAACGAGCGCCGGGGATCAAGCCAAGCACAGGGCAATGAGTCAGACTGGCATCCGCAATCAGGGCCAAGGCTCACTGCGATGGGGCTTTTTATTACGCCAGCCACGGTCACCTTGTTCTCGCCTCCTCCACCCACACTTCATCTCCCCCTTCCCAGTCTCCTCAAACGCTTAGCCGTGGAAGACCTCTGGAGCAGGGATTTCCATTTTGTTATGTTAAGAGCAGCGCGCAGTGGAAAGGCAGGGGGTTCTCCGGCCCCTCGGAGCCCTACCGCAGAGAAATCAATAATTCTATTTTATAGCCGTGGCACTATCTCACTTTTAAAGCTGTATTATTTCTCTGCTATAAAATATTCCTGAAAGCAACCCGATAGCCGCGCGAGGCTGAGCTCTTGCTCTCGGCCTCCCAACCTGCAATCTGACCACAGCCCGCGGGGGCACTGGGATTCTTGCCTCCCTTTTTTCGCTGACTCTTCATTTAAGGCGCTGTCCTTGCGCCTCGCACGCTCCAACTTGGCGGCTGCTGCTGCTTCACTTGAATGTTTTAAAAATCAAACTGTTCAAAAAAACAATGGCCAGCCACAATGATGTTTGGTATCTTGCCACAGCTAAACAGCTGCAGCTCCACTTTGCAAAAGCACTAAAGGGCTTTCAGTGTCTTTAAGGGTAGCCATTCTTTTTCCTGGTGTTCGCAGTATGTGTTGCTATTCTGCTGTCAGCCGCAGCAAAAACTGATTTTCATCTCATAAATAAATAAGGACTCACAATTCTTCAAACTCTTAAGTTGCTTTTCTGGAATAACTCACACTCTTTGGATATCCTGTTTTCTTGCAAGTCGCTCCTGCTGTAGGACACGCACATTCCATAGGACAAAAAGTGGTATTTTCCAAAGCATCTAAGTACCATCGATGCACAAATCCCACTTTCAAAGCCCACTCCCTTAAAACTTAAGGTGCTTAGGAAGGCTCTAATTGAATATTGGGATTTGGAAATCTAAGTCCTGGGGCCACTTGGCAGAGAGAGAGCAACTGTGTTTTTTACCTAAAAAAAGTATCCCCAAGTATGTCTATATCTACAAGTAGAGCCTGGGATTCAGCACAGTTGTTTTTGTTCTGCAAAAGCCACCATGGAGGATCTGCCGGAGGACTAACAGGAGAGCTAGAACATGGATGCAGACTTGTGGCCTTGCCAGAAGCCCAGCCTGGCCTCGGTCAGTCTAGAGAGGGTTTATCTTAATGGCACTGCCCAAAGAAGGTCATTCCTAGCTGTTGGCCCATGGCTCCTAAATCTACTTTCTGATAGAACTGGACTTCCTTGCTACACAAAGCGCCTTTGCCAAGCAAGGCAAACTGATGAATCCCCATTTGCTCGGCCTGCAAACTGACAGCAGGTAATGCAAGAGTCATGCAGGATGGAAAATTGTTTAGAAGGGTGGAGTTAGGAACAGTTCAATTAAATTAGGCAAAAGGAGAACTGAGTCTGGAGAACAGGAAGAAAATTCCCCAACAGTGAGGTCTATTGGACTGTGGAGCCAGTCTCCCCAGGGAAGAGAGGGAAGCCCTCTCCTTTGAGTCATTTAAAAATAGACTGGAGAAGGCACTCGAGATCGTTCTGCAGGGAATCATCCTGCCTTGGCAGGGACCGCCTGCGATGACCTCATGCATTTCTTTCCATCTCTGATTTCGGTGATTCACTCGGAGTTCCAGACCTGAACATGTGTAGCAGAGACGAGGGGAACGAGCGCAGCAGTGCGGGAGGAGGAGAAGCCCGAAGGAACGAGTGTCACAGGGCCAGGAGGACAAGCAGGTCCCTGGCCCATGTTCTTCCTAACCATACCGTGTTGAAGGTCACACGTGTTTTCTCTTACAGCCAAGGGACCCACTAACGGACAGGTCTTTACAGCAAGCTGGGCTTTGTCTTTAAGCACAGAGGCTACTACAGGCTTGAAAACACAGGTGAACACTAGAGCCTTGTTCCTGAGCAGAAACACACGGTTATCACCCATCCTCAAACACCAACTTTGCTCGAGATCCGCTCGGTCCCGGCTCCTGGACGCTGCAGCCGCTCGGAGCAGCATTCCCTGCGTGCACCCTGTCCTGGCAGGGCCGCAGGATCCAAAGCGACGTGCCCGAGGCCACGGGGCAGATTAGTGTCTGAGCTAGGACGGTCTGAGTCCGTGTGTCGCGACGTGCCACGCAGAGCCCCGGAGCCGGGTAAGCGCACGCAGAGGTGCCTGCCCAAGCGCTGCAGTCGCCCGGCTTCTTCTACACCTCTCATCTGAGCAGGATAGGGAATTCTTAGCAACATAATTGCCACAATTTCCTCTGCCTGGTTCCCCCCTCCTCACAAACAGTCCCCACCTGATTACACCAGGCTTGGCTTAAGGAGCAGCATGAGATAATGAGACTTTTTCTGGGCACTACCCGTCCCCACCAGCATCCGCAGCCCTGGAAAGCGAAACGGCAGCGAGCGCCTTACATGAAAGGGGGCGGCCATGCCAAGCCTGTGTCATGTGTATTCTATTAAGCTGAAGGCTGAATAGAAGACTTTGTTTCCCACTTCAAAGGACCCCATCCCAATCTCTCGCTCTTCCCTTATGAATAACAAATTGGAAATAAATCTTCTGGCTGAAGTGCATGGAAACTTGTACAGTTGGGGCCCTCTGCAGCTTCCCAACTCAATCACATGCTAATTTTTTTTGTAAACACTCCTATGTGATATATACGTAAAACTCGCCGTGCATTGCTGCACCATGTAAAGCAATACAGCAAGTGCGTCCCCAAGGGGTCGGGCACAGCGGGAGGCCTCAACACAGATTTCCAAGTATTCACAGGGACAACGTTTGTGAGAAGAGTTCAGCTTTACATGTAGGTACTTAAAGAAAAGTCAACTTTTCTTTCTCCTTGTCCCATCTCATTCTACCCCATAGAACTCTATCCTTTATTTCCCCTCACAACCACTATTTAGCTCTATTAATATGAGAATATAAAGGCACCTGGACACCACACTTTCCTCAGCAGAAGGCACCTTGGACTAGTCTGTGCAGGATATATTAAAAGCCTTTCAATCTCTAAATAGCAAAGAAAAAAAGAAAATATTCTTTCTTTTAAATACGGGAGGAATTTATGGTGCCCACAGGAGCATGGCATCAACGAGGCTCCACATATGTTGAGGACAGCTGGCCTCAAGCTGGCCAATAATTTTTTACTAGTTCACATAACTTCTTACCTATGCGCTCGCCATCTTTGCTTTACATCTGAGGTCACCTTTCAGCTTCATGCTTAAAGCACAGCGGGGTCTTAGTTCACATGTTCAGGGGCCCCGGGCTATGGGGACACTGGAAAGTGCAACACTCACATCCCTCTCGCACCTGATGACCAAGCCAATATCCCAAAAACTGCGAGAATCATCGGAGGGAATGAGGCACCTCCAAGACAGATGCCTTATTATTCTTCAGCCATTAAAAGGCAAGCAAGGTTCATAGCATACTCCAAACTTTAGGTCTGCAGCTGAGTAAATATTACAATTCATCCAGTGATAAGCATCTGTAGTATTTCTATGCACCCCTCTGTTCCAGGCAGTGTTCAACTTCATGATAACAGAGAGTGGAAAAAAAAACTTTCTGAATTCATCACATTGATTTGTATGTATGCATAATCCTGCAGACTGAGGAGAGAAAAGCATTCTTCATGCTTGCCTTTGCTACTAGGTATTTTACTTGCAACATGGCATTCTGCATGGCTGGTCCTTACAGATGCATGGCACATTAGCTATAGGAGAAGCAAAAAATTCATAAGCAGATTGCAATTTCTACCCATAAAGTGGAAAAGCAATGAGCCAAATGTCCTCCCGAGTGAATTGCTATGTGCATATGTGCAGCATATGTGCAGTACATGTGTATATTATCTTGCAGGAAACATGCAAGCTCTAACATGGGGAAAAATTCAGTGATCTAAGTTCACTGTTGACATAAACGTTGAGACTGCTATCACACTAATGGACTTGTGCTCGCTTATGCCAGCAGTGAATTTGGCCCTAGAACTTAAACTCACCCAAATCCCAGATAAATTGAGAGAAAGAGAACAAAAGTTGGCCTACATGCAACAGCATATTTTTCATGTTAAAAGCGTTTCATTCCCTTTTTCTCCCCATATAATACTGCATTGATGTCTGCGACTCATTTGAATGTAAATCAAAATGGATGTGCTAAAAGCCTAGTTAAAATAAATTTGTCTTCAAACCAGTGTTCCCATGGCAAGGCAGAGCATAAAATGCCAGTTCCCACTCTCAGTTCCCAGAGTGGAAGGGACAGTTACATGTCTGGGGTGTGGGGGGGGCAAAAGCAACTAAAAAAAATGACTTCCAAAGTTAGAAAAACTTGCCCTGAGCAAGTGCACTGCTACTACCTGTTAATAAATACGTGAATAAGCTACAAGGAAGAATTGCATGGGTTTTTAAAAATTCTTCAGCAAGAAGAAAGTATTTGAGACAAACGGGCGAATCCTTTACACTGATGATATCTATATTCTACCAGAAACTTCCCCAGACATCACTGGCAGGCCCAGCAACTTCCACCAAACCGCTCGTGGTCTAAGCATGATCAAGAGCACCACAATCCAGCCCTGTATCCCTAAACTGCATGAGTCTGTTTTACTTCTGCCGTTTCAAATGGCGCATTGACGACTCGAGACCATCTGACTTCTTCAGACGTGCCGGCAGCGCTGTGAGTAATGACTGCATTTGTTTCTTGCTCTTCAGCGCAGATGGTGGAGAGCATTCCTTCGACTGTGCTTAAAAGCTGGGTGAATGACAGTTATTGTGACACTAATAAAGTGAGGGCTGTTTGCTGAACAGCTGTTGGCTACATTGTTCTTTTTGTGAGAAAAATGCAGCCGTTATGCTCCAGGAATGCGCGCGCCGCGCGGGCTGCGAGTTACATCACGCCTCGAAGCGGCGCGGCGCAAAGCTGCTTTGGCGATACAGCACCCCGGCGAATGGCAGACGCGTTAGCCTTGTTTCACCATTAGGACTTAATCCCTAAATCAGCCTGAGCGGTACTCAAAGGAGGAGCGAGGAATGGTAAAACACTTACTGCGCCGCGCGCAAGGAAATGGGTTTAACGCCGGGCCTGGGTTTCATTTGCTATTGACTTACATGCAGCTGAGCACAGCAGAAAAGAAACACTAGACCAGGAAGAAAGGGACGCTGTCACCTAGCTATAGAGCATGGAAAGCCATTCTAGGCCCAGTTTGGCTACGTTCCTCTATTTTCTACTTATTCCGTTAAAGAGCAGCAGGTTTGATTGTAAATTTTAGGAGGGAAATAGCATGTGGTTTATTGTTTCAGTGGTGGAGTTATAAACACGTATTACTGCTCAGGACCCCAGCTGCCCGGGCAGAAGCATTCTGTAAATCTTTCATTCTTATTAACTTTAAAGATCAGGTGCAAGGGGCTCCAAACAAGCTGGAAACGCACTAAGCAGCCCTGGCACAACAAGCCTCAGGGTATGTCTTAAAAGAGCCTCTGCAGTGACAATTACAAGGCAGCCTGAGCCCACCCTCACACGCAGACATTTTCACACCCTACAGTGCAAGCCAGGCCACCTGAGAGGCCCCCAGGACCAGAACGTCCTGCAGGGGAGAACCGAGAGGACCAAGCAAAGCAGCACATCGTGCCCAGGACCTTCATGTAGGTCTAGAGTCCAGCAGCAAGTTTCCCAAGCTCTGTTCATTTCCAACATGGGTACTTGTGCCTCAGTTAAATAACAGTTTTCTCTCTGGAGAAAACAAGGAGAGACCCCAGCCTAGAGACCTCCTGTTCCAACCAAACTATCCTTCTGTCACCGCTCCGCGGAGCCGTGCAGGAACGGCTGGGCTCTGCCCATGCCCCTTGCTGCGATGCCCTGATGGTTTCGCACGGAGGCAACGTGCCTGCACATGCAGATGCTGCTCTGGAGGGAGCCTGTGCTTCCCCCGTGCCTTTCACTGCTACCTCAAGCCACTGAGCCACTGCACGAGAGTCTCTCACGAGAAATCTGCCCAAGTATCTCAGCTGCCTCCCTCCAACTACTGAGTCTGAAGGTGCAACCAAATACATCTCTCTGTAAAAGCACCTGCTAATCTGAAAGACTGAGTTTTGAGCAAAATCATCTTATGACTAAAATCAAAAAAAATGTGTAGGTGCACTGCAACTGCAGAAAGTCTAAAATCTTTGAGTTTTGCCCATCACTAAGAATAAGAAGGAAATTCTGGCTTCATTCAGTGCCAGATGGGCCAGATCTTCACCTTCGGTGCATTCAGTCCAAGATTTCTATCCTGCCGTCCAGGAGCGAGGCCAGCCGAGCAGCACGGTCTGTGACAGCCCTCCTGCAGAGGCTGCGTGTGCAAGAGCAGCATTCCTTGGCACACGGTCAGCCCGGTGAAGTCAGCATGACCCCGACATTACAAACTCCTAGCAGTGCGCAAGTGTCTCATCTCAGAATTGGACGTGTCTAATGGAAAAGACAAAAGGTTCCCACTATACTAGGTTTGTTTTTCCTCTTTAAAGAAATAAAACCACCTTATTTTTCAATTATACTCATCTGAGATCTATGTCCTCCTGCCCTATTTCCTTCTTCCCTCCACACTGACTACCAGAGCTTTTCTACAAACATAAAATACATTTGGTCTGCTAAGAGAGCGTTCTCCATTTATGGCTATTTTGGAGTAACTTAATGGCTCTGAAACAGCAGCCAACAGGAAGAAATATAAAACCCAAGAGGACTGAGCCCTGTTTCACCTAAGAGAAGGGCTCATCTTATACAAAGCACTGTGGTCCTAGAGGCACCTGGATTTCCAGTTGATCATTTCCACTGAGCAGTAAGACAACATTGTTGAAGAGATGTTGCTGCACTCAAAATAGTCAGTGAGTCAAAATAGACCAGTGTAACTGGAACTAAAGACTATTGCGAGCAATATCTATTTCTTGTTAATCACTGAAATACCTGCTTTACCAACACCCATAGTTTAAGAGATCTTAAAGCTCAATGATCTCTCTCCTTTTTCTAACTCACATCAGTGCATGGTATGTAAGTTTATTCTCACATAGGCAGCTGCTGTACATTCACATTCAGAAGAAAGTTGTGCCTGTAAACTAGATGGCTAAAGCCAGCTGGAACCCTTGAGCAAAGCAGAGAGACAAAAAGGGATATGGGAACACCTGATTCTCTGCCTATGACTGGCCTTCATTAGACTGCTGTAAGTCTAACACCCTTTTGCTGGCTGCAGCCAGCACATACAAAAGCAAAAGGAAATTCTGTTGTTCTCCCAAGTGTCTCGCTAACTGTCCTTTACGGTAGAATGGTATTTTTTCTTTATTCTTAAGGTGATTAGCTTGCCTGGAGAAGTATAAGACTGAGTCAACTATCCACCAGTTTATATAACGTAGTACCAATGGCTATAAAAATCACCCATTCACAATGCCTGAACTTTTCTCCTCTGTGAGATGAGCAACACATTTAATACACAATTATTTCAGCACTTACCTTCCCAAGTAATCCCAGTAACAGAGCACAGAATAGTCCCTCAGACATTATCAAACCACCAGCTTCAGTTAACCCCTCTGTGTTTGGGCTCTGCCCTGTTTGCCCTTTATCCTCTGCTCTCCCACCTAACCTTAAATACTGCCTCGATTCAAAGCACCAGCGAAAAGCCCCTGCATGACTCGCTCTGCTAGTGATGCTACCAGCCACGTTCTCCCACGATGGGGGATTCTTCATCCTTTTTCATCCTTTTGTTATACTGTCAGGGTAAGATGATAAGTGCTAAGAGCTTTCTAAGAGCTTAATCCAGCTAAATAAAATGTATCACACTTTCCTGGCCAGGCTTTGATGTGACAAACTCCGAGCTCTCTCCATGTGCTGAACTGAAGCAACTGAAGCAATATTGATTTTTGCAGATTTCTACTCTCAATTCTATATGCAGAAGAATATATTGCAACCGGTCTGTGGAACAAACTAACCAATTTGGGTTTTCTTCAGATCTGCACTGACCTCTTTAGATTAAACACCATGTCTCATTCTAGTGACTCACTCCCTTAGCAGGCTAAACTCAAACTGCCTTCCTTAAGCCTCTACTTCAAACAATACATTTCACTGCCACAGCCACGGGAATGTTAGTCATAGCAACTTTACATTCTGAAAACAACTTCACGACATTGTTTTATGCAGTTTTGGAGAGAACGCTGCACTTTTTCCCCTTTCACTTGTGCCACCTCGTGCTTCCAGCGCAGCTGCAGCGCTAACACTGAGCAATCCCGGCAGCCGCGTTTCCAGAAAGCCGATCCCCGGCGCTGGCAGGGAAGCGGATTCCCAATAAGGCAGCCAAAGCTGCCTCGCAATGGGACAATACCCAGATATTGCAGCAGGTTGAGCTTGCCAAGGACCTACAGAACCCAGCCTGGCTCGTGTCTGTATTTCACGCTCCGCCTGCCTTCCCATTTGAGGAGCCAGCTTTTTGGGAGAGCCTTTGCTTTCCATAAATACCAGTGGGCCGCAGGGCACTGGACTCCCACTGAAGCCGCCAGATGCTAAAGCTCAGAGCGAGGGCTTGTCCGTCCCCCAGGAGAGCGAAGACGTGGCCTGAGAAGAGCAGGGCCAGGCAGCTCTGGGGAGCTTGTGATCCTCCAGCACCAGCCCCAGGGAGATCACAAGGCCACCCTCCCTAAGAGCAGCACAGGGTAAGCTAGTCTGTGAGCACTACCTGTCCTTCCCAGTACCTCTTCCCGGTTGGGTCCTGGTGGAGAGAGTCTGCAGGGGTGCTGGAAAGCTGGAATTACAAGGAAGGAACGAAGCAAAGCCTGTGGCCTCTCAGGGCAAAAGTGCAAAGGCCCAGCAATACCACACAGCATGTGCTGCAGGGTGGCTGGCAGTCAAGGACAAAGAGTTAACGACCGGCAGCTGTTGGGCATTTGTGGGCAACGAGCCAGAAGCTCCACCAAGTTCAAGGAAGAAAGCTTCCATGTCACCAAAACCACCGGCACAACTTCCACTCTCTGGAAAGCACCACTTGTGTGAATGCACACTGGATGTGCTTCGGATCCGCCCCCGCTGGGGAAAGGAGCCCTAGGCTGAGCCTACCCAGGGAGCCACTATTGCTGCTGCTGCCTCTGCCTTCCATTCTGCAAGCAAACAGCCCAGAAAACCCTGGCCTGCCTTTATCCTTTTGCAGCAAGTAACCAGCAACACCATTTAAAGGGAAAAGGGAGGGCCTGAGAAATTACACAGCTCCCAGGCCAGCTCTGTGCTCTGAGCACCAGCCCATGCCTCTGCATCCCTCCGAGACGGCTCTGTTCAAATAGCGCCCGACTGACACCGTCTTTAAAGGACTTTTCAAATCAAGAATACAAAGCCCATCAAAACAGTTTGGCAGTCATATATGAAAAGTGTCTCTCTGTCAAATAAAACAGGCTTAGTTTTCCTTCCACCAGTCACAATTCCTGTTACGTTTAAATGACCAAAAAAAAAAAAAAAAAAAGGTAATATCATGCAATTCAAAGGGCTCTCACTTTGCTTCAATTAGATAGGGCAGCAAATAAGATTTCTGGCATGCTGGGGAGTAAAATATGGTCTGCATGCCACGTTTCAAGGTTTAGATGATTCCTGCTATTTTTCCTAATATTCATGCAAAAGACCTTCACGTGCACTGGCAGCCTGGTACACACTTGTTGATCCGCACTGTGTCCTTCAATGTGATAACCCCGCTAGGCAAAATACCCCAGAAGGCCTTTGTGGGACACACAACCTGTTGGTATCATTAAAGATGACTTACCTTTAAGTATTCCCAGATCGGAAATTGTACCAGAGAGAAAGGAATCTGGAGAGAAGGTGGGGAAAAAAAGAAAGAAAAAAAATGTTACCAAAGCAAATGAGGTTGTCATTTTTCTTGACTGGCTAAATTAGGAACAGTTATTGCTCTGTAGTGAACTGCAGCTTATTACATTTACAAATCTTTAAGGACACTTTATGGATGCTGCCATTAAATGACTGGTTTCACTAAAGCAATTTTACTTTGTTTATCACATTCCCTGCTGAGAGGTTAATGTATCCTTACCAGGGTGGCCTAGAGGAGCAATAAGCAGCATGATCTAGTGCAGGGACGTTCTTGCCTTGACTCCCTGCCAGGAGAGCTATCAGGATGGTTCAAGCAACACATTCCCAGGCCAGAAAGAACCATCTTCAGCGACACACACTCTCACGAACGATGGGCTAAAAACCACTTCTGCTCTGACCCGGGCTTTGCAAACGGGGCCTCGGCAACAGAGGGAAGGTTTTTTGAACATCCCCCAGCGATCTCAGGTTAACGAGATCCCTTGAGAAATAAAAGTAGGTTAAAAGCTATCAAGTCCAACCAAAACCCACAGGAGAAACTCTGTGGTTATCGCCTCACTCATCACCTATAATGAGAGGTAGTTCTGTCCAACGCGAGTGTGCGTCCCCAGTGAGGCTCATGAGTCCTGCCACGCTTCCCCGGCAGCCTCTGTGCATCTCCAGCTCCTTCGCTGCCTTGGCCCTGATAAAGGCCTCATGACCAAGCCTCCTATCACACAGGAGGAAAGCAAACACACTTCTTCAGCTCTGCAGGCAATGCAGGGCTAATGTGAAATTAGTCCATTGGTCATGGTTGAACATGAAGAAAAGGGTGAGACAGAGGGACAGCAAGAAGCCTAATATTACTGTTCATGGCTTTGCCTTTTCTTGGAGTTCTCTCCTCCTCCAGTCTCAACTCTTAAGTTCTTCTGCCTCTTCCTACTCCTTCCTGCTCCAACAAGACCTGTCCAAAATCCATCTCTGGTGCTTACCCTGCCTTCACCGTCTCCAGCCCTGGTCTCTGTCTCAAGGCATGGCGCAGAAAGGTGTCCCCACGGCAGTACCCACCAAAACTGCACTACATTTGTCTCTGCAGCTCTTTCTGACCCCTTGCTAAAAATGCTTCTCCCCCACTTTAACAGCCAGTCAGCTCCCATTTTAAACCTCCTTCCAAGTATCTGTTTTCTTCTCCTACTCTCTTTTCTTCATGTCCTCAAATATGATGCACGGTGGGTCAGATTTTCACTTCTTTGCATTGATTTTGTTGCTTAGTCTTAGAAAACGTAGAGGCACCTTTTGTCCTGAGAACTGGTAGACATTCCGAATGAGTCACACTTAGTTAATGCATAAATCTTAACTCTTCATAACATGTGTAATGGCAGATTAAAAACATTCAGGATAGAGGTATGAACAGGTTTGTAAAACTAAATTCAGGCTATACCACGGAACGTGGAAATGGTGCCTCTATCCAACACCATAAGAGTTAAAGAGTATTGTCTGCTTCACTGTGTTGCAACTAATGATTAATAAATGAGTCTATTAAGTTAATCTGTCAGGCAAAACTAAGCTTGACAGACACCTGCCACAGAAAATTTGTTATCTATTCAGGCAGGAAATGGCAGTGAGAAGAAATCAATGTCAGTGCTGTACATTGAGCTGACAAACTGAAATCTCAGAGGAAGTTTGTCATCTTGAACAGTATCCCTGGTGGCATCTCAAAGCCCCACAATAAAGGTCAAACATGGCTCTTATTTATCAGGGCCTTGAAACTCCAGTGTAGCAATTAAATTTTGTTTTCAATATTGGGTGAAAAAGTCCAGCTATTTGACAGTAATGTGTGGTAATATATTTACGAGAAGATATATATATATATCCACATGCTGCTGCATCATTGTTGACCTGGAGTTAAATGGCATGATTTCTTCACAATATAAAATGAAAAGCAACATAATATTCTATTATCTAGGCCAAAAAAGAGGGAGGGGAATGAGACAATACCCACCACATTTGCTTCAAATTCATTAAAAAGAGAAAAGGAAATGCTCTATATCCAGCTGTATACCAAATAAAACAAGCTTTCAAATATACAGTCTCAAAGCGTTAATCTTCTGTACTTGTGAATGAGTGTAAGACTACGCAGCTGTTAATAAGACAACAAGGGGAGCTTTTGACAGAATCCCCTTTTCATCTCCATTGCTAGCTAGCAGCATGCAATTGAAGAGGAAGCTTGTTCACACTGTGTTTGCTTTTCAGCCTTCGTGGGGTTTGTCTTCCCAGTCCTGCTCAGCAGGAATCACAACTGGATGGATATTATCGCTTTCACTTCCCCAGGAGGCCCAGAAGATGCTGCAACGCACGGCCTACAGAAAGCCCTGGAAAGGGTTAGGATGCAGGTCAGTGGGATCTAGGCAGCCACATGTCTCCATCCTCCCCAGGATGTCTGGGACAGGGACCTCAGTTTTCAAGCAAACAATGAAGCACCTTCACTTGCATCCAGAAGTTCCTATCAAGAAATGTTCTCCTAAAATCAAAGTCTCCATCTCAGTCTGCTTGAAAACATCCTCATTTTAAAACAGAGCCCACAAAGGCAGACTCATGGGCAGGGGAGCTAAAGGCAGCCCAGCTTCCCACCAGTTTCCTTTTTGTCACCAGATTCTCCAAAGCCCAAAAATAACATGCTGAGCTCAGCACTCTTCCCGTGCCTGGGATCTTCATCACAGCTTCCTGCGACACCGATCCCGCAGCCCTTTTTAAAAGGTAGGTTCGCATTGAAGGGAAGCCCTTAAATCCCCCAAATTACTTCTACTGTCCCCTCATGCACCTATTTTTAAGAAGCCTCCAGGAGTCTCTATTTCCCTTGCAAACTCTGTATTTCTGCCACGTTTCTGTGGCCAGCAGGACCAGAGGGTACCGGGCAGGAAGAAACGTCTGGGCTGCACGCTGCTGTGTGCTCATGTGCACACACCCTGCTTGCACGAGCTGAGCTCCCCTCAGAAACCAGACTGCACAGCCTACGCCCAAAAGTAGGACTAATACATGCAAAGAGAAGCATCTCTGCAAGCCTAATTCATCCCACAATGAAGACAACTTCAGATGCCATGCGAGCCTTCTCTCATCTACCATGACAGACGTGACAAAACTCTCTCAGTCTGGGGACCATTCTCTGTTTGAACAGTTGCTGCATTTACCATTTGAGTCCGTGTAACATTTTGCTTTTTTAAAAGAAAAACTCTTCAGCAATGAACAGAATCGCACCCTGCCAGGCAGCGATATTTATGCCTGAAATAGGCTAAGGCAACAATGAAAATGTGCTCCACACATGTAGGTAACTCTTTGCCAGCAAATATGAAACCCTGGCGAGCTCCACCAACCTCTCATTTGACATTCATATAAAAGAGACAGAGGGTACCAGTTCTCATGTCTGGCCTGATGTTATATAACTGTGCTATTTGTTCAGCACAGTCCAACCTTACACTAAAAAAGAAGAAAAAAAGTGTAAAGCTTCCAGACAGCTGTAAATCATTATTTTAAAATGTTTTATAGGTTAGTGAAATTGTCAGTTACCCTGGCCCCTGCTTTCTTTAGCACCTGATACCTCACTTAATGTAGCAGATGCTGCAGGTTCTTTTTATTTTTACAGATCTCCTTAATTGTCTTCATACATAAGGATTTTTAAATCCCTAAAATCGCTTTTTTATAAGTGAGTTCTAGAAACAGTTGCATTTCACAGTTAGCGAAATAGAAAAACAAATCTTCAGTCCTCCAAAAAATACCAGTCTGCCCTTACTGGAGATTTATCTCGGAACAAAGTCTCCCCAAATAACGCTTAAATAAACAAGAAGAAAAATTAAGAGGGAACTTAAAACTCGTGCCATAGAATTGCATCAATATCAAAAACACAGATAGTGCTTACACTCCTCATAACAGTACAACAACATTTTGAAGCAATTCAAAATTCCCCCATTCAATATGCAATGCTAAATTGCAAGCTGACATCTTCCAGAAGGAAACTGCAGCCAGACAGCGGGGAGGGGAGATGCTGAAGGAGTCGCAAAGAAAAGAGAGACTAGGGGGAGGAGAGCGGGAAGGAAAAAAACAACAGAAAAAAACTCATCAGTGCCTTCAAAACTGGGATTCCCTTCAAAATATGAGGATTCTTTCACATGAAGAGGAAACAGATGTTCATGGCTGGGATTTGCATGTGGCTTTATTCTCTTCTAGCATACAATAAAACTACTCTTCTTCTCATCCTTCAAGCTAGAAATTAAACAGTGGCATGTCATGCAGAGTCCAGCTGTGCTTTCTACCTCCAACCTTTATTAGCAATATATTTAAAAGGCAGAAGAAAACAGAGAGACAAAAAGAAAGGGAGAAACTAGAAAAGCCTAAGAATTGAAAAGCTATGTGGTATGTGTTCTCAAAACAATATAAAATCTACAGATGTTCTTACTAATCTGCGGCACATGTTTGTTTATTCAGGTTTTCTCTGTCTCCAGTTCAGTGGGGCTGCATTCTCCAAAAGAAATAGCTGTTTTTGCAAATGTTAGAGGAGATACCAAAGGAGAGAGCAGCCAAACAGCCAAAGGCTCACCTAGAAAGTGCTTTTTTAACGTCCCTGAAACTGCACCTCCATCCTCAAAACTGTTCTCCCCACTGTTCCCTATATCGCAAAGAGCTGGCGAAATGTTGATGGTTACGAAGATTTTGGTAGCTCTCATGTCACTCAGGCTAATGGCAAGAGCACCCGGCAGCTTCAGGAGAGCTTTCTGCAGTTAGCACGGAATTTTCCGAAATTGCATGTAACCTGCCACGAGCAAGCGCTTGTATGGGGCTCACAAGTATCGGCTTCCCCAGCGCCAGCATCTCTGCACAGAGTGTGCCACGACCATCAGCCAAACCGCAGGTGCCAATGGAGCCTTCTGCGTCGGAATTACAAAAGAGAGTCAAATAACCCACAACTGGGCATCAAAAAATAGGTCATTATCTGAGGATATACAAACCTACAAGTTTCAAAAGACCAATCTTTCTTTTATTTGGGGGAATCTTTGTGTTTTTTTCTTGTTTTTGAAATCAGCCCCTTTATGAGAGATGGTTCTCTTCAAATAGGTTCACATTACAGCAGAATAAAACAACTCTGTTGGCCCGCTGCAGTTAACCCCCAAACATCGCCTCTATGACCACGGTAAATCAGGTTTAGTGTCTTGTCCTCTTAAAATCATTCACATGCTGGCATAATACACCCAGGCTGCGACACACTGGCATTCTACCTATACATATACTTCCCCCAAAACAGGATTTGAAGAGAAAGCACAAGATGAGGCAAGTCTCCTCCTTGGGTATGTCACAGGTTGCACCAATACACATAATTATATAGAGCAGGTTATAAAGCACCAAAGCATTCCTTAGTACAGACTAAAGCTGAAGGTGTAGGAGAGTTTGGCTCAGCCACCTTCAGCAGCATCCTGAAGCTGACAAAGTCACTTATTTTCTTGCAAAACCTCAATTAATACTGCCTCCCAGATCCTACTTGATAAACTGCAGACTCCCCAAAGAACCTAATGAAGGCAATTTGTAATCTTAACATGAATGAAAGGCTGTCAAGGCCATCAGCCGTGTCCTGCGGCTTTGAGAGATGAAAGGAGTGAGCACAGTGAAGGAACGGACAAGTTTATATCTTAAAAATGATAGAAGGCTCTGCTAATAAACACTGAGGCAATTAGAAACAACAGTCTTCAAGCAAACATGACAACTCTAGTATAACAATGACCAGAGAAGATCATCTCTGGCTCTACTTCTAAGAAGCACAATGAAATACCAAGTCCACATACAGTAACTACACAAAGCCAAAGAGAAGTAGGACCATGTGAAAAGACAAAAAAAAGGGGGGGGAGGAATAAAAAAGACCATCATAAGTAGAACTCTGAAGTTGCATTTGCTAAAAACAACATCGGAAACTCCTTCAGTGTTGAATGGGTGCCTCCCCAACACCGTCTGGGAAAGAGGGACAGCATTCATGAGGGCAGAAACACCAGTCTCGACATTGTTGAGGGTACCATTAAAATGCAGCTTTCTGCCGATGCAACAGCAACTTTGAGTTATTCTGCAGTTCCCTCACTTTCAAGTTATTGACAATAACCCTGCTCCAGCTGAGGAGACAACTGCAAGCTCTAAATGTGCAAAAATACAAAATATCTGAACTGTAAGCATTATTCCGATTCAAACATCCACTAATCCTCAAATAAATATTTGCACCTTGCTTCCTCTGTTTTTCCAGCTCTAAAACCAAAGTAATTCCACTTGTCACCTGGCATATGTGAATGTTTGGAAGTAAATTCCTTTATGAGACAAAACATGACATGCCCTGCAGGGTTGCTTAATTTGGTTACAAGCCATTATCACAGATGTCTTTTGGACCTGTGTGATAGAAGTTCACATTCAACAGGTTTTTCTTTTCAACAGTGCTGCACACCGATTAGAAGGGGAATGTGAAAAGGGCATTAGGCAGAGACAGATAAATAGGTTGTACTATAAAAGGGAAATTCTATCCAGTTTCCCCTCCACTAGAAAAAGAGTTTGATGAAACAAAAAAGGGACAAAAAAGAGTTTTTCTTGAGAAGCCATGTTGACTAGCAAAGGAAAAAACACACAGATCCGCCGTGACTACGTGTTTCCAACCATGGGAGTAAGAGAAGCATTGCGACAGGCCTGTGAACCTGTCTTGTGTTGAACTCAACTCAAAACTGTAACCTCTCACAAGGGTGACAGAGATCATCACTGGGCTGTTGAAGCTACTTCTTCAAAGGAACAAATTAACAAAGAAATACATTAAAAGCTTTTAAAATCTCATCTTCTGCACCAGCCCCATACTTTGCTGTGAGGACAGAAAAGCTCTATTAGAAATTGTCTAAGGTTAGCCAAATAAACTGATCTTGCTGGACTTCACACAGGCATGGGATCGATCAGGCCCTAAAAAGGCAAACACTAGACATGTTCTCTCCTCATCCTCCTCCTCCTCCTCCAGCAGACGAGCACAGAGGAGATGTCTGTTTTGCTATTCCCTCTTTAAAACAACACATAAAAAAATCTTCAGCAACGAAGCAAATATGCTAACATCAATTTGTACATGCTGTTTTTAAGGCACAGATAAAAATCTGGTAGGCTAAAAGATGAGTTTAGCAGCTCTGGAAGAATGAAGGTATTGTTTAACAGGAAGCAGATGTATGTCAGATGGCAAACTCATTAAAGTGTCCCATCGTTAAAGGAAACAGGATAACAATGAGCCATCTGAAAAAACGTGAACTGATCAGGAAATACACATGCCGCAGCTAATCTCCTATTTATTGGTAGGTAATGCCTTTAAGTCATGCACATGCATTGAGTTTAGGACCATGAAGGCCTAATCTTTGTTCTCATGAAAAAAACATAACAGCAGAACCCGAGAGCATGGAATAGAGCATTTCTGGAAAAAGCCTTCTGAGGGAAAAGCCTAACATTTGGAGAAACTATTACACAACTGTGCGGACACACATGTATGGTTATGTGCTGCTTTTCAGAAGCAGCTGGATTCTGCTGCTGAAGCTGAAATTCTGAAGTTTTGAAGATATTTCATGTCCATTTTACATATATGCACTATTTTTAGCTTGAAAATAATTAAAAATTTGCCTTATAAAAGGTAACTAGTAAGTGAGACCCTCCAAGTACAAACATAAAAATCTAATCCAAGAAAATAAATTTATAGGAAGGCATTTGACTGACAAATTCACATTCAACATCACATAGTTGAAAATTTCCACAAAGAGAGTTTTTTTGAGTGAGATGCAAGGAGCTGAGCACTAAGAATTAAACAGCATGTTTGTCTCATAAGGCAGGTAAATCTGCAGACAGGGCAGGGAGTAGTGCTTCATCCACCAAATATTCAATCAAACAAACCACGCAACAGTGCAGTTATAACTTCATTGACCCTGGCATAAGAGTCCTGTCCTCAGAGTAACAGCTGTTAAAAAAATTAAGAGAATGAAAGGAAACCTGCCTCTCCCTCGCTTGATGTTTCTCAATTTACAGTGATTTTGTTACAAGTAACTTGTTACTACATTATGATTACAAATACAGCCCAGCAGCTCTTATCATAAAAATTCAAATGTCTCTCACTGGTGGCTTTTTGGATGTCATTAGAAAAACTTCATGCAAAGTTTTTGGATCAGGAACCATGCTCAAAATGGACAAAAAAAGAGAACAGATACAAGGATGCCAATACACAGCATGAGGATGAAACTATTTGGATACTACCTTCGTAGAATGCAGGGAGAGTCAAAGTCATGGTGGGACTCCATGCTAAAGATGCACTTTTTTTCTTTTTTTTTCTCCAACCTGCAAGGCAGAACCGGTTGCAAATTCCCTGCTTTTAGAGAAACTGATATAATAGTCCTCCTATTAGCTATATTAAAGCCCAGACTGTGCAAAACATTTAAGAATAAGCTAAAGTCCCAATGAAGTCTGTGCAATTTAAGCATACGCTTTCAAACGTCTTAGCAAATGCACATTTAAGTTTTGCTAAATTGCTAGCCCTCATAACTATGAAAGGATCTTCCTGCATATTTGCCTTTTTGTGGAAAAGGAGAACTAGACAGGTAAAAGTTGCTTTAAAAAGGAGGAAAAGCTACCCAGGTGTTAGAATTATTCCACCAAGTCTAAGGCAAAACCAACAGTTGCAGCAACAACTACTGCAACACAATACAACTGGGCAATAGTAACCCAGGTTGAAGCTTTTGGTTTCAGAGTGGAAGACCCACACAGTACTGTTGACAAATCTCACACCATTATCTCCATCATGTGGCAAAGAGAAAAAATGCAGATTAACATCATATTCAGGAAATGCTGCTCACATAAAGATATCTGATGTGCTTGACACACAGGCAGACACATGTTTATATGTGTATACATAAAGAATTTGGGGACTATCTCTCAAAGTGGGGCATTGCTAAGCTTCCTTGAGGGCCTGGATGTTTTCAGCTATTTACTAGGAGCTGTATCTGCACTGCAAGCCACAGGTAAAAGAAGAGACAGACAAAGTGCTTAAAGTCTCAGTGGGGACCCCCACATTGAACCTAAGAGGAAATGCAGAGCATCCTTCAGCACGTCCAAGCTAGCGGTCCTAAAATGCACGTCAACACAGACAGGGTTAAATAACTGATCTTTCTTTGTAAGCCCCTTGAAAGACTTCACCATATGTACTCTCTCTGTTCAGTGTTAGCTGAAAAGGAGTTGATTCTGTAAAGCACTAAAACACATGTCTAATATCCCACCTCTTTACAGCAAAGCACTTAAATGTGTCCTTAAATCCTGTACACGAGTCAGACCATTCCGTATGCCTGAAATCAAAGCTGGATTATTTTCTTCCTTTTTTAATAAACCTTTAGTCCAAACACATGACAGGGCCTTCCAGAAATTAGCGAGTAAAATTACTTGCTTATGTTACACAGGGGGACCGACTACCTTAAGAAAATTGTCTCTTCCAGCCTTAATGTATTAAAACACAAGAACCTTCTGGTTTCCAGAACCTCAGCTACAGTCCCAGAAACTTCAATCATACTCTACGTTACAAAAGACCTAATCTAAAATCAATTAAACTGAACTGAACAATCCCAACAAGCACTTGCTCACAATGCAAATGAACAGTTAGGCAACTCATGTACAGATACAGGAAGGATGGATCCCATGTTATTTATTTATTTATTGATGGTTTAACCAATTCTGCAGACTCTAACTATTTAAACAGGAAGCCCCCCGGGCCCAGCAGACCTCCCTGGCTACGCAGCTGGAGAGCCGCTCCTAGCGGAGCCTTTTTCCCACCGCCAGCCCAAGGTGGCAGCTGGACAACGTCAGGTTCCCGTACGGCCACCTGGGACCCGCTGCCCTCCCAGGTGCCGAGGGGCCACGTGTCACCCTGACCCCCCACGCTTCCAGCCTGCCCGCAGGCCGGGAACGAGCGCTGAAGGTGCCCGGCTGCATCCGCAGATCCGGCACGCCGGGAGCAGGAGGAGCTGCCTTTCCAGAGCCTCTTGCAGGCTCCCCCTAAGGAGTCAGACTCGGACAAACAGGGATGTTCTTCGCTCGGTCACCCCGAGGGGCTCTTCACACAATGGCAGCTAGCTGTTGTTCTAGGAAACCCTGGTTAGAGCTACAATCAGCAAAGTAGACGCTATTAAGCTTCCACTTTGC
Organism: Nothocercus julius; assembly: GCA_013398735.1. Lineage (NCBI taxonomy): Eukaryota > Metazoa > Chordata > Aves > Tinamiformes > Tinamidae > Nothocercus > Nothocercus julius. The sequence goes on from VZSV01000005.1 coordinate 11,614,122, forward strand.
GAGTATAAATCATCCCCTCCATGCTTGGCAAAGCACTTAAGCACATGCTTAACTTTAACTATTGCTGAATAGGAACAAGATTACGCTTTAGAAACATTAAAGACCAGACCCAAACAAGTTTTTAGACTCCTTGCTCTTCTTTACGCTCCCAACTTCCCATTAATCTCAGAGCTCTTCCAGAGCTGGAGCTGTGCCAAAGTGTTTTGTTGAAATGACGCCTAAACAAAGTTTTCTGTTAATTTGGGGCTGCAACCAATGTGCTGAACGAAGAGAAAAGCCAACAAAAATAGCCTACACTTTTCTGTGGGTTGCTTTAGATATACAATAAAGAACTCGAAGTGACCTCAAACACCAAACACGGCATAAAGTAACAGTTACACAACTGCAGCTCCACCAAGAGGTTCTTGCATTAGGAAGAGGCCCCTGGCAGTAGGAAAACCCAAGGACCAGCGTGACATCCAGGGCTCCAGGTGAGCCGGACTGCAGCAGCTCCAGGGAGCTCCTCTCTCAGGCAGCAGCTCTGGGGACAGCATCTGTTGCACCGATGGCTCCTTTAAGGAACCAACTTCTGCGGAAAACATCGATCCCAAAAGGAGAGAGCCAAACGGCCGCCCACCGCCGTGCGGTGTCTCAGGGGAAAGGGATGGGAAACGCTGCTCTCGCAGCCTTAATTCATTTAGAGGCCACTTCACATCCAGAAGGTTCCTCTGAGATGATTGCTTTTCCTCATGGGTGTTGCAGCCACGTCCAACGCCCATCATAGCCAAGCAGCAGGATGGCCAGGTCCCTGCCCTCACGGGTAGCGCTGTAGAACAGTGCAATGGTCTAAGTCTCTTTGACCAGTATGGATTCTTGTTTGCTGGATATGCAAATATCAACTACTGTTTTATATCTGAACCCTAACTAGTCTTCCTAGTGGTACTCTAGCTGGGAAACACAACAGCAACAACCGAAAAATTTTCATGATCAGGCAACACTTGAGGCATCCAATACAAAAATGGAGCTGGGAGGAAACAGCCTTACACCAACACAAGGAATCTCCAGTAATTTTACCTGTTTAATGCACAGTATTTGAGTATGTGTGCTGAACATCTGCTTGAGGAACCTACTTTCTAGATAGGGCTCAAAAACTGGTTTCTTTCTGCAGCAGCATCTGGCTGCTTATCCAACTGCCACCCACAGACCCAGTAATAGGTACCTGAGTACATGAGTACCTAACAATGCCTTTTCCAATAGAATGCTAGTAACATGTTGGGCTGAAAAGGAACAGAGCGGTGCTAGCAGCATATAAAGTATCCAGGCGACTTCAACAGAACTTTTTCCAATGAGGTTAGCACATTGTACACTGCCTTTCCCAAAATTCTTCAGCCTTGATGCATTTTAATTACATTTTTCATGTATCTTCCTTGGGAATTTCTAATTTGTGCCAGGACATTCTCTTCACTTAAGACACTTGCAATTCTTATCTCCAAGTAAGTCCTAATAAATCACTTCAGACAATAAAACCAAAAACTGCCTAAATGACATGAGAGCAAAAATCAACTTCGGTCTTCAGTCAAAAGCTGTAATATTCCTAACACCTTTCTTTAAATAGTACTACCAAAAGCTGGTAGTGGTCTTTGGGATCATGGAGAGAATTAACAAACCTGAAGTGTGTTGATTCTTCATTCACATGTGTGACTTGAAAAGGCCGACTGACACGAAGCCAGTAAATGTTGTGACTTTCTTTGGAAGTTCTGCAGTATTACCAGTGTTTTAGGCCTTCGACTAAGATCAGGGTGGAGGAAGTTCCCAAATCTGTGCTGAAACGCCTGTTACATTGAAGAGGAATTTCCAGGGCACCAAGAGAATCAAGACAAAATTAGTTCTATAACAAGGACGAGCTGCTTCCACCACCACCGCAGCGCATGCCCAGGACTAGCTGGGAAGCTCCCTCTCTGAAAGCAGAACCCAGCACCAGGAAGATCCCGTCTGCATTTCCAGACACTGAGCAACAGCCTTTACAAGACAATGCTGATTTAAAATAAATAGATAAAAGGGTAAAGAACTTGCTCCTTTGCTTCGCAACATAGAGCAGCTTAGCAAGATAGATGACAAAAGCCTTTACTGTGGCAGAACAGTTAAATACAATCACAATAAAATTCCACCTGTCAGCTCCAAAATCACCCCACATGTAGAATTTACACAAGCTGAACCAGAGCCGGTTCAGGGCATGTCATAACAGTTAGTCATTTCTGCACTGCGCACTGTTAAAATTGGCCTCAAGATGAATTGAGTGCCTGTAAAGGGCAACCATATTTCAAGCAAACTGGGACACGCTTAGGGTGGTTGGACTGCCCCTTCAGCTGCATTCCACACTGTTCAATTTCTGCCACTTGGTTTCGCAAAAAATATTTCCAGCGCACTTCCAAAGAAGTCTGCAATCCAGTGAAAACAGTCAGCAGTGGAACTTCAAGAGCAGGAGGGAGCAGAAAGCTTTTAGTTTATACTGAAAGGATTTTGCACAGCATTCTCCAAACCTACGCTCCCAAGGGAAAAGCAAGGCTCACAAATACTCTTTCCTCACCTAAGTTGTCTGCGATCTGTCAGTACCCGTAAACTAAACTATGGTCTTTCCCATCTAAATAGCATTGAAGGAGGTTTTTCGAATGGCTGCCTACTTTGTTTTAGTTACATCTTTCAACAAAAGCGATTTCTGGCTGTAGGAGACAATGTTGCTCCAATTTTAATAAAAAGGGCACTCTCAATGGTTTCATGCACACACAGGTTTTCTTGAGGACTGTGAGGCTTGAATCGCATGCAAAAGACTCCTGAATCAAGCCAGCAGTACTGAGCACCTTCACCCCATTTCTGCATCTACTTTATTTCCCCCTACTTGATCGCCTGAAAGTATCAAGCACCGCCCTTCCCAGAAACCTGCACATCAGAAAAGTCAGTTTGACCAAAACAAATAGAAATTCTCTTAGAGCTAAGAAATCAGTCCAGCAATAATGCAAGATTAATAGTAATAAAACGTTTTAGGTTTTTTTAGGCATGCGACACAACCTATATGCTGTATCTGCACACCACATACACACTTTGAAGACAGAAAATTACAATCAGCAACCAATATATTTTTCAGATGCAGCAACTAGAACTGAGCTGTTAGTAGTAATTTCACAGTGAAGGCTGCAATAAAGCCCATGTCCCCTTTACTTAAACAACTGAATTAAGTCTCCAAATGCTCTGGTGCACAGGGCAGACATTTCTGTAATACAATTTTAGTCAGGTATTTGCACAACTTGAAGACATATGTTTTTGTAAATTATTTGCTTTTAAAATGTTTGCTATTCTCATGTTTCTCTGGATTTTACCAAATAAATCATTCCTTTTGCACAACCCTAAAAAGTAGATTTCAGGCATTTCCAAACTTTTATCAAAAAAGAGGGACAGACACAGAGAGAAAATTGGGTATTTTAGGTCTCCTCTTATTCCAAATAATATACATAAGCATACGAAGTCCAGCCAGCTGGACTACTTAAAACATCCTTTTCTTTCTATTTGTGCATGCTTCCACCATCTATTTTGGAAAATCCACTATTTGGAGAGACAATAAGAAGCACGAATGGCAGAGGGGGCCACATAAGATAGGCAGTATCCTCTGAGGCCAAAGGCTCCTCTGGGAATAAGGCATCGTGCGGGGGACGACCAGCGCATTAGCAAAAGGTGTAACATGGAAAAGGCAGCAGCAATTTTGTCGTAAGACAATTTTGTACCAAGCGCTTCACAGACAAACTGGAGATTTGCCCCAGGACCTGCAAATACGAGAAGGAAAGCAAATATAATTGCTTAGTTCACTTAAAAAGAAATGCAGCACAGACACTGCAAGTTTAAGTGCCACTTTGGTGACAGTTTATCCGTGCTATATAAATCATTTATACACCTGACACAGCTCATTTCTTCTTTTCATGATAATTATAGTTTTAGAAGCCTCATTTAAGGGGTGCAAATTAATTCCCAAATTCCACCTGCTGTCAAAGAGTGTATTTTATTAGGTGATTAATTACCTTCAGGAGCACTTCAGGAGACACCTTGGAGGCAAACGAAGATTGCTGTGACAGCTTCTTTAAGATATGGCTCAGTTCCTGAAGCCCGATGAGCCCAGAGATAAAATAACTGCATGCAGGTGTTAGCATCTACAGTACCTTGGGATGTTTTCAGTTCAGAGCAGTACATCTCCCCTCAGAAACATGCAAATATTTGCCTTGATACTGTAGCCTTCGCTTTGTGAGAAGCTCCATATGCTGCCTGGCATTGGCCCCACACCCACAGCTAGGTAGAAGGCAAAGGCAGCCGTGGGGACCACTCTTCCCTCAATCTCAGTGAGCTCCTGCCATCCCCTGCACTCAGTGCTCAGACCACCTGGCCTTCTACAGCCTCTGTCGCTGGGTACAGAAGGCATAAGACTGTTTTAAAACTCCTGAGCACAAAATATTTTGGGAAGTTTTATATAAAGCAATTATAGATTTTAAACTATTCTCTGTAATTATTTTTAATTTGCCTCTCTTCTCTAGCCAATAAATACAAACTACAGGCTGCCCATTTTGCTGTCTGTTACGGTGTGTTACCATAAGCACATTCTGGTGTCTGCATACAGAGGAAAAATGTAACACCTTGATCAAATTCAGCTGTGAGATGACAGGGCATCACACAGCTTTTCAATGGAGTCCTGGGGTCAGCAAGCCCGCATGCACGCAGGCAATGAGCTAAAAACATAAGGTGTTTATCACATAAAAATCTTCATTGCTTCTTTATTAAGTAGAGAGTTCAGAGCATCAGTACTAACCTGCAATTAAATACCTGAACAGTTCTAATATGGGTCTGTAGAGTAAATTCGGATTTGGAGAGCACTGGGCATTTGGCCCCCTCTGTGGCAAAGGCGGGGGTAAAATTTTATGATAATTTTTTCCAGTCTCCTTGCTAGCATTTCAGAGCTCTACACCGACTATTACCTGGTGCTTCCAGGAGATCCAGTCCTTCACAAAACAGGAGAAAGTTCTACACGTGAGCAAGTGTAACTCATCCTTTCAGTCTAGCCTGATGTAAAAAGACTGCATCGAAAACAAACCATCACAGTGCAGAATGGCTCATGCACACACTAAATTCAGGTACCTCCACATGATATAATCACCTTGACATGTCATTTAGATACTGAGGAAATCTCTACAGAAAAAAAAAAAATCAGGGACACAAATACAGAGTTTAACATATTTAATGGACTTCATCCACCTTGTTTACTGCAGACTCTTATTCTACGCTGTGACACACTGTCACAGGCTTATCCTATGACTGTGACACACAGTCACAGCAGAGCTGGCCCCATTCCCTTGAATTTCTCACTCACCTTTTCTTACAACTATACCACCTGCCTTTGCCTGGAATTACAGGCCCATGAACAAAACAGGATTTGAAGGGCCTTCATTCTCAACCAAGGCAAGAACTCTCCCCAACACCCTCTCTAACCTTTTTTAATGGTTGCTTGTAATGGGTGGACTGCATGGACGATCCCCTTGGGTGTTGGGTACTTCCTCAGAACAATTTTAGTCATCATTTTTTCACCTTCTCATCATAGACGCAGAAATGGATTTTTCCTTTCCCCTTTGCAGAAAGTTTTCAAGTACACTATGTCTTTATTTATCATGTTTCTTCCTTGTGGCTTTCCCAATGCTTTTCCAGCCTTTCACATACAAGAATATCAGTCTCAAAGACAGACAAAGGCAGCTCTTGCTGCACACTTCATCAACAAGCTCAAACCAGACTGTTAACAAAAGCTGGTCAAGTGTAAACCAGCATTAAGCCTTCAATCCTGGGAGTAAAGAAAAAGTCAAAGCAATAGTCTAAGAGAGATTCTTTCCTCTAACAGGAAGAAATTTCTTGTCCTATATTTGGATAGTAAGATGGTACAATCTCATTTTAGTATCTGTGGAAGGAGAAATGCCAGAGCAGAATATTTCTGAGGTGAGAAAAAAGGATAGAAGAACAGATTTTTAAAATCTGAGGATATATTAATCTCTCACAAACTAATAATGAAAGACACACAGTATTCTCGGGCACATTTCACATAGCTGAGAGTACACAGCTGATGGCAGGATTCTACAGAACTCTGCAAATCCCATTCAAAGCCAGAGAATATCTAACAGGACTCATAGTTTTTAAGATGTGGACACGACACTCAATCTGACTTTCTATTTAAAAAAAGTTTAACTGCCTCAGCTGAAACAAGATCAGAAAAATACTTCCCACTCTTTTATAAAAACAAACAAACAAACCCCAACAACAACCAAAAAACAAAACCAAAAAACACTTTAAAGCCAATAAAAACACCACACAAACCTCCCAGAAAAACAACCAGATCACAGTGAAGATCAAACCAAAGCTTACTGCTCCACTGCTTCAAATCTGCCCTTGATTAAGTATGGAGATTTCTAGCACTCAACAGTTGTTATAAAGTTAGATAGACGTCTCATCTGAAACATCACATTAACGCAGGAGCAATTAACTAGTGCTGACAAACACTGTTCTACAAACCTACTTCGATTTTAACCCATAACGTATGCTGGAAACTTCCAGTCAAACATTTCATATTCTCTCTTTTGCCCACATACGCTTGTTATTAAAACCACATGTGGGCACTGAATCATTTCATGGTTCGTTTACAGACAAACATGCAGAAAATTGTGGGAAACAAGTAAAACCCAAAGAGTTTGCGAAAGGCTCTGCAGTCTCAGACAGGCTGAGGTGCAGAAGCTTGAGCTACAAGCCTAACTTATTCTGGGGCTCAAAAATGAACACGAAGTCATCGCATAACATACTCTTAATGTCAATGATGATGGTTAGCAACATTGGTCACTGTAGCAAAACGCAACGTACGTGTTCAACTGTTAGCTCAAAAAGCCTTAAGTAAGGCAGTAGAATGGACTTTAATTTATGAAACCGTTCTGGGAATCAGGAGAATTACCCAACTGCATAGGAAGTCAGTAGCATAACCTCAGGCAAAGCGTTCAATCTTTATGGAGCTGACAGCTGAGAAAAATGGTAGGTCTTTGTCTTACCCGTTTGGACTGGAAGGTCTCTGGCTCCCAGATAACCTCTTGCTGTGAGTGCAGCCAGTAGGACAACAAGGCCTTGATTTTCATTGGGTTTCTATGGATTATTCATTTAGAGCAGTGGCTGAAGGACCCAAACATAACCTGCCTGGTAGGATGCGCAGTGATCACATGCATGAAGTCCACCTGAGAACAAAACTTCCCTTTCCACTGCAGATTACTGTTGCATTCAGAAGCAAAAACTCCTACAAGGGAGAGGCTGGGCAAGTATTTTCTATAAGAACACATCTCAGCTATGGACCTCTCCTCCAGCAACACAAATCCAAGGTATGCCAGCAGATCCCCCGTTCTGCTTTGAAGCCTAGAGCAGCGTGTATACGATCCAGGGTTCCTGCTAGGCGCTCTGTGAGGATTGTGAGGGGCCAAATCCTGGCACTGCAATACAATCCTTGTATCTGCAAGAACTGAACCTTTCTCTTAGGGGGGTGGTGGTAGATATTTGTAAGAGACTTTCCATAGAAACTAAATATTTGAAGTTAAATTACTAAATGGTGAGGTACTTCATCACTTGATAATTTAAGTCCTACAGGAGACTTCTCAGGGAGGCAATTCTAACCAGGCTGCTACCTATTACAAAGCTTGGCATAAGGTAATTTGTGAAGAATAGTGAAGATGAGCACAATAAATTAAAGTTTAAAGCCTCATAAGCCCTCCAGCCACGTAAGTGGTAGGTACACATTTCTAGTAAGAACACTAGGCTACCTGTAGCTTGGCAAGGTTGGCAGTGACATTTGAAAGCACTCATGAAAATCTCAGATCTCAGCCTTCCACTGATGTTTCACCCTTGCTCCTATTGCTCCTTTGCTCCACAGTTTCACACAGATACGTACGTAAAGCTGCATCCATACTGCATAGCTGATTCCTGGAGTGGAAAAAAAAGAAGAAGTTCCTATGATGGTACCTCTGCTGGGTGGTTGGAAAGGTACTTGGGAAATGGGAAGATCACAAGATTAGCAAGCATGTAACAAACACAAATAATATCTGTTAAGATTGCTGCAATAATTCCAGAACTAATGAAAGAGGCTGCTTTAGTGCCACAATTCTAAACACTTACTAAATTTCTTTTCTGATCAAAATTTTGGGGCATTAAGACACTGTGTTCACTACTACTCTAGCAAGAACTGTTCACTTGTTTTCCTCTTGCAGTACAGGTGAGTAGCAATCTAAGACAATCCTTTTCTTCTGTGTGCTTCTCTGAAGAGAAACAAAGCCTTATCCATAAGGAAAATCCATAACGCAGAGGGAAAGAACTTTATAGCGCAATCTAAATATTCATCAAAGCCCTACTTGTAGCAGCAGGAACTTACAGGAACTTAGCACAAGCAGGCAGGTGGGATGGATAAGAATTTATGGGATGGCGGTAGATGTATTAAATATCGCACAGTCTTCAAAGCACAGGTAACACTGAAATGGGATTTACAGACACAGTTGATTGAAAGTATGTACAGTCTCAGTCTATACTGAGTGCTTTCACATATTAAAACACATTCAGAAGATACCATCTGCTGTATATAGGCACTGGTAAGCAAAAGGTTTTCTGTCAGCATTAAGTAGAGCCATTAAAGGATATACTGGGGTAAAGGCTCATGATTAAAAGGGAGCACTGCTCAACTCTACATCCCTTCACCCAAAGGCAGTCCTGCAAGCTTGATTAGAAAGTTAACTCCAACAGTGCCTTCTGGACTGCCTCCATGTTCACGATACTTCCATTTCCAAAACTCACAAAATATTTTTGCTAGGATATTTTAATGTCATTTCTTTCCTGTGAAAGGACAATTTAATCATTTCTTTCTTACGTAACAAATTTCTTGTATCTCCTGATTATTTTCAAGGGAAAAAATACAAGCAAGTGAGAAAGAGGGTATTAGTAATTTCCTGTTAATTCAACATGCTTCATCAAGTAAAGAAAACCAGGATATCTTCCATCTATATGCCTAGAAGCAGTCTGATCCTGCAAACATCCCATTCAAGCAGTTCACACTCAAGTTAACAAGAGTTTAGAGTGCAGAACAGTTCTTAACATACAGAAAAAGCTAAGTATTCTATATTTTCTTGTAACTTTCTTGTACTATAAAAAATATTTCAAAACATGCTTGTACAAAAATCTTTTCCATTTCAATAATTTGGAAAGTTAAGACGTGACTGACTAGAAAAGCTTTATGGTAACAAAATGCTACCCAGTTTTACTGACTCTGATCCAAACTGTAGCCTGGGTATCCGTTTTCAAACAGACTTAAAACACATTGGGAGCTTTATGTTCTCTTAATTGTTATTAAGATGCAGAATAAACTTAATTACAGAAACACCTTTGATAGAGTTAAACAGTACTGCTCGTAGGAATAAGATCACGAATGGCAGAAATAACATTGACGTATTTACATAAAATCTGACTAACTACCAGTGCAAAAGCTTAAAAACAAGAAGCAAGGACCAGATGCTTTGAAAGACAAATATTTCTAAGGCCATTCTAGCAAGTTATTTTCTATGGATACAGTTAATTGAAAATAAAGCAACAGCAGTAAATTCCATCTCTGCAAACTAGGTTTGCAACTATTTTCACTGTTGTTAAGGACCATTACAACCCAATGCACATACAACAACAAAAAATTCTATTATTTTTGCTTTAAACTGCCTGATCCTCTTTTATAGACTTTATTCTTGCTATTTCAGGAATTCCACTCTAATAAAGTATGGAATTCTGCTGCTCGAGAGTAAAATCCATAACTAAATCTCCAATTAAGTGGTCTCATATCTACCAGGAAAAGGAAAAAGGTATCTCAGAACTGGGACACGGCTGGATACAGGCAGATACCCATAACGATTACTGAAAGCACATCTGGGCTGGCAAAGTTCAAGGATATTTTCTAGCAACAAGCATTCCTTATTTTTAATCCCTGAGTGGTTTTAGGAGTGCCCATACTGTACTTTAAAGTTGTTAATCTCCACAGATATTTGGACTATAGCCCGTGTATTTTCAGGGGGTACCTGAGACAGAATAAGTGACAATACAGGGCTGTTACAGTAAAACTCCAAGCTTTTACCATGGAATGGGCATAATCCAAATTTCAGTGTCAGTGCTGGGTTTTGCCTTCCCCCAGCTGCAACTACACACTGTCTGCATGGTAAGATTTTAGATAATCACCTGGGCAATAATACTGAATCAGTACTAAGGTTTTCTTCTCCATAACCTGGCTCCAATAAATGTGATTATTTTTATACAAAAAAGAAATGTATGTCTCTGGGACACCAGTAAGTAACAGAAGGCTGGCAATTCCATGGGATATTTATTGACGTATTGTAACTGACTGTAAAGAGGTGGATCTTTACACTAGTTTACTATAGAAGTGGTGCCCTCTTTTCCCCCTCAGCTTTTGAGCTCACAGGCTAATATTAAGCAACAGCTAAGGGCTCTGGAGCTCCCGCTGGGAGCATTGCTGGGATGCTGCAGGGATGGGTGAGAGTTTGGGGATGTCAAAGGATAACATGGGAGTTGAATGAGGATCCAGAGTCTGGGAGTCCAGTGCACATTTACTAAGCCTTAACGTCCATCTCCATGGGGAAGTTCTGTGGATATCTCAGTTGCACGAGCATTTTCATGCTCGCAGTACTACTTAGTCTTTCCTGGCCACAAAATGGTCTTCCTGGCTGTTTGGAGTCCTTATGTCCTGCCAAAAAGATGGGGAAATCAGTGAGGCTGACAGGCCAGCAGCCGTCTGAGGAACAGCTGCAGAGAGCCTTAGAAGTTCCATGGACCTTCAAGCTGATTAAAAATAGAAATAATTTAATCAAGGTCACATTTTTCCTCAGAGAGAAAGAAGGAATTCTCTTTAAATACACAGTATTTTGTTACAGTAAAAGTATTTCCCTGTGTGAGCAATTCATAGGCCTCGGGAAAATAAATATTTTAAGTTGTCCTCAGTCCTACTGCTTCCAGATCTGCATTTCCCAGGAGACTTGGAGATCAAAACTTAATGTCAGCAAGCGGTCCCATGTTTCAGTGTGTCCCAATGGATACACTCTAGCTAAACATGACAGGAGGAGCCAAGACTCCATACCTCATTTTAGGCTAGGAATGTGCAAATAAAACCCCTTTAGAAGCCAAGAGGTGGGGAGGCCTCTAAAAATACCCTCCTAAGATCCATGTGCCACACACAGGACATAGAGCTCATTGGACATGTAAAAGGGATCCATAAGGTCAGGTCTTAGCACAAACCCTATGGGTGGTAATGGGTTTTGCTCTTCTCTCACATCAGGCCTCTGAGTAAGAGCACAAGAATTTTCTCTTCCCAGAATCTTCTCCACGTACATATGGAGCAAAATCACAAGGAAAAAAATGTTTTAACTTTCAAGTAATGCAAAGTGAACTGCAATTTAGGAGGTCAGGCAATTGGCAAGCCAATAAACATTCGTCTACAAAGTCTGCAGTTTACAATTTTGAAAAAGGAACCTTGGAATTAGTTCATTCCCACTACAAGCTGTTCAACAGTTGTGAAAGCCACTGAAATAACAAAACCTTCAAAATAATCTCTGAAAATACTAAGCACTTTTCCTCCAGCAACTGTCATTATTTGCTTTGCAGAACACGCACACCAGGTGGAGCATCTACATTTTACTCCATCAGTTTAAAAGCTCTAAATATGCCTCATAACATGGGGAGGGTTTCCCAGCTACCTACCTAGCGCAAATCACACATCAGATCCTTCTACTGGCTTCTTCCTACCAATACCACCCCCTCTTGCTCCCTACTACTACTTGTACATTTTAATTAAAGATGGTGGGAATTTCAAAAAAAAAAAAAAAAAAAAAAAAAATTTGGCAATCCCTTGAACACGCAAAAAGGAAGATATTTCTGAGTCAGATACTTAAAAGTTAAAGAGCTAAATCCATATTTAAGCACTTAAGCAGGCAGCCTGGCTTGCTTCTGGAAGCACTAAGTATACAAATCTCCTGCACTGCCGTTCCTGGGAGTTCTCCATGTCTGGTACTTTTGGGGAGGGAATGAAGGGAAAATGGAATCATAGGTGAGAGGCCACTTTTCCTTTCTGGGACCTGTGAGAATACACACAATTCCTGTGGTCTGCATTAGTTAATTCCTAAGCTGCTGATGCAGGTACTTCGGATTGTCAAGAAAACTGTGCTTTTACATTCCCTTCTTTATGATCCCTTCTGTTGATGTAAATTAACAAAAGGGGGCAGTTTGTAAAACCATAGATATTCATACACTTAGCTAAGAGCCATCACACTTGGTGGTCTGGAAATTTTTAAAAGGACACAAAACTAAACATATGACTTGGACAAGAGTAGGAAAGGTACACTTAGTAACTCTGAGCACAAAACATAAATGGGCAGATGGAATTTTTCCTAGCTTTGGCTGCAATAAATACATCTCAGGGTTAGAAGGGTGATAAAGCTGTGGAACAAGGAGGCATTCTTGCCTGATTTTGAAGTTTTTGTTTGTGCCCAATGGCTTAAAAAATTGTTCATCCTTCCTTGAAGACCACATTTGCAATGCTGTACCATTGCCAGGGTGAGGAAGAGGTTAAGTTATTGGATGGATAAATTCCAACAGCACAGATTTATGTTTGCCTGACCTGTGGTTCTGTGCAACATAGCGAGTCAGATGCTTTACAGTGAAATAAAGTACTAAGTATACACCAAAGATTTGTTGCATCTTGCCTTTCACCATACTGAACATAACAGGGCCTTTAGGATCTCTGGCAGAGTTCTCTCCCCATGGTTTGCTGATACCAAACATTTATTTTTATCTTCCTTATCCAAAAGGTTGCTTTTTTTTTTTCCCCCCCCATTTCTTTACTTTCTTTTTCTCAGGGCATATGGAATACTTAGAAAAGGTGAGTTTATTGCCAGTCACAGTGCTCACAACCCACTGAGGTTTATCAGCCCCTTAAATCACACAACTGTGCTGCCTTATTCAAGCACACTCCTAAAATCCTGAATGAAGCATCAACAATCACGAGACAGGCTCTCAAAAGCATGGGAATGAAAACAAATACACCAGGGCTCCGTTGCTGCCTGGTGTTTGAAACAGAACCATACCACCTATTTTACTTCCCAGTGATTTTTTTCCATAGGCTTTAAATGGAGACACACTTTTGTATTTTTAAAGGCAGCTCATATTTTACAGTCACAGCAGCTTGTGAGATGCGAGTTGTAAAAACCAAAGCGAGAAGACAAAATAACATCCAAGTTTGTCCAGAGAACATAATTCAGTGCACCCTCAGACATACTGATATTGTCTCTCTGCTGAGTATATGACATATATCATAACATCAAGGAAAGGAATACTTCAGTGATTTGTAGAGGCAGCATGAGCTTTATTCTTCTTCCAGTCAACATCTGAGGCCAGAAGTGCTTGACCTGCCACAAGAATTCCCGTTTCTGGTTTGTAATTTCATTCTTTCAGAAACTACATGTTCTAAAAATAACTGCTAGTACTATTAGATATACAGGATAAGCATCTCAACTATACAAAAATTAAGATGAACTAAATAGACACCAAGACTTACAACCAAAGTGGCAAAAAAGTGCAGTATGATGGTATATCTAGAGGTCTTCCCTACATTTTTCTAAAACCTAGTACAGAAACTAAAGGTTCTTAAGAGTGGTAACTACAAAAAACAGGTTACAAGAAAGGAAAAAAAATGCAACCTGAAAGCATCAAGAGACACTTTGCAAATCACACGTTACACATTCCTGTACTGCAGGGCAACCCCTTCACAAAACAAAAGCCCTGCAGCCAGCCAGAGTAAGCGATAAAAACATTCAGATGTCCATGAAAGAGCAAGTGCATTGCTTCCACCAGAAAGCCAACAGAAAGAATGGAAAAAAAAGCACGAATTGAGAACTCTATGTCCAAACGCCAATTTTTGACTAAATCTCGCAGTAAACATGATCCTATCACAATACCAAGAGCAGCGGTTCCTTCAGCCCTCTACGTTCTTGCTAGTGCCACACCTTAGCACCTCAGCTTTCCCTTGTGCAGGTCTGTTTTTGTTTTGTTTTTTCCTGTGGCAGCTTCAGCTATATTTTGATGTCAAGTCTTTCTGTCATACCACACTATATCTCTACACCTCAGGGTTCTCTGGATGTGTACAGCTGGTTTTGTAGGTTTTTCTTCCATGACATGGAAGCAAGATCCTGTGCCAAGCATAGCAGGTGTGAGATGAAGTTGTTCCCAAGTTGCCAAGATCTCAGTGTGAGACAACTCTCTGAAATGCTTTCTCTGTCCGTAGCTTTGCTAGTCACTCTTCTGGCTATGACTTTCCAGACAATAAACTGCAATGCCTGATGGACCTGGCAATGAAGTTGAAGGCAGGCACCCCCAGGAATCCCCTGCCCTTTGGGTTTGGAAGACAGGTGGTCTCCAGCCGTGCCCCAGCTTGTTGGCACATAGCCCTGCTGACATGGAATTCAGCAGGAAAACTAGTCCCACTAAGGTTAAAATTTATATCTTTATAATATGTTGTTTTTTGAAAGAGAATAAAGAAATAAAAAAGAGGAGAGGTTTGAAGGGAAAGATGAAGGGGAAATACATAAGGAAGGGTCAACCTCAAGTCATCCACTGTCCCAGAAAATAAATATCAATTGTTGCAAAAGATCAGTTATTCACATAAGTAATCTATGAGCCAACTTTAGTCATTTAAAAAGATTAATATAAAATTTGGCATTTTTAGACCCACCTGAAGCATCACTTATGCTGAGGGCGCTCATATTGGCAAGGAATCACGTAGGAAGGCCCTTCTACACTTGCCACTCATGAGCGTGAAGCAGAGCAGACACCTTTCCTACCATGACACTACCCTGGGGATCTAACATCTGTCCACAGGGAGAGACACCATAGTGAAGGGAACACAGGTCTGATCCAGTCGGACATGTCTAACATTCCTGCTTGGGTTTTCTCATCCACCACGCACAGAAATAAATGCTGTACCAAGTGTGAGGTATTTGGCTTCTTCTCAAGGCACTATAAACTGAAGAGGGAAGGGTCTCCTTACAGAGAAAGCTCATCCTTCAGCTAAGTTACAAGCTGATGTTTGTGCTTTGGGTTTTTCTGCAGTGAATTTTCACTAGTCACAGAGCTAGATTTAGGGTTACACAGGATAAAAACTTGATCTACATAGATCTGAAAGCATTATGAAAATATCTCTTAATGGCTTGTGTATAACTCTGGTAACCACATAGTGAATTGTGCAGAGGATTTGTGAGATAAAAACAAAACACAACAACAGCAGGAAACCCAACATTGCACTACAGCTGAACACAGGATTAGAAAAAACATTTCTTTTTTTGATTAGGAAAAACAACCAAAATCAAACAATGGAGTTACCCATCTAGGAAGCTGATGAAACACTGAAGACCCATAATTATCCATAGTCTTTCCCTCTGCCCCCCAAATCATAGTCCTTTCACAGATACCTAGAAAATGCAGGTGTAGGACATTTAATCAACTATGGGAAGGCAATGATGCTTATTGAACTAGTTCAGCATCCACACAGACCAAAGTTAATGAGCTACAAGTAACAAGCAGGGACTATCTGGTCCCCATGTTGATGTCTGCTGTGAGGTGGTACATTGCAGATAAAACATTACAAAGTTAAGAAGTGAGGAAACGGCTGCAATGTGTAAGCTAGAGCAGGAAAAGACATTAGTGAAGTAAATCACTGGACAGTGCAGTGAAAATGAATAGTTGGTTCACATGTTTTACACCGCTGAAAGGAGTAAAGGAAGTCACCAGTCCCACCAGGTTGTAGAGGAACTGCAGTAAAGGAGATGGCTGCTTCGACTTCACACAACATCTGTTTAAATACTCTGGGGGGCACATGAAAGCACAGAAGGAATCATCTGCTGCATCTATTAAAACATCAAGAACGAAGAGCTATCTTTGGTAACTTTCTCTAGGAGATCTCAAAACACGAATAACTATTAATTGGACTCCAAACTATAAGTAGAAATGCGGTCTATATCTAAAAACAAAAGTCATGAACATGTTTGATGTATTTTAAGTAAGGCACTGAACTGCAGTTGTTATTTACAGATCAAAGAAGCTCCAGCAGTGTCCTGAAACAATCTAAGTGAGAAATGCCAAAATCTGATTTCATCCATGTCCATATGTTGCTTTGAACTTGCAATTCACAAAATTGGTCAGTATATTGAACTAATTACCATGCTTAATGCTTGCCAATTTTGATGACTGTGCTCCTTTATAGAAGAGTCAAGTTTGAAAAGGAGAAGAATGATATACTGGAAGAGGTATAGACTACACTGAATGCAGGGGAGAAAAAAGCAATGAATATTTTAACAAAAATCACACACAGCCCCAAAACAAAAATCATTTAATCTAAATGGTGTTTGCAACACAAAATAGCAAAATAAATACTCATTCACATTAGGCAGAACAAAATAAAAAAAAAAAAAAAAGGTTAATTCTCACCCTTTTCTTCATGAGGAAATGTCTTCCTTGTAACATTAAAGTGAAAAGTATCCATACTACCTAAAATCCAATGTGAACTTATATATCATACATTGAAGTAAAATTAAAACAACAATTTCAGAACAGAAAGTAACATAGTAAAATTAAATTAGTACCAGGGGGCAGGGGAGGGAATAAGAAAGTACTTCTGCAGACAGGATAAGCCAAGTATGGTCTGGTATCAGAAAAGGCTTTAAAAGGTGAGGTTTTTGCCAGTTAGTTACAGCAGTTGGAAACATCCAAACACAAGTTTGCCACAAAAGTGATTTCTAGAACTGCACAGCTCAGGGTGTAATTAAAATGCAATCTACAGGAAATAGATTATTACCAGTATTTAGCAACTAATTTGCTTGTTAATGCCTTAACAAAGCCCTCCTTTGATTGCAGTAGGAGGAGAGAGAGAGAGAGGAGGGGGAAAAAAAGCAGCTTTGAGAGGATTATTTGCCATTAAGACTTGTATTCAATTATTGTGCACGCTCCTGCAATTACAACTGCAGAGCAGTCCCCAGGAAAGCCAAACTGGATCCAGCCTCGGCTGCAATTCCCACCCGCAGGGCACAAGTCCGGCTTCCATCTCTTCATGGGGCATTCACAAGGCATCCTCACTAAGGTAGGTGTTCGCTAACCCTCAGGGAGGAGCTGGCTCAACGCTCCTGGTGCAAATCACAACTTTGATTTCACTGTCACTCACTCCTGGGATCTCTGGACTATGTTTTTCATCAAGGTAACGCAATGCTTCATTTGTTTCTTTTCCTGACAAAAGTGACAACTTGAGATATCTTCTATCAAATTCTATGAATATCCCCTGCTAAGTTCATGCCACTGGAAACAAACATAGGGATAACCTACAAACATATTCTTGATCCCAACATGTTGTAATCCATTGTAAAAGCCACTAGCATTTATGCTGATCAGGGTAAGCCGTGTAAACACCTCACCCTAGACTTGTGTTCAGGCATGGGAAATGCAACTAGCCAACCTCTAGATAACAGACAGGGAGAGTTATTTATGAATTGCTTTTCCTTCCAACATTACTTCTTTAGAATTTATTACCATATTTCAATTGCAAAAACTGTGAATAAAAGTATCTTTAACAGCATAATTGAATTGGAGGCATATTTTCTATGTAAAGGCTGGTTAGGGAGCTGCACCCCAGCTGACAGACTCTCAGGAAGCCTCCGGCTGCAGCGCAAGGCAGAGAGGCCCATTAATCATATTTATCACAAATGTCTACCCTGGCTTTCCTGCAGTCAGGGGAAATGTGCTATTCTACTTCAGCAACAAGGAGCAAGGCTAAAACAAACTGACCTAACTGCATGGGTCATCTCCAGAAATAGAAAGCATACTAGCAGCACAGCTGTATGGGCCAGAAGGCAGAATGCTTGGAGGGCAAAGAAGGAAAACTGCCCCAAATGTGTGAGGTATGCAGCCATCGGCACAGTTATACTGGGCCAAACTGGGCTCCAACTGGCAATCTTTTACTAAGGTCAGCAAGACATCATTCAGTCAAGGGCCTCATGGTCTTCCATCTCATAAGACTCCTAAAATGGTACCTTGCACTTCAGAATTTCATACCAGAAAACAGGAATAAAGCAACATCTGAGGCACAATCACATTATTATTTATTGTGAGATGCATGGATATTTCTTTATTTACTCTTCCCTTTCTAAAGGGGATGACAGAGCCTACAGTGCATTACTAGCAGTCTCTAACTGGGAAAGGCTAGAGGCTGCAATAACCAGATCTGGCAGAGCTATCTGAGGATTGCTGCATCTGCAGCATGAGGCCAAAGCATCCAGGCCAAGCTCCACTTTGCTGTAACCAGGCTTGCTGGCTTCCACTAAGCAAAAACACAGTCTCAATGAAAAGAAAATTCGTGGAGCTTTCACTTTATTGCTTCTATAAAATTAACAGAAAAATAAAAGTGAGATAAGAACTTGCTTTACTAACACTATTTCCATCTGCAGCATACAGTCCAGGCCCTGCTTTGCCTACATTTCTGTAAAAACAATGAAAATCATTGCAAACAAAGCTTATAACCTGGTAAGATTAGAGCTAGGGCAGTCAAACCTGGAGTTTCCATCCCTGCCGGCTGCTCCAGCCCCCATGCACATCTCCTGCCACATACACATTTAATATTACATGAACAGAAAGGTCACTCTAAGAAGATTTGTTTCTTAAAACTGCTCAGTTTCCAACAGCAATCACAAATTACAGTGCAAAATACATGGGGATTAACTCAAAACATATAACAACATTTAACATGTCATTCTTAAAAATTGCTCAGCTAAACAAATTCAGAATCTTGGTGAACACTGATGCTGAGACAAAACTTACAATAGGTTAGCACATAGCCTGTGGAGTCTCAGCATGGACACTAACTGAATGCATCGTGATCATATAACCTCCTTTCCCTTCTTTATGGTCCAACAGGTGGCTCAGGAGAGGACGCATCTTGGTACGACTTTTTCCTGTTGTATGACATGACTGTAGCACTACTGGGCTAGAAGACACATGGAGGGCTGCTACAGACCTGGATACCTTACTCAATTCACATCAAATGAAAATATAATCAAAGAAAAAACTGTAAGGTTGTTCCCAAACTGAAGTCTCACTCCATTTAGAGCACAAGTTGGTCCCAAAAAATTCAGCGGGACTATTCCCCAGAGTAACATACCATGGGAAGTGCTACTCGCTTCAGGTTTTATGCTTCCTTTTCAACTGGTTGAGGGGCAGGATGAAAGCAAAGCTGATTTCAAGATCTGTAGGTCACGGAAGAGCAGATCCCTCCCGATCGGCACTTCTTCCAGCCGGCGTTATTGGAACAGCAGACTGTGTGTGCCCTCTAGCGCATGAGGGCCCACAGCACCCAGTTCAACAGGCCACAGCAAGGACAATACAGAGAAGGGCCACTGTGCACCAACCTTTTTAATAGGAGCAAAAGTGCCCTTACCAAGGCAGCTTGTCCCTTGTCCCTGCCAAGAAATACTACAAATATTGATTGCTTCTGCATTCCCAAGACCCCCCCCCTTAAATAAGCCAAACTAGTTACTTTTTTTATTCTGTTAAGTAAAACTTACAGATTTTGACCCCTAAGATACCCTGAAGCTTGGTGTCACTTTCTGCGTTGGGGCTCACCTCTGTCGCACTCAGACCAGTGGTATCAAGCCTGGCTTCCTGGGAGATCATTACTAAATCAGTCTTTCAACAAAATTCAAGTGTGATCTGTGCAAACCACTTAGAAGAACCGTTCTCACTGCAGACTGTCACAGGTCTCTCTCCAGCTACATTTCCAAAACATTACCATAGCTGTGATAAATTATATAAGCTCTCTGATACAGATCCGGTTTCTTTTTCACAGCTTCATCCATAACCTTTGGCTTTCAGATTTAACTCTTTAGTTTTGTATTTCTTAAATACATATAAAAACAAGCTTTATGCTTCTAAATAAAAAACGATCATAGCTATATACAGATATGAACAAAACAGAGCAAGTATTAATGCACAAAAAAATCTAGTGATGTGTTGGGGATGGGTAGAATTATTTTTGCTCAGATGAAGCTAGTCTCAGCAACAGTACTCTAGATTAAAATCAGTCCCCTCTGTTCTCCCAGGCTTTAGTCACAACCTTCCAACTTTGCCACCATACAGGTGGAAAAATCATTGCTATTGCCAAAAGGAAAGTTTGCACAAACAGCAACTCAAATGCCAAGGATCCCACCCATGGCAGCAGCACCACCAGCAGGTGTGTTATTGTGGATACATATGGGATCAGCACTTCTGATAGAGGGTATGGATGGCAAATTCTCCAAATTAATCCTGGAGTGATTTAAGGGTTACTCCTTCCCAGCTGTCTGCTTCACTCTGCAGCCAGTGGTTCTTTCCCCCATATCAGAGCCTGCCAGTGCAGCCCAGGTCCTTGGTTTTTGGATTTCAAAGCCCACTACATCAGCGCCACTTTGATTTAAGTTAGAGAGGTGCTAACCTTCCAGCAGAGAAGCGGGGATTCATGCAAACAAATCATAGAGCTCACGTGTCAAAGCCCTCAGGCCTCTATTAAGCTACGGAATCCAAAAATGTCGTGTTTTGATAAAAGAGAGATGACAGTCCCCACCTAACTCATGGCTGGGGGCTTGCAGGTGCCAAAACTCGCATTTGAAGCGCACCTTCTCTTGACCAGCACTGAGACGAAACACAGAACTGCTTCTTGAGATAACATCATACAAGGAATTTGGGGAAAAAACATTTTGATCTCAGATGGCTGATTATTTTAAATTATGCTTCTGTTCCTTAGCAGATGTACAGAAATAAGGTAACAGCCAAAATGCTGAAAAGCAAATAATGGATATTAATGCTGATAGCAGTGTGATTCTGGCTGTTGAAGTCTTCTGGTGTCAACATCTATTTCAAGCAAGAATTTCCTCCTTGAGACATAATCTTATATTGCTAAATTGCTTGTTGTTCCAGACCAATCATACACATTTGCAGGACTACTCACCTCAGAGAATGCAAGATATTTTACAATGTTCTAAAAGCAAAATTACATTTTAGATGTCTGTGTGCATCCCTTTGTAGAGTTTTTATATTAAAAAGACACACTTCTATTTTTAGTGTTAGACAACTACCTGCTTCAAGACAGACATACAGAAACTGGTTCACCCCAAAATGAAAAGAAGTCTTTGCCAGAGCTAGGCCAGCAACTCTTTAGTCATCTGCAGGATTATTACGCAGCTGAGCAAGACAGGAAAGCTTGTCTCCCACCAAGGATTTAAAGAAGGACATGGATGGACAGAGTACAGTGGCCTGCAGTGGAATGCAGCTACAGAATTAAATCCAAAAATCCAATGCTCAGCCAAAAATGCCACAAATTTTTGTTGCTTTTCTTTTTGCTTTTAAACAGTTTCAAGTTTTATGGCTACCCAAATCATACAGAAATATGCACAACAATTTGATCCCACTAGACATGTAGTGACTTTACTTACTTTTATGTCATGCTATCAGACTTCAATGACCAAAGATACAGTGTTAATCTATTACTCCTAATACTCAGTTTTCCCTGGAAAGCTCCAAAGATATTACTCATCCAATGAGACTGTCTGCCAGCCTTTTTCTTTTAATCCCTTAAAGTCACTTCTGCTTGCCAGCTACACCCTTAGGCCCTTTCCCCTCACTTTACCACAAGGAACCTCTTGTTGTCTGTCCCCCCCCTCATATTACAATTTCACACTTTCATGAGGCAAAAGGATCCTTTTTGTGTGTTCTCCTTCATAAGATATTTGTAATCGCTTCCCAATCCCTTGTTATAGTTTTATTTAGGTGTGGAAACAAAGTGGGGAAATTTCTATTAACATTCACCACTAAAGATAACATGGGCAATATGATCTTCAAACTGTTGCCAAACATGTAAAAATCAAGGGCAACCGCTATAAAGCAAATTAAGTTGCTGAGGAACAAAAAAAGGGAAAAAAGAAAATAGGATAATAAGCTTGTTGCTCTTCCCATGTTGCTCTTGCCCATGATGTTTCTACTGACCCACAAAACACTTCTCTTGCACAAATGCTACAGAGCATCACTTATAAAAATGTTTTACCAAACTGCTTATAGACAGCATGGAAATAGTATCTGTTTCAAGCATGCAATAAAATGTACTTCCTGCAAGACTACTCGCATGCACATTCATTTGCAAAGTGTCTGCATTATCAAATCACAAATTGTTTTTGGTGTACCTAGTTTTCAAAAGGGTTTGTGTGTTCACAGACTCTCAGTGCAAGTGTGTAGTTTGCAAATAATGAAATGCTCTGCATATATATGAAGCTCTTTACACCTACAGATATCCAATGATGTCAGACACACCATATAACTATATGGTCCATTGGTAAACTGCAGAGCAGCAATAGAAAGGATGGTTACATTCTGCTTCTAACCAGTGTATGTGGATACCAAGCCTGAAAGAGAGGGCATCCAACTGGAAAATCTGAGATCATTGCACAGGCGTGACAAAACCTTTTCAACAGTGAATTTGCTTTCCATTTCCATCAATCTCTGCCAGTTTATTTGCCATTCAGGCATGTCACAAAGCATATTTTCCAACACTGGTAAATTAGAAAAAGCAGGGTTATTTTGTGGGCTTGAAGAGTCATTTATAAGTGCCTTTTCAGATCTTCATTTTCATTTCCAAGTCCTCTCCTGGTGTTTATAGGGAGATGCTAAAGAGTGTGCTGAGTAACCCACAACAGCAAAGGCCAGTTATTCGCTTGGTCCATTTATCAGTGCTCCAGGTCATAAACTAGAGTATGTTTGAGTCCTTACACCAGAGTTGTCCTATGCTCTTACCCTGCAGTGTATGAAGTTGCCTTTAATACTTACACCCTTTCCAAAAGGAAAAACTCTTGCATATAACAATCTAGAATGATATAAGTGTTCTACCAGAGAGCAGATATAATCCCAGTGATACACTTTCCAAAACACAATAGTGTTAGAAGAACATAGTTGAGACAGAAAAGCAGAGGCTTATTTTTCCAGCTTATGCCTATTAATCAAGTTACATAACTTCTGCACATTTTCCACACAGTAGGGATTAAACAGCTCCTATCCATCTCATGAGACTGCTGCTGTTCTACATGGAAATATCCAAGTCTAAGAGATGCCAGTTGTCAAGTAGGAGTCAAAAACCCTAGTCCTACAAATCCTACCCAGCAAACTCCTGGTTAAGTCTACTCTGTGTAGAACAAATTAAAAAAATAAATCTTGGTCAGTTTTCTAGAAGGTAACAAGACAGATACTGCACATCTTTCACTAAAGAGGATGTTTATTTTTCCAAACACTGTTATAGTCCTGTTTGCCTATTTCTATCAACATCTGCTTTGTAATACACAGCAAGTGATAGAAGATCAATTAATTGTGCACGTGAAAGAAAAACTTAATATCATTCTGCCCTACAGCAACACAAAGATAACCTTAAAAAAAAGGGTGGTGAAGCAGCTTAGCAGCTAGGAGAACAGGATATTTATATAAAGTCATAAAGACATCCTAACAAAAGGAAAGCAGGCAAAACCACCTCCAGTGGATAAACAAACTAGGCTCCCTGTTTGCAAACTGTTTTCTGCTGAGATCAACCCTCAGAGATCCCCTCCCTTAGTTGATGTTTTAACATGTCTCAGCTGGGTCTCATTTTTTGTGCAAACCCTTTTCAGGCTCTTCTATGCACTGACCTTTTACATGTGGGACAGTGCAACAGGGGTGCCCTTCAGAGCCATTTTACTCCCAGTCACTGCAGAGGGCCTCTCACCTTCTCCTAGGTAAGGAGTCACTCCGGGGAGTTTTTTTTGCTGGTCTTTTTTCTGCTTTCTCCCTCTTCCTCTGCAAGGATGCTCTGGACATCAGTCCTATCTCTGCCAGTACACACGTATACACAAGATATATACATATATACACACACATATACACTGCTGCATATACTCAAGACTACCTATTCCTCATGAGATTTTAGGACTTCCTAGCCTTCCCTGACTGGGAAAAGGCCAAATTCATTGCCTGTTTGACACAGCACTGCTGTCACTGTACTGCAGCAACAACTTACCCTTAACTAGCTGTTCTCCTCCTCGGCAAGCCCAATGTAGCACAGAGTTTGCTCTCTTCTGAAGGGAGCAGCTGTTGTCCTTGTGCACCTACAGCCCCCACTCACACACACTGCAAAAACCAGCTGTGCTCATTTGAAGTGTTCAGACTCACAGTAAAATAGACTATTCCCATTGCAGCCCTACCGGAAATCACTAACAATGGTTTGGTTAAAACATCAAGATGTGAATTAGAGAAATTTAGATGTGTAAACCTGTTCCTTTTCCCTCTTCCTGGGACAGGACTGGTAACCTTTAGCCCAGGGGGTGTGAGGTGCCTCAGGACACCCTTTTCTCAGACTCACTACAGGCAGATTCACTTGAGACTTGTTTGTCAGACCTCTCAGTTACTTTAAATACAAATTGCTGAGTCTTGGCTAGGCTGTCATGCTGAAGGGAAAGAAAAGAGCAAGCTCTGCAAGTGTGGGTTCAGATTTATCAGTTTTCTTAGAAACCTACTTTTTTTCCTCCATTCAAATTCACTCCTGCAGTAACACACAAGAGGTAGGACACAGTGGTACTGTGCCTGTGAAGCCAAAACCTGCACACAGACCTGCAAGGAGTAAAGCACCTCACTGCACAGCGAGGTGCTGCACTCAAACCACACAAGGCACTTTTTCTTCAAGGTTGTCTTCTCATTAATAATAATGCCCTTTAAGACATCTGTTAAGAGTCCTGCGATGTTAATGGAAATGGAAAAAATCCAAAGAGAACTCAGGAGTTCCTCTCTTTTCCCATGAACTTAACATTATGGAATTTTAACAGATGTTCTACTTGGTCATAGTTAATAAAATGAATTATGCAGGAATTAAAAATCTGGCTCCATTTGCTTATATAAGGTCTCAGTAGAAGAACTGCATTCCCATTAAGAAATTCTATAGGATTTACACTGGCTTTACTGTCTACTCCTGCCTAGTTATAACAGATAGAGATTTGACAAATAAACACCTCTGTCTTATGGAAGAGATGCATAATTTTACCTGTCTATTGACTGCTCTAAACAGCATTATCCAATGTCCTCACCAGTGAAAGGATGATTCTCACTTGGATTCACTTTGGAAATGATATCATGGGAATTCCTCATCTTTTCACAGCCTCCAGTTTCTGCTATTTATTTAAAGTCTCATTCAGCAATCTCAGAACCAAACCCTTTTTGCTTTATCACCAAAGTCTTCCTCTTGGAGCACAGGCATCTCTTTCAAGCTGCTACTGCCAATAGGATGATGCACTTTGCCTCCCTTTCAATTTTAAGCATCAGTATGGAGTACCTAAGGCCAAAGAAAGATATGAAGACCCACAGGCAATGGAGACTAAGAGATGAGGCATCAAAAAGGAGGTGGGAGGAAGTCATAGCCAAGACTAAGGGTGACCCAAGTTTTGCATCTCCACTGAAGTTCACTCAGGGATATTTCCAAAAAGCACTACATATTCAGCCACCATCATCATCATCTCCTAATAATCATCTTTGCAGAAAGCATTTTGATGACAAAAGTAGTGAAAGAATGAAAAAGGAAAAACATAAAAATGAAGGGCTACACAACTCCATTGCACCAAAGCAGTTACTGCAAATTAAACATAGCAGAATAAGGCCGCCTTGAAAATTACTGTGCTAAAGCAAGAGATTTCAAAGGCCTCATTCCCTTTATAAAAAGTCAGATTCATTTTCACATAAGCCCAAGCAACTAGCAGACAGAGCTCTGTTCAGACCCCGGGATACACTTGGTGCAATATGCAAAGTTTTATTCTTAAGTAACAGATAAATTAACTCTTTCCTTTAACTTCCGGCTTAAGGATTTCATTAGTGCAAGGTATCACTTCCTAAAAGGAACCCTATTCACCAGCTCTGCTGACAGAGCCTGCCTCCCAGTCCATATTTTTTTTAAATGAGAAATCATGCATTGAAGCCCTTCTAACCAAAAACCCACTCCACTGTAACTACATAAATTATCTTCTGTGAGCAAAGAAATGAAGCATGCAAACAAACTCTATAAGCATAAAATTCAGTTTGAATTAAGTACCAGACTACCTATGCCACACAGCTACCTGGATGTGTCCAGTATTGAGCTAGTATAGATTTTTTTAATCTGAAAGTAAAGATATATCTCCTATAGGAACAAGTGCATTTAAAGAGAGGAAAAACAACAATATTAGAGGTCAGGCTTACAACAGTTCCAGCTGAAGGTTCTATATACTGATCTCTCGCTTAGATTATTGCTCCACAACACTTAGTGTCAGAAAATGCAACACTCTTAACATGGCGATAAAAAAAAGAAACATCTTTGTGAATTTAACATCAACTATGATTTGTTTCATTTTGAAGAGAGAGCACATTTCATTTGGTAATCATTTATTTCTCAAGCTATTGGGCGGATTCTCCCAAAAAGCAATACTTCAACTGAAATGAGTTCTGAAGGATCTTTTATGAATATACATAATGGAGAGGACCCCAATTAAATTTCCAACAAAGTGCTGCCATTTTGAGTAAACAAAGTTATCTCAGCAGGGTCACACACTGTGCTATGAATCTAGTCTGCAAATTAATTACCATCCTGACATATGTCAAAACAAATTTTAAGGGAATAGCACCCAGTTGTAACCATGTGTTTTATCTATCTGTTAGTATGCAAAATCTGTATTCAATGACATCTAAATTTATTCATTTATTCAGAACCCTTCAGAGAAATCAAAATGACTTGTTGGCTTTTTTTGCCCATCTCCAAATGGAATTTGAGTGAATAACATGTGTTTAGTGAGCCAGAATATAAGTACAGGATGAAGTTAGGGTGGTGGCTAGGTTTCAGAAAAGCAGGTGTCATCTCTGCACAAATAACTAGTTTTTGAAATATTCAAAACTTCTGAAATAAACTCTAGTGTATTGTCATTTGTCAGCTTTAAGTAACATTAAATTTGGGATTTCTTATTTTAGGTAATATCTGTCTTTACCCTGTACTATAACAGGGGCTAGCTTACACAACTATCCTAAAAAGAGTTTTCCACACAGGAGAAAAAAGAAAAAGCAGCTTTTTCAAACAAGTAACTATTGAATGAAGGGCTTAAAACACCTCTAAAACTAGCATTACCACCACAATGGCAACACAGTCAACAGATCTGATCTTGTGTTTAAAAAAAAAAGGAGGCAAAGATCCAAACCTAATTTACTCAGCTGCATTATACAAGGGAACAAATCCACACATATCATGTTGAGCACAATAAGTGAAGAAACCTTCCTGGACTACAGCTGATGTGTTTTCATAGGAATCAAGCCTTGTCTCTGAGGTACTCATGGTTCAGCTTCTGCGTTGTCAAATGACAGCCCCTGGGGTTTGATTCTGAAGTAAACTTTTGGATTGGGAGCTCATCAGCATATGTCAAAGGCAAAAAAAAAAAAATCTTTCCATGCACTGGCTAATCCAAAAGAGTTTGGAGAAGATCAAACGCATTTTACAGGAGCATTAATGCCAGGACAGGTTTTACACTTAAACAGAATATCCAAAGAGTTTGAAGTTTCAAGGAAGCCACTAAGGAAACCCAATATGCAAAAAAAATATTTAAGCCGCACAGATGTCATGGAGATCCAGATGCCAGAAAGGACAAGGCTCTTGGTCTGCATCCTGATTCCCTTGGGCTGATCTTAGTTGCCAGTTTCTTTTGCTTTAGAACAGCACCAACTATAAGCAAAAGGCGAAATTCACAACTGTATCAGACCCTCCACTTACCTGCAAGACTCAGTGGGAACAGTCCAGGTTCACAAAACTCCACAGAAGTGCTTTTCCCACCCCTTTTATACTCTGCCCTCACATGAAATATCAAACATTTCCATAACTCTAACTCACAGTATATTTACAAAGATTTTAGCTTAGGAAATATCTTCTGCCATGCAGGCCAAAACATATTTAGCTCCAGTTCTTTCCAACAGTGAGGTACTTCTGATTTAGGTTAAGTAGCACCACACCACATCACAGACTGGATAACTGCTTTTTCTTTTTTTTTTTTTTTCCCTCCCCTCCACAACTTTTTAAGGGTGGGAGGAATAGCACAATTTTCCCTGTACACATATGACAATCTTTCGGCATCTGCTAGCAAACATATTTAAAGAAAGTCTAAATCTGTCTGTGTCAAACTTGGCAGGACACCAGTGGTTCATCACAGTTAGAAATACATGTATATTAATGTGATAAAAATTATAAAGTACTGGAAATTTGCTCAAGTCTTGTGATGGCATGGTATGAGGTATATAGTCTATCCTCTCAAGATGTAGCAGCAACATAACAGAGACAGGAAAGTAGATGACTTTTTGCACATATCAGGTCTTTAGTGCACATTATCAGTACTCTATTAAATTGCAGACTGATAATTTAAACCTAGAATGAAAGCTGCCAGTATTTAAAGCATGTGGCTACAGCAATTAATCTCAATTGTACCACTTCCATTTCTTGTTACAAAACATGAAAGGTAAAGCAAAAGCAATCAATTTCAAAAAAGACAAAAATTGTTTTACCTCTCTTAATACTGTGCTTTTATATCCCCGATAAAGTCCTTGAATACCCTGTAAACCAACAAAAGAAAGCATCAGTTATAGGGAATTATCTTGCCACAGACCACAATTTATGAGTCATCACAAGGCAAGAATTACAGGCTTACTAAGAGTCAGACCAGAACTTTTAACAAATTCACTACATTGATTATAGCACTATATACTCTATTCCATGAACTACAACACCAGAAGATTTCATCTTCCTTCCAAAGAACGTTTAACCACTGCTCAGAATAATCAATTCTGGAGTCACATTGAAAAGAAAATATACCTAATATTTAAAAATAAAGAGGCAAAGAAGCATAGAAAATTTATGATTGCTTGCTAAATGCACGCATATCTTTAAACTACTACACATCTGCTTAAACAGTCCATGCAAAAAGAACATGTAGCATGACAGCTTTATCATGTGTAGCTTCTTAGCTTTGATTTAGAGCTTTTTACCAAGTTTACAGTTTTTTTTTCATTATTAAACTACATAACAACATGTAAACTACTTTAAATGGACTTTGGGTTCCTTTAATCACCTGTGTATAAAATCTGGATGAATATCTTCAAAGACAGTTTCTCTGGTCTTCTGACAGCATTCTCCTGTTCCTTCTGTTCATTCTGACAGCAGAATGACCAGGTCACAGGAAAAAAAAAAGTCCAGAAACCCTCTTGGGCAGAGTTATTACAATAGTTGTCATTTGCAACAGAAGAATTGATGGAAAAGTGCTGGGACACAACAACTAAGTTAGAAATGCTTCTGGTCACATGGCACTGAGTGTAAAGAATGAAGTAACTTATCTGAAACTTTGCTCTGAACTCACCTCATGATACAAGGTTTGGGAGAGGATCCGAAAGGTACTAGAGGAAGGAGAAACTTGGGCCCTTTGCTTGATGACTTCAGATGGGACCCGTATGAGGCATGCGACCTGTTAAAGAACCATGCGTTCAGACAGAAATTCCCTTTGTTTCCTTATTCTTCATACAGTTAACAGATTAGGGGATTGTTACAAGTACAGAAATCTGAGAAACCAGGAAACAATTTCTGTACTTATGAGCTGATTTTACAACTTAAGCATCTTGCTCTTGGAGCTGAGTGCTTTCTAAATCTGAGGTTTTACTAACAGAAAAGCAAAAGCTGCCTTACAGTTAACGCTTCAGTTTTATCTTCCAAAGCAGAAATGGATTTGGGTGATGAAATCAACATTTTGAAGCTATCCTTCCTTTTGGCAGCCACAGGAATCTTCCCCCAACTATACAGATCTAAAAGGGAAGACGAGGACTCAGAGACCAACAAATATTTCCTATACAGTTCTGCTGTGCCCTCTAGTGACCAAGACCAAGAGACATTCTAGTTAGCGCACACAACATTCAAGGCTTCTCTTTAAACCCATGTCAAATTTCAGTTGAAGAGGAAAGATCAGATTGACTTTTTTATTCAATGTATTTACTATGCAAGAGAAGTACTTGCTGTTGGATGCCACAAAAAACACACTCTAGCTTTGCAGAAAAAAACAAAGTTAGATCTGTTGTTAAAAACGTCCACCTGTCATTACAATTTGAGGTGAGTTAAGGCTGCATGCACATAGTTTTAAGGAATGAGGACTCTGAGGCATGGGAGAGTTATGAGCCTTTCATCTCTCTTAAAAGAGCATTAAGGGCTGGCAAACAACCAGCCAAAAGAGCTACTTGTCTTCAGTCAACTCCAGAGCTACTTAAAATGGTGTCAGGACCAGTGGCAAAACACAGAAAATAACTTTAGCCTTCTTCAGTTCCATCCTGTGCTAGGCTCAGGAACACACTCTGCTGAAATTGGTTTCTAGAAGAAGTAAAATTAATCACACATACTTACAATCCAGACAGGTAGCATCTCTAGGTCTGAAGTGGCAAATAAGGCACTAACTCCTAAGTTCACATGTGCCACAGATAGCTTCAATTTAGAAACTCACTGGGAGATACCCAAGAGCTATTGGTAACTCAAATGATTATTTGTCCATAGCCTAGCACAAAGTTTCATATTCATAAAGAGACTAAGAAAGTCTGTTACCCTGCTACATTCTTACAAGTTTACCAGACAACAATAACCCAGAGTCATTACAAACAGATATAACTCCATGTGCTCCTCAATTCTCAGGGTCGAAAATAACAAACGACCCCAATATGTCAAGAAAATAAGACCTGTCAAGTTTTGTGATAGTTCAGCATAAATATTTATAGAACTTCATGCTTCATAACACTCCATGTCCTTATATTAGCTTTCTATTCCTTAAAAATATCGAGGCAGGAGGAAAACTTTAAAAAGGCTCAGATGAAAACAATCCATTCAAGCAAGGGGATACAAAGAGCCCAGTGTGGCTTCCTGACATCTACCGTGTTCCTGTTTGGGCACCAGAAGGGTGGCTACAAAGTAATGGCTCTATTTCCCCTGGACTACTTGGGGTGCATTTTGTTTCAAATTAGCTTTGATGTTCCTCCCATTTGAATCCGAGCTGCAAGGAAATCTCTGGCTGCACAAGAACAAAACAACAACAAAAGTGATTACACTGTGCAGTTATGAAAGGAAATGAAAGCTTGTGTGACCCAGGTTCCCCCATCAAGATTGGCTCCATAGGGCACTGCTGGGGCTAAAAGAGCTGTAAGCAGCAACTGCCAACATCAGGCTGAACAGTGACATTTTCACTGTGCACCTGAACTTGCAACTTGTTACCTTATTTGCTGCTACATGTGTACCTTCCTCTCAACAGCAACTCAAGCCACCTTTTGATGTCAGCCAACACCAGTCTCTAACAGAAGAGCCTCTAGCTTCACACCTGTCTGATTAGACTACAAGGTTAAAGAACAAAACAAATAAAAGAGGTAGAAACTGTGATAGAAGAGTGAGGAAAACAAAGCTCCAATTTGTTAGCTTCAGCCCAAAATCACTTCAGTGATTTCACTGCAAAAGTTAAAAGAATGCAGATGATGCACAACCCCCAGCTTTCTGTGGGAGCTAAATCTGCCCAGGCAACATCAGTGTGAGCTAATAAACAGCTTCTAGCACTGGGAGAGTATTTAATGAACACTTACAACTTTAAGAAATCAGAAGCAAACCACCGCCATGGGGGCAAGAAGGAAAAATATCATTGCAGAGCTGCTCTGCAGCAGCTGCCTGTGTCTGCTTTTACCTGCAATGACTAGTAGATAAAACAAGCTGCCCTAAGGGGGAGAGCAGAAGAGCAATGATCACCAGGCAGCTATGGTCCACATGCTTTAGTTGACTGCATCTTCTGCAGGTGCTCAGGCTTCAGTTCTGTGGAGGCAACTTCTCCTGCCTCTGCTCACATTGGGCAGTCTCTGTGCCAGCAGGGTAGCAAAACACACACACAGCTCCAGCGCTGACAGCAGCTCCTATGTATGGCAGCAACGCAGCCCACGGTCCCACAAAAACAAACTCCTGAGCACATTTCAAGCAAGCTCTGGTGCCTATTTCCACCCACTGATGGAAGTGGAAATATAGAACCAAACCAAGTTCAGGGAAGGAAAGGGTACTTAAATTCCTTGTTTATTTACCAGCTCTGGTATAGAAATCTCCAGTATTCAGCACAAAACAGCAGGTGCTCAATCCTGCTACTTTGCACACCATATGGAAAAGGAGAGTGACACCTAAACAAAGACTCAGGTATTACTGAGATTTAAGCTTGAATAAAGCCTGATCTTAAAGCTAAATACAAAGGGATTATTAGTTCTCAGGGCATCTTACAGATGCCAGTGTGACATGTATGCATCTATTTGACCTTTCAGTACACTAACCACTTCTCAACAAGAGTGCTGAATTTCAAAGTTTTGATCTTAAATCATTACTAGATCGTACTGCTACATCCAGTATTTAGACACAAACTTAAGTGCATTTTATTTCATCTATTTGCACTAGACAGTAAGGGGCAAAAAAGTCACTATTTTGTTAACATTTATCTATATATTACTATCTCTTCAAAGTGAAGAGTGAAGTTAATCTTTTCCTTGTCAATTCTGGAAAAAGTAATAATTCTTTGCAAGTTCCTGGCACGTATCAAGGCTGCCATCTTCTGGCCTGATTTGCATTTGACTTGAACTTCCTGGTTGAGACTGCTCTGATACCACAGCTGATCCTGGGGAAAAACCCATGTATTTAAAGTGTCAAAAAAATATATGTGAATCACAGCAAAGCCTTTTGTACCTCCTGGTTTAAACATTCTGCTTCTGCATGTCTGAAACTCATCCTTTACCGGCTTACCTTAATGAAAATGTCTGCTACAAGTAGAGTAGGAACAAGCACAAAGCCTTTTTACACTGGCCAGCAGTTTCCTGGAAATATCTTATGTTAAAACACAACCAAAACACTTGTGCATAGGAACCAATCCTAGGAATAGGAAACATAATGAGGCACAAAAAATAATAAAAAAAAAAAAATCACACACACCAAGGAGGATTAGCTCTGCCTACCAGGTGGTTTTATGCCAGCCTGTCATCCTCATCTCCATCCAGACACCAGATTCTAGATCCCAGACACCTGGATTCAATAGCTGCAGAGCTTGGGACACACAGCTCTGCCAATCCAGAGAAACCAGCAGAAGACAGTCTCATGTGAAAATGGCTGGAGAACTCCTATCTAAGATTTTTAAAATTATTTTGTGATTAACATGACAAAGAAACACAAAGCAGCTAGATGAACTCAATAGAAGCCATTCATTTCTACTTCTTGATAGGAAAACAAACTAGAACTCCAGTAGACACTAGAGGCTGGCATAGGCTTACAGATGGATCCTTAACAGGGTTTCAGAGAAACAGGTCATTCATCTTAAACTTCAGAAACTAGTCATGATCATGAACTGGCATTTAAACAATGAAGTAATGAGCATTAAGGATACAGGCACTAAATGCACTGCAGTTCAATGTGGAGAATGTTCTTAGCCTGCCCAGGCAAGATCACCCAATTTGTGCTACCTTGTCTTCGCAGAGAGCAGGGCTCTGGCAGCAAAACCCTTTGTGTTCCAGGGGAACCACTTTAAAATGATTGTTTTTGCAGGAAGTAGAAGACAACTGAGGAGAACTGTCATGCCTGTGACTATTTTTAGTTAACTGTGCTATAATTTGACTATTAACCCTGCATGCATGATCTATGTGCACAATGATTCAAACATTTGAAACAGGACAGAGCAGGTGTTGCAGTCACTATTAATGGCTAAAATAGGGTATTTAAATTGGGTCAATGCATGGATGTTTTTCCTCAAATCTGGGGTCGCAGCTGGTCCAACACTATTCCCTGCTTCCTAACTCTGAGAACAGCCTGAGAAAGCACTTCCACATGCAGCCTGGCATGGCTCGTGCACACTATATGATCTGGCTTATGCATTTACAAGCTGCCATTACCACATTGCCTGAGCACTTCTTATGTTTAAAATGATAGGCATAATCCCCCTCCCCCCTTTTTTTTTTTAATAAAGAAAAGGATCCTGAGCAAGGACTAAGGGCCCACACCATTAAGATGCTGGCACATAATGTGCTCCTGATCTGTTCTCTACACTAGCCTGGGCTTAGGAGTTTTTTTTTTTTTTTTTTTTTCCTCTCTCCTCCACACAGCAATTATCCAGCTATTCTGTTATGGGGAAAGAGAAGTAGCTTAAGGACAAAGAACTGTTCTGGAATTGTATCAGAGCACTGAGAGTTAGGAACCTCACACAGTGGCTCCCAGGCAATCTTTGGCTTACCTGGCTAAGTCTGCTTTCAGGCTGCATACAAAGGCATGGGACAAAGCCCAGCAAACTTCTGGATTGCAGCTTTGAACCCTTTACAACATTGTCTTTCTACAGGACTTTTTTTTTTTTTTTTTAAAAAAGTTTCCAACAAGGAGGTTAGTTGTAACACCTTTCTCTCCTGAGCTTCATCATGCAAATACCATTTAAATATAGCTCTAAAGGAACCTACCTGGAAAAGAGTTACTCTTAATGCCATCTGCATAAGTTTTATCTTAATCAAATAAGAGTCTTATTTGCAGCACTACAACTTTGTATCCAGAGAGCAGAGGCATTAAATTAAACCTCATGATGCCTGTGCAAGATAATCATCAAGTCAGCTGAGAGAAAAAGTTGCTACACAAAAATGACAACAAAGATGCTATGATTTATCAAAGGACATGTTTAGGCTACAGTCAGTCTGGAAACAGCAACCTAATCTCTCACCTCATTCTTGAGAGTCAGTAGGATTATTTGTGCCAAGATAGTATAGAAAAGCCAAGAAAAACAGAGCAATCTCCAAGACTCCTTTCAAGGGGAAATAGAAAAAGACTTTTTAAATGCTCTTTACATTAGTCCTATCCATACCCCTGCTGCCAAAAGTTATATGATCTCAGATATTTTTGTTTTTTACGTGGTGCTTCTCAAAATAGGGTAAAAAATGACAATCAGAGTAGTACAATTTGTCTAATACTCCTTTAAGTAGCAAATCAGTATTTTTAATTTGAAATAAGAAAAAAATAAAGTCTTCTATTCCTCAGATAATGGAACAATTGTTTGAAATAGACAAGCCTAAAAAAAAAAATCAAAGAGATCTTAAATTGCTCAGGTTCTCTCTGAATCTTGAAAAAACAGAGGAATTTTCCATCTTGATTCAAATCAAAACCTTTAACAATCCTTAAATCCAGTATTACAGCTTTCTCTGGCCTCCCCAAATTCTGTTTATATGTTTTGTTCTTTAGGGCTCACAGTGATTCAGCCGCCTGATAGAAGAGAAAAACTG
This sequence comes from Nothocercus julius, assembly GCA_013398735.1. Classification (NCBI taxonomy): domain Eukaryota; kingdom Metazoa; phylum Chordata; class Aves; order Tinamiformes; family Tinamidae; genus Nothocercus; species Nothocercus julius. Next base: position 11,649,648 of record VZSV01000005.1, read on the forward strand.
AACATTTTCCACACAATGTTATGAGATTGGCAGAGTATTTCATCTTCCAAATAATTGTTTTGAAGCTCTGGCCATGACTCGGATTGGGAATGTTTCACAGGGTGGAGACGGAGGCAGGGGGAAGCACAGAATGTATCTATAGAGAGAAAGTGAACTGCCCAACCCTTTCCCGTTCCACAAAAATTAACAGAAGATAGGGAAACATGAAATATGTTTGCCATTTGATTTCACATTTTCTTTGGATAAAGTTGAACTGCTGCAATCACATACCTCTAATAGTTCTAACACCAATAAAGCCTCCATCTAAATAATTGCTGTCCCTTTGACCAAGATGGAATGGAAATGCAAGACTCTGGTCTGCACTTTGCTGGGGGCTGCAACTCAAGCCAGGCCTGCATGCATGTTCATCAGTAGGCTGTGCTACCTGCTAAAACACAACAGAAGGAGACAAGCAGCACAACACCTATTTTAATGAAATCATCCTCAGGGATGGCAAGAAAATGCCCGTTATACATACTGCACACTACCTCTTTCTGGGGTGACAACCCCAGAGAGGAGGTATTCATTTTCACAATAAAACCTCAGGCTCTGTTATTCTTATTTCCACTCACACAATATGTACATACATACACAGGATGTGCCCTTCTAGCATAGTTAAATTCAGCCCTGCGGAGAGCTGCTGGGGTCAAGAACAGGTGACTCCACTATTGGTTTAAAGTCCATTGAGAGAATAAGTTTTGACAAATGGACTTTGGATGGGAATGTTTAGACAAAGACAAGTTCTTTGTCCTGTGGTTTCTTCTGACTGACACAATAGAGCCCTCATTAACTACCACTCCCCCCCACCCCGCCATGCTGGCAGGAAACATTTCTTCAAAGAGCAATCTCACCCAGCAAGATCCCTTAGATCTCAGCACTTCCAAGGGCTTGAAAAAAACACAGTTTCAGAGATGAGACCTTTCAGAGGGACTGACTTGCAAGCATTTGGAATACAGGAGCTTCTGCAAAAACATTTTCAAGATTTGCATTTCTAGATTTGATGACTCTGCTTGGAATGTGCAGAGCCATCTTGCAGAGTGTTGTTCCCTTTGCTACTCTCAAACCCACATCTGCTGACAGCTGCCACTTTCCACAGCTCTTGTCTCCCTGCTCCAGAGCACCCTCTACTTCTTCACACCAGCCATCCTCAAACATTCTTCCCCCGGTTGCCTGAAGGTCTCAGCCGGCTACTCGTCCATCACTTGGAATCTGCTCAAGACAGGTTTCTGCCCTACCTTTAAGCTTCCTTTCCCACAGTGTTCCTCAGCTGTCCAAGGACATGCCGTGCATGCATCTCCTGCCATCAGTTACACCTTGGAAAATCAGCCACTCTTTTGTCCCAAGGGAGATGTGCGTTGAGCTTTCTTCACAGCAAGAAGGAGTATTATCACCCTATTATAAGTTCACCCAGGGAAAGTCTATGAAACCAACAAGGTCTACATTTTATAGAACTAAAATGCTTGCTCAAAGATTTAAACAACATAGTTGTCTGATTTAAAGCAAACTTAAAACTTACTCAAAGCATCCCACCATTATGCACTTCTATTTTGCACTCAGACACAAACTAGAAGTCCCAGGGATTTTGAAGTTCTTTGGCTCAGTCACAAGAAAAATTGGATTAAACCCTTGAGTGACAAAAAAAGACAGCTAAATAGCTTTAAAAGTTCCAGTCTTTGACTCCCTTAACCATCTTGGTGCTTTGAAGCAAGGTTCAGTGCTTGAATCATCAGCTGCTACCACTCTTAAACATAAGGAGTCTTAAAGTAAAAGAGCAGGCCCTTAACTCAACTTACACAATTGCCTGCATGAACCAATCTATCCTAGCAAACCCTTCCACCACTGTGAGGCTGTTAAATCTGTTTTAAAAGTCTTAAGAAATTAATTCCATCCACCAGACACTTTTTTCAGCAAAAGTTCCCTTCCAATGTAACTTGGTGCATCCCATCCAATATAAAACTGTTTCCAAGGAGCTAAGTGGGGTCAGACTATGTAACAGGAGGACAAATGTTAATGAAATTCCAGGCAAGAGAACATAGGCAATATTTTCTGAAAACACATTAAGTCTCCTGTTGAAAGATGGCTAGTATTTTACAATTTGCTCACTCCTGGGATTGCACTGGCCCAGAACATGGAAATTTCAACTATATTGTATTTTACTTTAATTGATCCCTTACCCTTTCCTACAGCCTCTTTACTTAAAGGATTATAGGCTTGTCCACAAATGGAGCTAATCAAAAACAGTCATTCCTGACAGACCCTGTGCAAATCTTACCTTGGGATAAGTGTATCTTATTTTAAATTATCTCAGTCAATGTCAAAGCTGACTTTGGCAGAACAAGTACCAACCCAGGAAATCAATCAGCAAGCCATTTTTAAGCTATTTCTTATTCATTTCCTTTAAATTAACTTTTCTCTTATAATACATTGAGCTAAGATTAACTTTTAAGCAGTCCTGGTACTGAGATGAAGTGATCAAGGAAGGAAAGCTGATGAAGAAAAGTTAAAACATGCAGTTAGCATACAACATACAAGAAAGGTGCACCATGGGTGGCTGGTTAGATATTTGACTGTTCTTAATTTGCTGCTTCAGCCTTTAATTGTATGATGAATTTGTTGGCAGTATGCATGGATTCACACCTTCATTCATCTTTATTTACAAGCAATTTCAAGCTGCAGCTTTGACTTCCAGGCTGCTCTCACTCTGCTCCTTCCCCACTGGCTCTTCATGGCAGCAGTCTCATTCACAGTGATCTTCTGACCACTGCTTAGCTTTGTTCCTGTGTAATGGTTTGGCAAAAGTCCTACAGCATCTGTACTGCAGACCTGACCTCACCTAGCTTAATTTATGAATATTTCAAAAACCACCGTGATAAACTGAAGAGACCACACACCTTGCTGCACCCCCCACCACTGCTTGTCTTGCCAGGGTCAGCATATTCCACTGCTCAAGGCCTGGAAGCATCCAGCTATGTGCAGCAGGAAAAAAACAAATAAGAATCAGGCTCAAAATGGTAAGCACTGATCAAAAAATCAGTGTCTGGAAAGCACACACACTGTAAGAGAAATCCTATCAAGATTTGAATATTACTGTTTTTTCCTAAACCACTGACCTATATAACTTATTCATACTGGCAGGAGTGTGCTGGGGATTCACATGAAGAGCAGCATAGCAGGAGAGCGTGGGCATCAAAGCCAACCTGCTCCCCTCAGTCCCACCCTCTGGGCACCAAACAGCACCAGCCTGATACAGAACCAGTGCAAGTTAAGGCCACATCAGTAAGACACAGGAAGGTTTTCTGTTCCCCTTCAGGAAATCTGATCTTGCAAGATGAGCACAAGGGGTTACTTCACCTCCTTCAGCCCCACTTGGATTGACACTGCAGAGTGACTACACCTGTTTAATTTCTACAAGAGAAATATGCAGTGAAGTGGTATAAAACTGGCACAGAGATGCCAAATGACCTGGGAGAAGGGGTAGATTCATCCACCAGACCATAGTACCCTGGTTGGAAGGCGACAGCATGCAAAACAAAAAACCTGGCTTTCCATTCAGAGATAGTTGTGTCCATTTCTTTGTTCTGTTCTTAGGAAAGTTAAGAATCCAAAGCCCTTAGCCCAAAGCCTAGACACAATAAGCACTAACTCACCTCTTTGCTGCAGCAGCAGATTGCTGGCTTAGAAGCAGCTCTCCCTTAGGGGTCCAGCTTAACTGTTGAACTGAAAAAACACACCCAGATCCTCCACCATGCAAGTTTGGGGATTTTAAGCAGCTAAAACAAACTAAAATGATACAATACTCATCTTTCTTCCTTCCCCCCTCTAATATTAAAAGTATTGTCAAAATGCTCATTCTATAGTAGTGTAATTTGTAAAGAGTCTTGCTTGCATTTGGGATTACTTCTTAGGAGAAAGAAGTTAGGATGGGCAGAGCAAGCCAGCTGAATTCCTCAGTTTCTAGGGAAACTAAGCTAGTTTCTAACTTAAGCTTTTCCATTTGACATACCCCTACAGTGGATAAGAAATTTCAAGTTATTAAAATTGAGGTTAGATGGTAATCACAAATGAACCACACACTTTGCTCTTATCACAGTCTTCAGTGGCACCACACAGGAATACACAAGTGAGATTAGAATCTGACCTTGAAATACCTGTCCTCACCTTGCCCTTTGGAGCCAGGTAAGGTGATAATGTGATACCACCTACCTGTGACACTTAAGCCAAGCAAAGGCAGGGAGTCTAATGCCCAACCACCTTTCCATGTTTTAGTTCTCTTGAGCTCATTTTTCCTGCCAGTTTAAGTTATACAAAGCAAGACAACCCAGCATGCTCATCTCCTTTTCCTGGCCAAGCAACAAACTTCTGGATGTTTCAATTCAAATGGATTTAACATCCCTCAAATCTCAAAATTGGAAAAAAAAAAAAATGAACATGCAGCTCTGGCCAAAATCCTTCCTGCTGAAGCCAGCCAAGCCTATCCCCTCCAGAGGGAGCAGTCCCTACAAAACCATTCATAGTTGTTCCAGGAAAACTCAACTAAGGTCTCCATCTCTTTCTAAGAGCTTCCTGCTCCACCAGAGCTTGGTGGATAGCCCAAGTTTTAGCATTCTTGCAATCAGATCAGAAATGCCTTCCTAGACCTGCAAACTTGTCAAGCATTTACATGACTCAAGAGAGCACAGAGCAGAGACACTGAAGCAGGTTGAAAACAAGGTGGCTCAGGAACACAAACTGCCAAATTAACGTAGGCACCTATTAACATGACTATGAAGCCTTTGGGATCTGAGCTACTCTCACCTATTGCATACCACATAGACACACCAGCTTACTGTAGGGATCCTTTACTGTAGGGGCTTTGCAAGCTTGGAGATGCACCAATACCATCTCAGCGCTGTAATCCTCAAGTACTCTGGAAAACTACAGAGGCAACAGGAGCTTAATAACCTTCAGCATTAAGCAACTTGCAGAGCACTGCCACTTTTGCTAACTGCCAGAACAGGACATCTACATCCCACCCTGGTCCTTCACAGCTCACCTCACAAGTAAGCCAAAAGTCAAGTAGTTTTATTTTCCTATAAAGACGACAGACAAAGCCACCAAAAAAGTCTAATTAAAAACAGGGGGGGAAGGCAAGAAAGATAATAGCAGACCTGATATTTACAAGCAATAGCCCAAAACTCCCACTAAATATCTCAGTGCAGATTGTAACCATAACAATATCTAAATATTAGATGGAAAAGACTGTTGTCAGCAGGCTTCTCTAGAAGATGGTCCAAACGACTTTCTTCTCACCTCCATGGAAAAGACAGCAGGATATAAAATTAACTGTGCTGAATCCAGGCCCTTTGGCGCTCATGAAGGAAACCTCATCAGCCGAACTGGGACAATATTAAACTTGCCCCATAAAACTGTGTTTGCATCAAGCTGGCAGGGGGGCCATGAGGGGGACTTGTCTTTACCCAGGTTTCTTATAATTATAGTATATATGTTATTACAATGAAGCTGACAAATATGAATCAAATAATTAGCTGGATCTGCAATAGGTACCCTGTTACTACTTAAAATGGACATTAGGAGGTTAAAATTACTGCTCCTTCTCTAAATTACATCATTTCAGAATATTAAAAGTAAAATTTCAGAACATCTGGTTTTCCTTTCCACCCACTATGATACCATGTTTTCCAAGCCCTTTTGGCAGCTCACTATAAAGATACAGGCAGACTAAACATACAGGGCAATGCAGAGTCAGGGCAAAAAATTCCAATGCCCTGCATGCAGTAAGTGTGCTTCCTAACCCTGAATTTCAGTTATACAGAGTGATATACTACGGGTTTTTCCCCCCGGTAACTCCTGTATTCTTCAACCTTCATTCTTCCTTGATGAGACAATATGATATAGTATATATCTGTCCTCTGGAGTTTTGGCTCTGCCTTTGTAAGTAATTTCTCATGTATTTTGCGATATTCAGAGTCCCTATACAGCAAGATTCAGTTATAGGAAAAAATAATTATGTTTAATGGGGTCAGATTCTCTGTGTACTTTTCTTTATCTCACTGCAGGAGATAAAATTAGCCTTTTCTTTCTCTGAGTCAAAAAAAAAAAAAAAACACACTATGGCTGCTGTCTTTCTGCAGCTTGACTTTGTGCCTCCAGTCTGTAACTGGGAAATTGGATCAACCAATTCTAGGAGACTATTTTCCTTTTTTTTTTTTTTTTTTTTTTTTTTTTTTTTTTTTTTTTTTTTTTTTTTTTTTTTTTTTTTTTTTACAGGTTGTAAATAAAACAGAAGAATGCCTGTTAGTAAAAACAAGAACTCCCATTTGGCTGATTTCTCTCATAGCTTTTACCTTGATGTGACCTTTGCATTTTCAACCATTACATTTCATATTTTTTAACAGTGTTGCTGTGCTAACACTCATTTAACACAGATCAGCCAGCATTAACACACCTTTGAGCTTAGCAAGTCTTCAAATTTTATTGATACACAGGAAGGTTGCCAATTCATACACGCTCACCAGTGAGCAAGCAGCAAATTTAGGAATCCAAAACACCAGTTTCTTGTTCTAAACCTTAATGCTCCTTTCTGCAGAAAGATGGTTTGAAAAAGTGAAGAGATGTCTTGGGAATTCTAGCATGACAGAGTCTTTGGCTTATTATCTTACATTTAAGAGCAATTTATATAAAAGCAATTATTTAAAGTGCACAAGGAGGAAAAGTGTGTATGAAACAAAAGAACCACTGACAAAATAACTGTCCCAGTGGATATGCCTTGAATAAAGCTTAAAGACCAATCAATAAAACTATAATTATAGCCTTCACTCTGACACAATTTGAAATAGAGTTATATACATATAGATTGATCAATCAGCTAAGACTTGATATAAAATAAAATCAATCAGCTAAGACTTGATATAAAATAAATGTGATAAGGTCTTGTGTTGGGATATTTTTATTATAGGTTTGTTGTAGTAAATCTCTAAATCCCTGCCTCAATTATTTTACAGCTTAGTTTCCCACTGTACCAAGAAAGAAAAGGAGTTGGGAAGGGGGAGGGGGGAAGAAAATGCTGGCAAAAAACAGAATCTTATTAGCTGAGAAATGGCTGTTTCAACATCACATTTTCCATGCCATCAAGTCAGATGGCTATTTCAACGGCCATCACTACAGATTTCACTGGCCTTAGAGTGGCAAGAGGCCTGCACTTGAAGCACAGCTGTAGGCAGCCGTGAGCAAGTCATTTAGCTGTGCTGTACTTCAGCTTGTCCAGCTGAAAACAAGGCAGGACAGCCCTGGTTCATAGGAGCCCCCTTGGAACATGCAGGCAAGAAGTCTGCAATCACACAAGGAGTCATCTGTAGCCAACCGTTCTTTAGCTGCTGATGATTATATTGTCCAACCACTTTTTTTTTTTAAAAAACAGAATCCTCACAAAGGAAGCACACTATAAAAGTTCACTTGCAAAATAAGAGGCTTTTTTTAAAAAAAGGTTTACTCTGTTTTTGTATCATACCTCTTCATGGGGCCAACCTTCATTTCCCAACTCTGAAACAGAGCAGTCCACTTGCAAAGCTTAAGAAACCTCTTAGAACTACTGTGCCACAAGTCAACCAGGCAAACAAGGAGTTTAAGAGCTATATTTTGCAATGGTGCTGAAAAAAATCTCTTGCTGATTCCAGGGAAACAATTCCCATGCATTGCCTGAAGTTAGAAGGTGCAACCTGACAGCAGAGTCTGATGTAGATCATAACCAATCTGCCCAAGGAGGCAATGCAGAAGCATACCACCCAGCCCTACATCTATCATCTTCCATCTATTCTTGCCTATAACCACTGCCAAACTGACTGGCAAAGACGCTGCATTCAGCTCTCCATGTGCTTGGTTTGAGAAACTATGGTCACAATACCCTTTACCAGCTTCATTCCCAGAGCAGAATAAAAATCACTTGGGAAGCAAAGCTGAACTCAAAGCAGGCAGAAAGAGCTGAACTGCTGCTTTGCTTGCCCTGGGGGTAGCTAGGCCATGCTGCTGTAATACTGAGGCACCTAGTAGTAAAGCTAAGGTGGAATCAGTTCTTCTGCATCTCTGGAAACCTGGGCCAAGTTACCAAGGCCATCGAGGAAAGTGCAAATGCTAGAGCACATGTGAAAGAGAAAGAGGAGTCAATTTCACAAGATAAAAACCTCACTTCATAAAAAGCAGAATATGGAACCAAGGGCACAGTACATTTTTCAGCTCCATATCACTGGCTAGGTTTAAACTACAAATAAGCCAGAGAAACTAATTCAG
>VZSV01000005.1:11658544-11741917 GCA_013398735.1 Nothocercus julius
AGCTTTCTCCCCTCTAAAGACAGGTCAGTATAAACTTGGAAATTACACTGAGCGTGGAAACTCAAGAGGACAGAGATATTTAGGTACTCAAATCCTATTGGCTAGCGCTATTTCATTTGGAACTTAGAATTTTTTTAAAAGAATAAGAAACAATTCCTGCAAGGCCTATGATGTTAATGAGACAAGGGCAACACAGATATCAAAACAAGAAAGTCTTCTTTTGCAAGGTGCTCTTACTCGGCATCTAAAATGTTCAACAGAATTTGGTCTGCTATTTTGGGTGCTGTATGAACCCAGCAAAGCAAGGCATTGCTTGCAGCTCCAGATCCTGTTATAAATAAATGCATTTAAGTCTAATGGACAAGAAACAGCAATTTCTCCAAAAAGCAGGGGGAAATTTCAATTTTTTTTTAAAAAGCTTATATGTAGAAATAATTGTCATTATTCATATATGTTGTAATCCATTATTCATATGTTTTAATTACCCAACCAGTGCATTAAACTACACAGAGCTACAACTATCAGGGGAAAATATATGAATATATATACATACACAAAAAGCTGTCACTAAAATACACAGAAATATATTCCAAAGAAAAAAGTGTTTCTTTAGATTACACATTCCACTGAGACAGCCTTCATCAGAAAAGCATTACGCATCATCTGGCAAGCAAAACTACACAGCTGCCAGTAGCCCCAACCTGTCATGTCACTTTATACAGTCATTGGTAAAGTCTATTTATAAATGCAAGAAAGTCTTCTCATCAATATGACAAACTATCTTTGGGGAAAAGGTGTTCACTGAATCTGAATACATAGAAGGAAAGAGATAGGCTATAAACATTAACATTGGCTACTAGAAGCAAAGGTAGATGCGTTTCAAATTATGAGACTTTTCTACTATACATATAAGACATTGTCACAATTGTAAAAAACTGTAAATGAAACCTTTTTCACAACTAATTCACATGAAGCTGAAACTGTATAAGGAAAGGAATTCTTGAATTTCAACACAGACAAAAATCACAATAATGTGAAGATATAACCATGCATTAGTGACACACATGCTTTACCTACCAACTTAACAAGCTCTGCCAATAAGCCTACTAAGAGTTACTACTAACTCATTAACACTTTGAAAGAAATCTCATATGGAACTTACAAACACGTCAACAGTTCTTTAGAAAAGAAGCAATAATATTTTTGTAATAAATGTCATAAAGTAGGAAGATGGTCAACATTTAGAAAAGTAACCAATGACACCAAATCTGAGTCTTCATAAATCGTTTCCTCTCCTCCCACAACAGATGAATTTATTTCTTACCACTTCTCCACAGGAGGCAGCCACCATGTGCATTACAGGAGACAAGTATGATGCAGAGCCACGGTGCAGCACAGACTTAACATATTCATAGGTGACAAAAAAAGCAGCCGCTGAAATTCAAAACACAGTCATTTAACTGTTCCGCCATCACAGAACTAGTATAAAAATATTTAGAAGTGGATTTTGTCACTTATTATTCCAATACTAATTTTGAAAAAAAATATTTATTGCTCCCAAACAGTACAATAGCATCACAGCCTGCAAATAAGTTCCTTCAAAAGTCTGTGCCTTTAGCTATCACTGGCAAACCTCCCACTAATATCAAAGGTGTCTAGACTTAAAGAGGTCATTTAATATTAAGACAAAAAAAGATGTGTTAAACATTCCTGGTTGTCCAGTAGGTTTTGAAATGTCATATCCTCCACATTTGGAGACTGAAAGGGTAGAGATGAGGTCATTCCAGGTTGAATTTGTTGACCAGTCTTTACTTTTTGTAAAAAGTTCAGTGGAGCAATTGGCAAGACAGGGGGAAGAAGGAAGGTGTTCGATAAAATTCTGCCATGCTGCAAAACTGTTTCAGTAGCAGTTAATAGCATCTTCCTCGCAATGATCAGTTGAACATTTCAGTTAAGTTTCAGAAAGAAAAATACTCAATGTTTCTCAAGTACTGTGTCCAGCGGACAAGGAACATACAAATCTAAACAGCATGCAGGACAAGAAACATACAAATCTAAACAGCACATAAACAGTGTTTTTTTTCCCCTCTACTGCAAGTCAGCTACAAAGACATTTGCACCTTAAGGGTTACTCCCTCTCCTAAAGATAATTTCATTTCTTGGTCTTACACCAGAAAGATAAACACACAGTTCAGATTTTAAAGATGCAAAGCCTGAAAAACCTGACATGTCTCATGGGGGAACAGATTTTAATTGTAAAGGACTACGTGAATTGCCTTCTGCTACTAATCAAAAGATGCTTATCACCTCAGAAGGAGATAACAGAGGAGACAAGATAAAGAACTGAAATTTTTTATATCATCTTTTGAAGGACATCAAACATTTGAAGGTGTCAGTGGATTTGTCAACAGACTTCTCCTAATACTTACTATTGACAGCTTAGCTTGGTGCTTTTTTTCCCCCCTGCTCCGTACAAAGAAGGAACAGACAATGGTCTTTAGAATTGTAGATGCCTTTTCTCTGCAAGGACTACAAGTATTTATCTTTTAAAAGTTTCAATTTCAAAATTAGAAATCATCAGGGACAAATTTAAGTAGCATAAAGATCCCCAATGTTCAACCACTTTGAAGAATACAGTAGCACAAGTGTCCATGGAAAGCAAGACTTATGATCTCTTTGGCAGCTGGAAGTGCCTTAGGATGTTCCTGTAAGAATAGGCTAGTAGCACACATCCAAGGACACCTCCATAGGGGTTGTGTGCCTGGGACATGTAAAGGGCCACAGCACTTAATTCTGACAGCTAAGGACTGCTTGATGCGTTTTTAGGAATCACTTGTTTTATGTCTGTTTGAACTGCTGAGCTACACCAGCTACTCTTGCCAGATAATTAGAGTCACAGTAGTGAGATTTATACAGATGTTCAGAGTACACTGTAAGAGAACACTGAACAGCCTTCACATTAGGCACACACTGTCCCCTCAACAGTGGTATAGGCTTCTCTAAAGCAGAGGCACCAGATCCTACCCAGTTTGCTCAATACCCTGCAATCCTAGAAGCTGCTCCTCCCAGAACCCAAACACAGTCACCCACACAAAAGGAAGCCAGACACAGATGTCCAAAGCTACATAAGCTCCCACATAAAGAGGGAGAAAGCATAATCCAGACAAAATTTACCATTTGGAAATGATCCTATAGCAGTGGAAGGAACACCAGCATAGATGCCACGAAAGCCACCAGCCTTCCTAAATCCTTGGGGACTCTGTAGTCTGGTTTTCACAGTATCCAGGGGAAAAAGGATCAAGTCAACGCAGACACCAGCAACTCCACCAGCCTTTGAGATAAAATCAGGTAGTAAAAAGAATTAAAATCCACAGGGGGGAAAAGAACAGTGCATATGTGAGCAACTGAGTCATGCCTAAGCCAAAGTACTACTGAACATACTACTGTATGTACTGAAGTATATTTGGCACTACTGCATGTATCCACTTTGAGGCCAAACTATCTTATGAATTTAAAGAAACTTCAATAGCTTCTATAGCTATAACTGGAAAGCTTTAACAGAGAGAAAGCAATAAAAACCCCAGCTTTGGAACCAGTTTTAGGAGGTACTTTTCAAAGCTTCTTAGAGCTTTACTACTTAAAAACAAGAGGATGAGATTGAAATATATAGAAAACCCCAATAAGCCAATAATTTGCATGAATCCATTATGATGCATTTCTTGGATCCATTACTTTTCTGACAAGAAGAGTTAGCTTGCTGAAATATACCCCATACAGAGCAGCACCCAAAACACAGCACATATTTGACCCTGCCTGAAAACAAAATCACATTACTGCATGTTACTCAACTTTTTTTCAGTCCCAATAGAGGATTCAGAGAGGTGTTCGCTATCTACTCCTAAGGTTTTAATCAATAAATTAATTACTCTTTTAATCTACTTAGCTATTTTGCATGCATTGGCTTTTCCCACTCCTTTTCCATCAAAGTTCTTATCTGCTCCAAATAACATCGATCAGATTTAATCTAGCCAACTGTCACAACGTGCATGAAAACTTGCTAATTGCTTTTGTGAATTTCAGACTTGGGTACCTGGAAGGCCATTTAAATTCATGAAGCAGCTAATAGAACCACTGCCAGAGCACTGCAACACCTGGGGGCTCCCAACACCAAAGCGTGATGAGATTTTGATCATAAGGTTTTTAAAAAAAACAAACAAACAAACAAAAAAAACACCACTTTCTGGTGCCTTTGAGCTAAGCCATAGCAATACCAGGGTTGGGGCTTAAATATCTTTACCAGGAGCTGGATATTCCTGGAGAGAAGAAAAAAAGAAAAAAAAAAAACACAAACTTTGACATTACGGGTTTATTTCAGCGCATTGCCCTGTCTCAGCTACCCAGCACGGCCCCGGGGGAGAGAAGGAAACTAGGCCTCTGCGTCGCCATAGCAACGAGCAGGCCCGTGCCCACGCACTCACCGCCAAGGCCGCCCACGACTCCCGCGGCTCCACGCGGAGGTGGCGCGGCTCCATGCGGAGGGGGCTCCGCGCACGCCGCACTCGCAGGCCCTTCCGCGACGGCACAGAACGGCGCTAAACCCCGTGCTGCAGCCTGCCCTCGCGGACACACATGGGCGCAGCCATTTTGTTGCCCTCTGACCGTCGGGCCTCGTCCACTCTGCGCATGCCCAGGGCGCCCGCACATGCGCCTCTCGTACAGAGACGCCGCGGCGGGACCGTTGCCATTAGTGTGTGGAAGGCGGCGGCGCGCGGCCTGTTACTTTCTCTGGAACAAGCAGGAGTAACAGAATCCCGGTTACATTCGGGTTGTAATTTAGAAGAGAATTATTATAGTAACATCTAACCGAATATTTGTCTTTTTGAAAGAGCCTTGCTATTTAGACAGAAATGGAAATAACCCAAAATCTACTGTTTCTAACTGATGTTTGGTAAATGGCTAAATAGCAGTTGAAAGTTTCTCAGCTTCCAAGTCCATGTATGTTAAGTTGGGTATTTTGGAGAGGTATTGAGGAAAAAAAAAAATCAGACATCTGTGGTTAATGGTACATGCTTTTAGGGTTACTGCAGTCCTCGTATAATGTACTGGTAGCAGCACTTAAAACTAGACCTTGCTCCCCATATTTGCCCAGGAGGTCTCTTGATGTAAAGTTCCCCAGGCTTCTAGCAAGCGTTTTTCACATTGTTCAATGAGAAGCTTTCAAATACACTTAGCAGCACCATGACTGGTATTTACCACAGTCTGTCAGAGAAACAGTGCAGAGGTCACAATCCCTTATTCTTCCAAGCTACTGTCCTGTCTTAGATGAAGTTCTGCTTAATGCTGCAGGCCAAACATTAATCTGTGATAAGTCCTTCAATGGATTCCCTCTGAGCCTGCAGAGTAACTGCAGTCCAGAAAAGCCTTGGTGAGGTATGGAAAGCCTGTTAAGTGTGACAGAACATACTGCAACAACAGACTTGAGTTGCCAACAGTCTTACTAGATCATGGAGACCATATATCAGCTACTGAAAGGTCCTCTTTATGCAGGTTACTGTAACACCATTTGGTATTGATTCCAATGCTAAATTATCCCATTGCTGGGCATTTACATACCAGTATACCTACATACACACATGCATATATTCCCTCCCCCCCCGCCCCAACTACTTGCTACAAGGCTGACACCAACATCCATAGATGGATTGATTTGGTTTTAACATCTGCTCTTCAGCAGCTCTAATGTTACAAGCAAGCTTCTTGGCATACATCAGCCCCTGGAGGTATCAGTTGCACACATGTTCCACTTTATTTATTAAAGCAATCACTGTCCTCATTCTGTTTATCATCTTTCTCCTGGGCAGCTCATGTGCATCAGAGCCAACCCCTTCCAGTCAGTGAGCCCTTCTTGGATCATCATTTTTGCCTCAGTTCAGACAACACCCTGCAACTCTTCCTTCCCAAGGACCTGCTGTTAAAAAAAAAAAAAAAAGAAGGAAATCAATAGCAAAAATTTATCCTGACAAATATATAAAGACTTGGAGATCCATTTTGCTTGGTACTAAGCACATACAGAAAGAGACCAGAGAGGCTATTTGGAGGGGGATTTCAATGATATGGCCACATATCAGAGCACCATAGCCTGTCTGCACACATGGTAGCTATGTTATATATTGCTAACTACTTCCCTGACTGTTGCATGTGCTGCTGGAAGTGCCTCCTTAAAAAAAAACATTAAATATTATCCTAACCTCTAACCAACAGCAGACTTCTGGATCTGGAAGGGCAGCAGTTTTCTTCAGCCTCTACTTGTTTTGTCGTCTTGCTGCCTTAATTCTCTCAAAGTACAGAGACAGCTGCTTAACATGAATTTTGATTTTTTTTTTTTGCCACTCAGACTATAAGCTTCCCCTCACTGTTTATAGTAGCATTCCATGAAATACTAACTGCAGTTCATTTTTATGGGAACAGATGGGAGAACCAGACAGCCAGAGATTTAATAACTCCTTCAAGTACTTAGCAGCAAAAAATCCAGTCCCCAACTCCATTAGAAAAAAGTAATTAATGAAAATGTAGATTTTGCATAATGATAAAAAGCCTTAAACTGTACAACTTTCTGACAATCCTCATTTATTTTGCCTTATTGGCTGCCTGGACAGTTGAAGATGAATGGTTTGGGAAAGACACATCAATTTTAACTACTGCATAAAGTTAGTTAAGTAACAATCCAGTGCACTGTAGTGACCTTTTCCATATCAGCACATCTTCCAAAGACTCTCTGCAGTTCTTACAGCCCAGCTGAATTAATACTTTCATTTAGCACATAAGGGAAATGAAGGAAAAATCTTAATTATGCCTGCATTTGTGGTTATGGTCCAAAACACACTGGAATTGCTCACATCTGTTCTCAGTTCACATTATGGGTTGATCCAGCAACTTCAGTTGATTCAGAAAGCAGAGCTAAGAAAAATTTGTAGCACAGTGGCCCTAAGCTGTCCTGACAATTGTGAATTACAGATATCCTGGAGGAACATCCTTGATGTTTTCCTACAGCAGCTAGAATCCAGATGCCAATTCAAATTCCTTCAGCAGGTGAACTTCTTGAGTCACCCTCCTGGTGATTTAGTGTCTTCCTCTCTTCAAAAACAAGAATTAACAGACCTAGCCTCTTGCAGAGGTTGCAGACAGGATTAAACATAAGGTGCACTGCCCCTTCCTAGAAGGGGCACATACAACATTACCACTTCTTCCACTGTCCCTCCCATTCCAACCCCTCCGGACCAGTGGGAGACCAAGGCCATTGTGGTAGAGGCCCATCATGTCCTATTTTGCTGGGCCTTTGAGGAAAAACCCCTTGAATTTCATATGGCTTTTGGGAGATGGACATCAACCTCCCTCTGCTCTGTGGAATTTCAGAGCACCCACCCAGGGCCATCAGCTCCTCTATCCCTGAGCCCAGCTGCACCTCTCAAGCGGCATGCAGACCCTTAATGCTGTACAGCACCCTGCCTAAAGATGACTTGCACCTCACGCTCAGCTCCTTAAACCTTCTGGTGGAAAGAAATTGCAACTGTTCCCATGCAGATGAGGAACAATACTTCAGATGATTAGTTCACTGCTAGTTGTTTGCTCAGCTCAGTTTTTAATCAGCTAAATTCCTCCTTTAACTTCCAGGGAGCACTGCCTGTTAGTTAGTGCTTGCATTTCTAATATCATTTAATTCAAAAAAAGGTCTTTCTCAATCCATTTCAGCCACTCAGAAGTGGGAAGAAAGAGTGCTGGACATATGTAACTACCACTATCACAGGGAAAGGAGGTTAAATGGAGCATAGCTGTCTAATAAAGACCACCTGCTGAAGCAATTCACCTGTCCCCAAACTTCTACATATCCTTTTTACTAAATATCACTCCACACTACCCTCTATGTCCTTTAAGGACATCAGATCCCACTTCGTTTGCCCCTTCTGCAGACAGTTTGCAGAGCCCAGGTAGGACCATTGGCAGAACAGTGGAATGCATGGAGACAGCACCTCCATGGAGAAGAATCAGCATCTTTAGTCATCTAAAACCTCAGACTACTGCTGTAACAGTCACAGAATCCAGCCACTGAGGCCAAGCCCAGTAGCTTGGACATGGGAAGTCAACACAAAGCAACATTATTTTATCATTACAGCACACAAGTCTGGACAGCCAAGCTGCCCTTCTGCATGAGGCTCCCCTGGCTTCTCACAACCTGCACCAGAGTGCTTCTCCCTACATGCACACCCAGTTCTCTAGTGAGATACTGGAGCCCTGATCCAGTCATAGCTGAGAGACATTTTACATATTTTGACACTGTGCAGCATAGCCCTTTGAGAGGTCCTTCCCAGGGAGCAGAGAAAGGAGGTTGGTGAACAAGTTCTTGTTCGCCCTCCTGTGAATTTCCAAGGTTCTCTTCCTTTTCCTTCTATTTTGCAGCAAGAGAGTATTGCCAGCTCCTCTCCTTTCAATAGAATTATCACAGCTGGTTTCCGATGTAAAAAGTTTCCCAACAGGGAAAGTTTCTGATCATTTCTTCATATTATGCTATCATGAGATGCACTGCCACTCCTGGCAGATAACCAGTCACTCTCAATCTGAGAGAGGAAAGCCGTTATCTGAGGGAAACACAAAAGCATGGGAACACAGGCTGTTTGTACAAGAGGAAGAAGTGTGTGACATGTGAATTTGCCAGGTGTTACCACTCTGAATCTTATTAAAACATACCCTGTACTGACCATGACCACATTATCTGGATGCAGAAGGAGTCTGTGGATAAGAATTTACTGACAGCATTATAGTGGCCTGATCACACATCCTGCAAGCAATTCCCTGACACAGTGTCAGAGTCTCTTGAAAATGCACAGACTGTTGACCTGGGCTTTGTTTAGTTCTGCCTGTTGCTTCATCTATCTATCTTTCCTCTAGACTGCAACTATTGTCCAGAAAATAACACCAAGTTCCAATATCAAGCCTGTTTTATGCAGGGAGACCTGACTTTGTCCAGCTCAGAGGATACCTCAAGGCATGTCTCAAAGCTCTTCTGAGAATGCCTCATGTTTAATCTAGTCAAAAATATTCCATGTCACTTAATAGTTTTTTGAGAAGCTGTGCATAAATTCTTTGTTTTTCATGTATTTTATTTAAACATTTAAGTTCCACCTCCCCTTTCCTCAGCACTTTGAAATCCAAAGTTATCAGGAGTTTTGCCAGAAACCTTTGAATATTCACAATCCTCTATGCCTCAACTGGGACATAGGAAAAATTTCACTGTCATAATAGAAATCCTGGAAATCTCTCCTCTGTATCCTGGGAGACCATTTTCCTGGAAGATGCCTCCAATTTTAACCTTTGCTTTTCCAGATGTCAGAAGTCCTGGTATACACAAGGGCTTTCAGGTGTGTTGTGCATATGGGTAGGCAGAGGGGATTCAAGCTCAGCCCACCTGGGCTTTGCTCTGCCTGGGTCCACACTAGCTCAGGGACAGAAGATGAGCCCCACTAGCTCCATTCCAGGGTGTTACACACATATACAGGGAATCGCCTGCAAGAGAGCAATGCACCACAGAGAAACACCAGCTCCTGCTTGCAAGGGAGAAACAGAACACCGTTCATCTCCAGATTTGAGTGCTTCACTGGCAGCTATAGCAGCATCCAGCTCTGCAACATCAAAGCACCTTTTCTTTCTGCAAGGGGAAGTGCTGAATATTCCCACATACAGGCTTGGGCCCAAACTCTTCAGAAGCCTGCAAAGCCAACAAGTGCTTTCAAGTGTCTGCCTATTTATTCCTAGTTTTATTCTACAGGAAACAATATGAGGAGGCTGTGCCAGAAATACAGATACTGTAATTATTATTTCTGTTATTATGAAGTAAACACAAGAGCTTATTATCATAAGGATGGGTCAGCTCTGTACCCAGCAATGCATCAAGCTGGAAGTTCACACATGAAGGGAGAGAGAATTGCACCACACTCATCATTTTGTCTTTGACCACAGATGAAGGGCTGCACTAATGAGGTCTAATCAGGCACGCGAGTCAGAGAGGCATCATTCCTCTGTACACAGAATAATCAAGTTAAATGAAATGCTTTAAAGTGATTTGTATCCATTCTCATCCCCACCTTCTCAGTCTAATTAACTCCTCTAATAGAATTAATCAGCACACTAAATACAAGACTCACCAACAACTTCAAAAAAAAGCCCGCTATCTATTCCAAAATACAATTACACTGACAAACTCAATTACATGCCTCAGTCACTTCTGAAATTGCTTGCTGGTATTGGACTGTGCACAGTTTAAGTTTCATTGTTAAAAGAAATCATAAACACTTTCTAAATCATACAATGTTTACAGAAATACACAGAAGCACAGCTTTTATTACCCATGTGACAAAATTAATTTGACACATTGAAAGCAAATGAATGGAGCTGGAGAACTCTATTCTTGCAGTGTTCTTTTCACCAAGACTATTTACATTAGGGGAACATCCAACACATTAACCTGATTAGACTCTGATGTAGGTAAATAGCATTTCAAAGTAAGGGAGCAGGGATTTAAATCAAAATTCTTTCTGCATTTGAATGAGACATCAATTATTACATTTCTAACTATTCATTGAAAACAAAAACCCCTTTCACTAAGTAGATTTGGCCCCAAAATCAGCAAAACTTTTGCAGCAGGAACAGTCAGCAATATGCAATTACCATCTTGGCTTTAGTTTAAAGCTGTGGTGAACTCTTAAGCTAAAAGAAATTCCATTCAGCTTTCATAATGTGAAGTTAACTTAAGTCATAGAGGAAGGGAGAAAAAAATGACTTTAATAACTAGCTTCAAAGTTCACCTTGAGCTAAAGATAGATAGCACAGAGAAGCTTGCTAAAGTTTCACCCCTTTTGGTCATACACTTTAAGCTATCCCTGCTTCTCAATTTCATTTGTTTTTGTGTATGATACTATTCAAGCAGTAGTATTCCCAAGCTAGGAGTTGTAGTGCTCTTGCTTGCAATCAGCCTCAAAGATGAAGATTAGAGCTCCAGTCTGGCAAGGTGCTCACTGAATCTTAGACACAAGTATCCTATTTAAAACAAAACTCTCATACTTAGCAAGAGCTTAAATACTTAGAGAGTAAATTAACAGTGATTTTTAGCCTTAATAGATTAAAACAGTTGCTTTTTCAGTTACTGATTAGGGATTTCTCATCTCCATATAGTAAACTCACCAAGCGAGCTAAGAAAAGTTGCTACCACTCTAAACTTTAGGGATGAGCTCAGTGCTTCTGGGAGTGCTCCACATAGGCCAGCGTCACCCCAGCAGGTCTCCCTTCCCACCAAACCCAGGAGGTGCCACAAATCAAACAGCTGTGCCAGTTTTAAGAAGGGATGTTACTGTTAGATGTTGGGCAGACACACAGAGCAACAGAAGGAGGGATCTTCAGAGAACTCCAAGCCCATGCTCTTCTGGAGAAAGTCTCCTGTGATTTTTGGTGTGTTGATGTGCTCGTTTTCTTTCGCAGGACACAAGGCACCCCATAACCATGTTCTGTTCCTCTTCCTGCTAGAGAGTTCTCCTGATGTGTAGGCTGGATTGATATCCATCTACTATCCATTATTCCCTTCTGTCTCCAGTATTTGAAAGATAGCAAAATACTAACACATTTGATAGGAATCTACTTGTTTGCAGTCCAGCAGCCTGTCCTGTTTGAAGTGCCATAGCACAACCACATAACCTCATGGCTGAAGATTTGCATGCAGATAAAGACAAATTGGTGAGATGAACTAGAGTGCTTTAACAAAGTGTTACTTCTGCTAGAACTACAGAATAAGACTCACTTTGGGAACTAGTAGGTTTTGTGCCTTCATCAGGGGAATAGCCATCAAACTGGAAGCTTGGGGGTAGTTAGGTATTCTGCATCCAGACACCTTCCTTATTAATTCTGCACATTTCTCCATTCACTAGTGATGCATTAGATGACACTCACAAAGGATTACAGACCTGATACAATATTAGATAAAAATTACAAGTGAAAGCTATTTTACTGCTATTTATTTTCATCAGCTAAGCACTGCTCTCCTAAATGCCATTCTAGGTTGGTCGATACTGGCTTTTCAGGCTGCTGAGAAGTTTTGTAATTCTTTTCTCTTTATAGCTTATGTATAGAAATCAATACTAGTTTGCAATTTGTTGAAACTGAAATGATTGGGGGGTACTAGTAATATGTGCCTGATTTCTCCTTTCATTCTATTCCTTCTCTTAGAGTGAAAATTGGTTTCATTTTTCAGTCATTCTGCAATATTTCACAATTAAAACAGGTTACACCCATGTTGCACTTTAAAAAGCCTCACCTGGAAATCTCTACTAAAGAAACAAAGCAGGAGCAGGGCTGTGTGCTCCCTAGGATCAAAATGAAACTCCTTTGATTCAGAGAAAACTGGAAGAAGCTCCCTCCCTAACCAGCACATCTAAAGTAACCTGAATACGGTCCAGCAGGGAATAAGCTGACTGTAGCCCTTCTGCTTCAGCACTGCTATTAGATTTTTCTGGGCCTGGAAGTTTAATGGTATATCTGGGTTTTCTTTTGCACAAGTACACCCACAGCAACTTTAAAATAAACCTTGAAAACTTCTTACTTTCTAGAGAGAGAAACAGGTAGAAAAGGCAATTCTTGCACAGTACTGGAACTTGGCTATGGAAGATAGAAGTCTAAATTTCTACTCCTTCAGAGCAGGAACTTGAATTTAAAGCATTATTAGGGTCCTAACAACAATGAATGTGAGACAGTACTTGTTTTTTTAACTGAGGTAGAACATACCAGCATGATCACAGATGATAAAGTGACCATGACTCCACAGGTTATAGTTTGTCCTTTCATGTCTAAACCACTTCACATTTTAGTCTAAAAGCTAGTACAGTTCTGTAGGCTTAGGGGACACATGCTCATACTTGGACTAGATGATCTCCAGAGGTCTGTTCCAACCTTAATCATTCTGTGATACTTCTGCTCCAAACTGGGAAAAGGAGGGACTACCATGTCTTTATCTCAGCCCATTCATCTCAAATCTGATGTTTGAAGGAGCAGGCACCACTAAAATAGAACCATGGTTCACAGCCACTCCAGTGTCAAACACCCATTGAAATGTTTCTGGAATGAGACTACCATCTAGTGCCCTGTTGACAGACTGCAGTTTCTTCAGGGAAGGAAAAAACGCAATGCAATCACTTGTTCACTATTATAATTACATTTTCATAAAAAAATTCATCCCCTAAAAACACAACCACTGATAGAAAAGGGACTAAAGACCTCAAAATGGCATCTTACCTTCCAAATTAGGATAGAAAACTCAGCCAGGCTTAGGATTAAAAAGTGAACTATTTTAATACCTCTCACAGGTTGTTCTGTACACAGCACTGGCCTTTTCATGGTGGATCTGCAGATTTTGGCAAAATTCGGCTATGTAAGTGACAGCCTCACAGATTTCCTGAGGGAGTTGACTCCTGTGCTCTGGCCAGGATGCTGCAGGGAAGACCAGAGTTACCCCCTGCCTTTGACTTGTCAAACTCATTTCAAGGCAGAAAAACACAATAATCCTCTTTCCACTACTCCTCAGAGTAACTTCAAAGAGAAAAATATATATATAACTGAGAGGGCCCCCTTTGACCTATAAAATCTCTTGTGCCTTCCCAAATCCTCCCATTCCCCTACTTTGGTTTTGATGTTACTGTCTGCTGTAACAGTGTTTTCAGCTAGAAAAATATTGCACCAGGGAGTGCTCAGACAGCTCTACTTTATTGCCATTATTGAATGAGCTGCAACAGACTGTACCGTGCCAGGTTCATTATATACATCTTCCTCTGAAATCATTGTAGTTCAGAAAAAGTCTTTAACCCACTGACAGCAAAAGAGAGTCATTACATTGCTTTTGATGCTGTAGCCATAATGGTACCTCATTTCTTCAGATTATTGACACAATTTCACAATGTTTTAAGGACCCTAGGCATCCTCAGGCTGAAGATATCTGTGCCTTTTAACCATTTCCACAGTGCCTCCCTTTCATCTTCAGCCTACTAAAAATATGCTCTCTAGTGGATTCTGAATAAGTCTCAAACTTCTCTTACATCTGAACTGCAATCCTAGGAAAAATCCTTTATAGGCAAAGAAAGCCAGTTAAAAATTTCAAATTGCCCAGTAAAAAGGGCCAAAGTGCATTTTGCTATCCCAGGATAAGGGCTGAACTGTTTCTGCCACAAAAAGTTAAGGATAGAGCAAAAAGGGTGAGGTCGTGGGAGAGTGGGGCTTCCTACTCTTGCTCCTCCAGAAGGAAATCATTTCCAATAGACACTGATCATCTACTTGCCTATGCTAGCACCTAGCCTGCCATACTCAGGTTTGAAAAGGACATTTGAGGTCTCATCAAGTATCACAGTCCAGCTCAACTTTGCTGTTGCAGTTATTCACTCAGGTGTTTTGCTTGGAATGCTTTCTAAAGCCCACCTACCATGTTTATTGAAAAAGATTTTTAGGTGACTATTGACTTCTGAACTTGGAATCAATAAGAGTTCAAAGCAATAATTTGAGAAAATAAATGCAAAGAGAAGAGGGGACTAATCCACCCAGGAGGCAGCAATACCATTACAGGGTGCTTTCTTCTAAAACTGTGAGCATAAAACACTAAGAAACAGAGAAAACAAGCTCACACCTTCATAAAACACTTTATGACACACAAAAATTGCTGCAAGATTTTTCTTTGCAATTTTTAATACTCAGTAGGGAGACTAGAAGAGTCAAAAAGATACTGCAGAGAGTAACACTCTTACTCATCTTTATTTTTGAGTAAGTATCCATGAAGTTAAGGAAATAAAGCTACATAGGGCTATTTCATGTAAGCAATGAAAAACAACCCCAAGCTAAAGCTGCAAATTTATCTCCTAAAAGTTTAGGAAAACAAACAATTTTTCATTTAAAAAAAAACTAAAGCCAGCCTACTACCCAAGAACTAAGAGCAATACTATGAGTAAAGCAACATATAATACCTTCAGTCTAGAATCTGATCATTATTTCTTCATTTTTTTTTCTTTTATTTCTTCTTTTTTATTTCTTCTTTTTTTTTTCCTTCCCAGTTCCTACCATGACAAACAAATAACTTTTTTTTTCTTCTCTCTCTCTAAATTACCTCCTAACACTAAGCAGCAAAGAAGCATATTAAAAGCTTACCTATTAACCTGAAGAGTTTTCAACTCTACACTCCAGAAACACAAGGCTACACCTTACGCTCCTCAGCCTTATAAAGCTTTTTGGCTGTAACAGAAACTGCCCCAGCTGAGACTAGTAAGTCCTTGCAGGGCAGTCCCAGGGCAATTGGATTCACCTGTTCCTGTGAGATGCCTTTCATCCTTCCACTTCTCAGCAGATCCCAATTATTGAGGATTGAAAGTTGACCAATAAGCTGGCTGGGTGGGACAGGGCAATTCCTTGAAAAGGTGAGTAGGAGGGAACATCTTTTTCCTTTTGGAGAATAGTAGAGCAGAGAAGAGTCTTTGAAGCAGGATGACTTTTATGAGCTGTTTGTTGAGCTAGAGGATTAGAAGAAAAGATTCTGAAAAGAAAGATGAAATCTAGGCAATATTCAGAGCTGGGGTAAGGCACAAAAGGTAGGAGGGTTTTTTTTTGCTTTATACTTTGCTTATATTTACTGTAAAAGGGTTGTTTGTGTCTCACCTGAAAGTTGTTTATAGGACAGTCTATCTGACTAAAATTGCCTTAAGTGAAGGTTAGCAGGATGTCTTGATAAATACTGACTTATTTCCATAAAGATAATAGCTACTTCAGACAGGGGGAAACACTGTGATTATTCCTTTTTTGAGCTTTAATAGGGCATTTGATGTGTGCCTAGGTGGATGGCTCTTAGTGGAGCCAGCAAGGTAGAGACTAGAAGAACAACTACAGTATGATTTAGAAATGCTTTGAAAAGAGAAGATAACTGGCAAAACAAATAGCAGTAATGCTGGGAGTTAGATTGCTAGCATGTGTTATTTCTGTCCAGAGCTACAGATGTAGCCTTAGAGCATGAAGTGTTGAGTACAGCCAGGCTAGGGACAAGCTCCCCTGTGTAGGGGTCAGGAAAACACTGAAAAGCAAAACAGGAACACTAGGCATAAAAACAGAAAAGAGGGAGAAGAAATGCCAAATAACTATAGCAACCCATGTTAACTGGGACCTGGGGAAGATCTGTTGCACACTCATGTTATTTTTCTAAACACAGCTCCAGGGGAACACTTTGCCATGCTTGGGGTCCTATTCTATTGTACTTTCAAGGAGATCGTGCTGAATGACAAGGCTCAGGCAGTCTGCAGCCCTGCTCAGAGAGCACCACCTGTGAACACTGTGGTCTGGGAAAATCAGGTGGTGGCAGCTGCTGTCTTGGTCCCAGTAGGAAGGAGATGAGTGCTTTGGAAGCACTGGGTGTGGGCTCATGCAGCAGGAGAGCTGGGATTAATTGTGTTGGAGTTTAATGGGGCAGAACAGGATGAAGCTTTAGGGTTGGAGCAAGTGTCCTAGGAGACAGCTCTGCACCAGGCAGAGAGGAACCTGGACCATAATGACAGGTGGTGAAGGCACCTGGAAAGTGGCTGGATGCAGAGCACTGAGGTGAGCTCATGGCACCTTCTGCAGGTAGGTGCTGGGCTGATGACAGCCTTGTCCCATGGTTTGCCTTGCAAACTATAGCTCCTTTGGCCTTTTGCTTATCCTTGTGTTGGAAGTTCCTTTCAGAGGTGAGACAGGCTACTGGTGGGCAACAGAATTGCTCATAGTGGTGAAAGAAGAAAAAGTTACTCATTTACTAAGTTTTTGCTGTCTGTTGGAAAAATGGGGCACTTGGCGTACTTAATATTCTGCAGATATAATAATCTTTGGGCATGCGCAATCAGCTTGCTCAATGTTTGGAGACTTGAGAGCTTTATGGGCCTCTTGGTGACTTTCTGTGCTACTTTGCACTTTGGCTGAAGGTGCAGGCCTGGAAGGGAAGTTGGAGCTGTCCTGAGTTTGGCCAGGAGCTCCCAGAAGCAGAGCTCTTGGTCTGAGATAGCTCTGCTGCTGCTAACAGGGTGATTTGTTCTGCTCTCCATTTTCCTCCTCTTTACATTCACACATACTGCTTTTGGATGAACTAGTTTTGCTTGGAAGGAGGTGCCAGAAGAATAATATGAATGACCATGGATGTTATCATGCTGAAAATCTGCCTTTCTGTCAGCCAAAAGAAATTTACCTGAAGTTTACTAGTGAGTGGTACCTAGGCCTCAGTCTTTGAGCTCACTGTTACTGAATGTTCCTGAAAGACCCCCTGTGTGACATTATCCAGTTTGAAGCACTTTGCTTTGTATGAAATGCCATGTTCTAAACACATGAGCTGTATCAGGCTCTCAGTGTGTTAAAAAGAAAATTGTGTGAGTACCTCTCAGCTGGAGAGATTGCTTTAACTTGTAAGTGAAGACATTGGGTAGATGAGAAGTGCAATTACATGTTCTAAGACTCAGAACTAGGTGTTCTGACACCCTGTTTCTTCTGACATTTTACTTGATAATATGTTGCCCCTTGTTTAATAGCTTTTTCTGTGATTAGCCTTTTAAAATCAGAACTTCATGGCTTTATCCCTGAAATCTCATATATTCTGAAGTGGGGGTAATGAATTGTGCTGTGGGTTGATGCGCTCTGCCTCCTGTTTAGAAAGTCCCCCATCAGGCAAGCAACTTGGCTTTTGAATTGAGTTGGCAGGGCATTGTCAAGATTGAGGAGGATCTTAATGTAGCCAGGGATTACTTATCTCTGAGCAGAATGCAAAGCTACAGAGGCTGTTGCAAAAGCCAAGTAAGGCTTGGAGGCCCCTCTGCAGGCATGGGATGTGCTTGTTGCAAAGCCTCTGGTGAGCACTTGGCATGAGGCTGTGAATGAAACCTGCTGGTTTCTGCCAATGCCTGTGTGTTCACAGGCCTGGCTGTGCTTAGTACAATGCCCCATTACAAATCTTCCTAGCATAGTGCATGCACCCTCCAGTGAGGTCTTTATGGTCTTTGGCTTTCATCCCACCTGAGCATGGTTTTCCTGTGTCATGTTTCTTCCATGGGATTATTTGCTGCCTTTGCGTGTCACATTCTTTCCAGCTCACCTTCCCCATGCTCTTGGGCTTCCCAGCACTGCTCACAAAGCAAGGAGCATCCAAGCTTTCTCCTCATCAGCTCTTTTGAGGAACGTGTGCATCCAGACCAATGGCTCTGCAAAAGCAGCTCCCAGCCCGAAGCAGCTAATGTACTTGCTAGCCTATCACCCTTCCAACATTTCTCACTCTCCTCATTACTCTAGCTAGACAGTGAGGAGACAGATGACTTTATACTACTCTGTTCAAATGATCCATTCCCTCCTAATACTTTTCCATGCTGATCTTTTTGCCAATGCATACAACTTTCTCTGGTCTGTCTGTTGTTTTTCTGCCCCAAATTCTAGGTCTGCTCCCTAAATTCTGTATCTGTTAGCTCTGCAGGGAGCAGTAGCATTTTTTGCTGTCTCTTCTCATTCATCTTATAAGGTTCATGAACTAGGTTAAAGTCTCCAAGGGTTGCCAGAGATTCTGTACCTATGTCACTAGGGCCTTTTCCTAAGGCACCTTCCAAACTAGTACTGTTTAAAATGCTCTGAATTGTGATAGTAGTGAGATGCTGTTTTCTTAAGGCAGCAGAAATACAGTGTGAGCTTTGAACTTGAGCAGCAAGGAGAAGTGTTTGAATCTACCACTTCATGTGGTCCTCCTAAAAAAGAAAGGCAGAACTTTTGCCCAAATGAGAAGCATTACTTTTCTTTGTCACTAGATGCAGCTATTGCTGCATGATAAGCTGGCTTGGCATCACTGCTTTCCAGCTAGGCTTTGCTGTTAGAAATGATTTCCCCTGTGTTTCTGTGTGTGCACATGTGCTGTTGGGAGGGGGGCACTGAATTCTTATCTTAAAACCTCCCTGTCTCACTGCCAAATGTTTCTCCCTCATCTTTTCCTTGCTGCATAAAGGGCATCCATTTTTGAATGCCAAGTTGTCCCTCCTTCCCTTGTTACTGTATGAAAATGTTGTTGTGAAAAGCCCTCTTGAAGCTAATGGGGTAGAGATTAAGTGGGTAAAGGGGGAATACACTGATTTCCAATGTCAAGCTGAGTGCAAATTTAACATTGAATTCTCCCAACCCTTTCCTGTTCCCATTTTATTTGCCCAAATATGTTGTGTACCACAAGTGTTGTACTTAAATGCTGCCTGTCAGATTCAACATGAGTTCAGAGGAAGGAGTCTCCTGAACATCCTAAAAACAGGAGGGCCAGGAAGCATACCATGGGGCTGGGAAAGGAAGGAAAGCTCTTTGGGGCTGGAGCTCAGGACTTATTCTACTTTGTCCCATGGTGCCCAGTGCAACAGGATTAAACCAAGTATCCTTGGAGAAAGAAACTGCATCCCTCAGCTGCCAGCAGAACTGTGATTAAAGGCCATTTCAAGCTGCCTGGGAAGAGATGGAGAGCAGGGGTCCAGCTGCCTTTTCAAAAATGAAAATGGCTAAAAGCTAGGCTGACAATGCCTGTCAAAGACTGCCTCTAAAAAGGATGTGCTAAAGAACCAACAGACCAAAGCTGTAGTGGTCTGTATTCTAGTGGGTGTAGGGCTTACCCTGAGCATGGGAGACCCCATTTTTCTACTCTGCACAAGGGTTTGAATGTCAATATCTGGGCTAAAGATGTTGGCAGATGGCTGCCCAAGCAGGCAACTCAGGAGTTTTGGAATTGCATATGCCTTTCCCTCATGTTTAAGCAGAAAAACTAATTAGATTTTTGTTTTATGGAGGAGGATGGTACTTTCTTCCCTGCTCTTGTTCCAGGTCTGGGCACTATTTTCTTCTGCTTTCCCTTTTTTCTGGGCTCAGAAATTTGGAACTAGAGGGAAAAAAAAAAAATCACACAAGTACCTTTGTGCTGTCTCCTCTTGCATGTTTAAGACAAGCTCACTTTGCAGGACTCTTGGCTTTTAGCAGGTTTGTAGCTGCATGGTATAAGGGCTCAGGGCATGCTTGGCACTAAGATACCCTGTTACCCCAAGGTTATGGTGTTATAAGCCCTAGCTACCCTTTAAGCTGGGCTAGCTGAGCTCTGGACTGTCCTGGGATATGACATGCTGCTCTGACTGTCATCACGGTGAATATTGCTTATGGGACTGTTCCTTCACACTGAGCTTGCTCTTGATAGTGATAGTTTTGTGTATGTGACATAGAATTTATTGGCAGGGTCTGTGTGCATTTGAGAGGAAGGCCTATGGACTTGGTGATTTTATTTCTCTTTTAAGGTAGTGAGGTGCTAATATTAAGCAGTTATTTGGGGGGAGGAGCAGCAAGGTAGCTGCTCAATTAGTTCTGGGTGTTTTTGGAAATCTAATGTAATTTCTCCATAATGCAGTAGATGAGATGGCTCAGAACTGTTTTAAATGGAGTACTAAGTAATGCTTGTGGTTTGTAACATTTCTTTGAGCTTCTGCTTTTAAACAAAAAAAGGCATTTTTCCCCATGAGCTGCTTTTTAAATGACAGATCTGTGGAAGTTCTAACTTGCTAACCTGGAAAGAGTGCAACCCTTCCAGGTCAGTACCAAGTCCTGCAAGAGGGGCCACTTCTGGAAACCTGGAATGCTGGTGGTCACAGGTGCCTCAGGAGGAGCAAGGCCAGGGATCCCAGCCTGGCGCTGGGGCTTTCAGCATAAGACTGTCCTTCCTCTCCTCCCTAACAAGAATCTGATCAGCTTCATTTCCCATCGAGGAAAAGTACAGCAGAAAAATAGAAGCAGATGTTTCTAGACAATGTCTAGGGCTCCTGGAGCTTCAAAGAGCTTTCTGATTGCATAGGCTTAAAAAAAGAGCCTTTCACTGTTCTTTTCACTGGAATAAAAACCCTCTTTGAAATTTGTATGAGGGGAGATTGTTGTACAAAGCCAACATGGGGAAAGCCTCATTACTAATAAACCATGCTTAAAATCCTTTCTTGCTTTTTTTATATGCTGCCTTGGAGGCACTTTGAATGTGTCTGTGTTAGTCATTACAGGCAATGCAAGGAGGGCTCACACCTGGTGAAGGGGCTGCCCCCTCTCTGAGGGTCTGTGTTCTGGCAAGAGCCCTGCTACTCCCTGCTGCCCTTGTGAGGTCTCTGCCAGGGACTGCACCTCTCCCCCTCTAAATGGTTTAAATCACTAAAAGCAAAGCAGAGAACTTGCAGCTCTGCTGGATATGGTATCTTGATGCTTCTCTCCATACTGTGTCAGACCAACAGGAAATTGCAGAGGCTGGGGGGAAGTCCAGATTCCTCAGACTGTGGGTGCTGTTTTCATCTTATATGCAATTTATGGTATGGCTTATCTTATCCTTTTTTGACCTTTCCCATGAGTTTTGCTGACTGAGAACCAACCTGTGGTCACCTCTGAGATTTGAAGATGTGCTGTTGTTGCAGGGAGGCCATGAAGATGCATGTTTTTTTGGATGGTTAAAAGTTCTAAGAAATTTCTCAGACTTGTATATTAATCTCTCCTGGCACTTTTGAGAACTTCTATCTGTATATGGTTGGAAGCAGTGTTGAATCAGAGAGCAGATGTATTACTGCTAAGTAAAAGCCCCTTCATCAGGTACCAGCAGAGATCCACAAGAGTCTGCAAATCCTTTCCTTGGATTGCTGTCAGATTGCTGCTGTATCCCCTCTGCATGCATTTTGTTTGGAGCTGCATGCATCCTGATCTTTGCAAGATCCTTTCCAAAACTTGCTTTTTAAATGCTTGGCTTTGTCTTCCTGTGCCTGATAGGAAGGAAACATTTCTGCTTTGTCTGCCTTATACTTGCACTTCATGCAAAGTTCTCAGAAATGGTATTTTTTCCAATGTTACTGTTTCAGTTTTATTCCTTAATAACATTCTATCAAAAGTGTTTCTTCCAGTCTTTTAGTGGCCTCAGAGGACTTTCACAGAAGTCTTTATGCCTTCTCATGAGGCACCCTGGGGAGATGCTGCTGAAAGCTCTGGCTCTCCCAGGTGCTTTCTGCAGGGAAAGGGGGCTGTATTTGCCTAAGGGATCCAGCAAAGATGTGTGTGCTGCAGGACCTTCTCTAAGCACTATTAGATATCTTATGTGTATTTATATGTGACCTGGCAGGTCATGCAGGCTGGTGGCTATACTGGGGTAACTTCAGCCTGTCTGGTTTGGAGGCCAGTAGATTCTGGGGAGTCATTCTTATGTTTCCTGATGCTGCAGCACAGATCTCTTCATTTTCTTGGCTACAGCAAGATTAGGGCCCCCAAAAGCAATGCTGTCTTGACTTCACACTATTCTGCAGCCAGATAACTGATGGCAGATATTCTGTAAGTGCTCCCATATGTCTCCAGCGGCCTTCCCAGAGCCACCTGATGTGGTGTGTTCCCACAGTACTGTGCAGACAAGACCACATGCCTTTGACAGTAGATTGCTAGCAACAATGATAGGGGGTTTTCACTCTTAGTGTAATTTCTTGCAAGCAAAGTTTTAAAATTTTATTTTATTTTTTTGGCTTGTTTCCTCCTGTGGTGTACACACATCTTGCAAGCAATGAGGAATTTGGATGTCACTTCTCATTTCCTCCCAGCCTTCCACATCCAAGCTGTAATTATCCTTTTTTTCTCAATATGGAGAAACAGAGCAGTGTGTTTGGGCCCAGCTGTGAAGCCCTCAGCCAAAAGCTGAGTGAGCAGTATCATGGGATGCGTGTAAGATACCGTGTGCCATGTCTTATCCTACTGCTAATGTGTAGATCATCAGGGGGTTTTAGTGTCCAGGGTAAAAAGCCCCTTCATTAGCTGAGCTCTCCCACTTCTGCACTGCAGTCCTAGTCTGGGAGCGGCCTACTGGTTCCCCAGCTGAGCTCTTACTGCAGCCTGTATCTGTTTCTGGGCTACTCAGGTGAGCTAGGCAACTATTTCCAGCCAAGTTATTTCAGATTTGTGTGTTATAGAAAGTTGTGACCCCTGGGTAAGTAGTGTGCTTTGCTCCTTCCTCTAAGGGCTTTTCTTTCAGTCCTGCTTTTGTCTTTCCAGCTGTGGTCTTGGAGGCCCATGGAGGCTCTTAGGAAAGAGGGACTGCACGTGCCTGGCAGGGTACTGCCAATGTGGCCCTGCTGTGCTGGGTTACAACTGCAGCCTCAGGTCAGAGGCTCCTTTCCCAAGGGCTTGGCTGAGAGGATATATGAATTTGGAGGACAGCAGTCCTTATGCCAAACCATACAGGTAGGTGACAACTGCTTCAGAGGGCACCTGTGAAGCTTGTGGCATGTGTCCTTGGTATCAGCTGCCTTATAGTGGGAATGTTAATTTCCCCAAACTCCAGTTATAGATTTTTCCAACAGCCCCAAAGGTAGTACCAGTGGGATGAAATTTTGGTCCCCCTCAGTGCAGGGTACCCTCACCACCTTCTGGCAGGATGCAGAGCTGGTCCAGTGACCACCTTGGTTTTGTACTGGTTCATTTAGGTACCAGGATAAGGTGGTGGTTGCACTTGTCCAGGAGCCTTCATGTTCATGCCAGAGGGCTCTAGCTCCTGCCAGTTGGTCTTGTCTGCTGTCTGTAGCCAGAAAGGCAGAGAAAAATGTTCTTCCTAAGAGCTCTGCCACAATCTCAAACATGAGGGGTGCACAGGGGGATACATTTATAGTGACTAAGCACAGGTACAAGGTGTGACTAAAGTGATTAAAAAAAGATAAGTCTTCTCTGCCTTGCTCAATAATCTGGAAAAACCTGGCATTTTCTCAGTGACTGTGGAGTTCAGTATCTGACTGCTGGTGCTAATTTAATTACATGCCGGCAGGTGGTGCCCAAGTAGAAAAAGGAAGCAGAATTCCAAGTTCTCACCTAATGTGTGACTCTCCAACTGTGGCTGAGTCACACTCCAGCCTCTTACCCCAGACAACTTACCCTGAACAACTCCGTATTAGCTGCATCTCTTTTTCCTATCCTGTTCCAAGGTGTGTGGCTCCCAAAGCATCTTCTACCATGTCAATGCCAAGAAAGACAGAGTTTTGTGCCAACGTGATGCGGAGGGATCATCACTTTGTTCCACCTGAGACAAGGCTGAGGCTTGTTCAGAGAAATCATGGCTTTCAATATACGCTGCCATTCACTCTGGTGTGCAGACATGGGGCCAGCGCAGCACAATTACTGTCTTCTAGTTTGTTGGTTGCATTTTTTCCCAGCTGCACTTGTTGTTTGGAGTTTTATTCCAAAAATGTGGAAAGTAATAAGTTTGGCCCTGTTGAATGTTTTAAGCAGGAGAGAGAAGTGGTGTCTCTTAGCTTGCTTTTTAATCTACAAGGGAAAGGATTCTGTCATCTACTTTTTCCTGTGAAGAAACATGAACCTTTTGGAAAGACTCAGCTGGTTCCCACTAACAGCACATACTAAACAGATGCAAAAATGTCAGGTTTACCTACTCTATTGCTTTGGCAAGTTGCTGATTTGAGTGATTTTTGCAGGTGCTAAAACACATAACACAGTCACTGCCTCTGCAGAGCTTGCAAGCTTTTTAAAATATTCTGCAAGCTCCTGGAATCTCTTAACTTGCAGTAAAAAAGTTTCCCTCTGGATTAGAATAGGAGATCTATAAAGGAAACTTATGATTCTATTTTCCTACACTGAAAATGCACAGCAAACCTCTGCCTTCTCACTGTTGTAGCTTTGGCCTCTGTGATGCTGAAGATGGTTGTGCTCAGCTTTGCATGAGCAAGCAGATGAGCCCTGCTTGCGGGTGGGAAAAGCAGTTTGATTTTTCAGGCAGGACCAAGCACCTCCCACCTGAAAATCAGACTTGTTAAAATGTAAGCTGGGTGCTCTGTGGGAGGCAGCCATGGCTGCATTACTCATGAAGATGAAGGCCAAGGTAATGAGATAAAGCCCATGAGTAACTTTTCCCTCTGATCAATGAGGGTAAAGGGCCTGTGCCACCAGGGAACAATCTGCCAGACAGGAGATTTTCTGGCTGTTTGAAATAAAGGAGCCTCTCCTATGCCTGGTCTGGTTGAGATTCCTGACATGAGCAGACAAGCCCGATTAGAATTGGTATATATTGTTCCTCCAGGAGCAGAGGAGAGAGGGAAAACTGTCAGGGAAGAAATTGCTTCCATTGGTAATTTATGCAGTTATTCTCCTTTTTTTATTTCCCCAATGGAGAATATAAAACACTTCTGCTAGGGAAGAGATGATCCATTTCAACCAGCTTCAGAGCTCACTGGACCCAGACACTGCAGCTCTGCTAGCAGTGGCACTACCTGTCTATTAGCCATAAATCCCTCCTTGGAGGGGGTATTCCCATCATTTCATCTGTTCACCAGCTGAGCAAAATAAAATCTGGAAGATCACAAAGTCCAAATTCGTATTGAGGAGCAGATGAAAAGGCAAGGAGATTAAATGACAATTTTTTTCTTTCTGTTAAGCTGATTTTCAGATTCTTGCTGAAAATATACAGTGTTCTCATGGATCAAACCTGGTTCCTGTCAGCCCTGCAGATGGTTGTGGTGCTTCTGCTATATTAATGTTGACAGTCATATATCACTGAAAGGCTTGCCGAAGAGATCCTATGTCTACTGTTCTTGTGCCATATGCTTGCACTGGAGCCAGGACAGGAGCAGCAGAGAAAACACAGGAACTGCAGGTGGGTTTTGCTGGTCACTGACACACATCTGCAGATAGATAATGAGAGCATATTTTCAAAAAGCAGCTTGAAAATGTGATTTTTGGAGACAGGTCTCTTCTAGGCCAGATCTATATCACTCTGCTGCAGGGACATATGACCCCTGAGCAGATAGGACAGTTCTTAACCAGCCACCCCACGTGAGTGGGTCCAGAGCCTTTCTGGAGCATCAGATTTTTCAAGGCCAAGCCTGTGTTTTAGAGTTTCATTTGAAGAGATTACCTGGATTTCAGCAGGAGCAAGAACCTTCCATGGCCCCCTCCCAGAGCAGAGTGAGGAAGCCCTGTAAGTCCCAGTCTCCAAGCTCTCTTGGCATGGCACAGCCCTTTATGAAGTGCTTGTTGCCTGGTGTGGTGCTGAAGAGCTGTAACCAGATCCCTTCTGCAGGAGGTGGGAGCTGTAGCTCCTTTGGGCTTAATGCAGTGACTATTGAGCATGAGCCATGATGAATAAACTGTGGCTTCTGCAGGAGAGGAGCCAATGACCTTTCCCATGCCCATAATGCCCTCAGCACTGCTGAGAAATATCGATCCGAATACCCCGGACACAGTGTGCGTGCTCTAATCCTGCACTGTCAATATTTGGTTCCAGTTCCTCCTGTCACTGAGACCCCAGGTGCCCCCTCTGCAACCTCTGTGGTGCTTTGGGCAAAGCCCTGCAGGACTGGCAGCCTCCCGCAGGGATGTCACAAGTGGCACAGTGCTCCTGCCTGCTGGTGCATGGACCTTGTCCTCCACTGTCAGCCCCAAGTGCCTTTCAGCCACACTTCCTTTCTGGAACTGCCTATCCAATGTGGACCAAGGACATGCTCAAGTTCTCCCATGCCAAGGACCTCACGGGAACCCTGCGTTCAAAACACTTGGCTCCAGCCTGGGATGCCTCATGCCTCTGCTTCCATGCTCCTGTCCATGGCAGGCGCTGCAGCAGGTCATATGGCCATGCAGTAGCTCCAAGGAGATGAGATAATTGTGCTTTAGAAGGTACCTTTCTAGTTAACATGATTTCCCATAGAAAGAGAGGCCGAATGTTATTGCACAAGTCAAGACAATAGCATAGTGTGTTCGGCTTATCTGGGAGATAACATTTTATCGACATGCCAAGAGCAAAAACTAATGAGACACAGAAACGAGAAAGCCAAGTTGCTTACTGGTAAGTTCCATCTTTGCAAATGCTGATCTCACTCAGTTGCAGAACAGAGCGTATAAAGAACTAATGAATAGATACACAGAAACCAAGCAGTGCCAACAGCATTCTTGACATATGTTTTATTCTTAGCCTTAATTCTAAATTGCCTTTGTGTGCTCAACAAGAGCTGATATGGCTGCTCAGAGTCACTTTTTTTATTTTATTTTTATGTCAAATTTAAGTTGTTCTGAACAACTGAAGTCCGGATCTTGAGGGTCCTTGGACCTCAAAGAGCAAGTAGGAGACTCCATTCTTGTCAGGAGCAGGAGGCTGAAGTAGGAGGGAAGAAAGCATTATGTGGGCACAGAATTACATTTTTTTATAATATGTGGCTAACAGGCTTAAGGATTAAACACAGGCTGTCAAATCATCACGGAAGAACCTCTCTGACACACCAATAAACCTCAGTGTGCGTTTGCCTCCATAAAACTTCTTACTTGGCTTTTTGGTGATATTTTAAAGAAAAAACAGCTTGGTCACCCAACTAAGGCTACTTTTTTCTCTCATTTTCTAGTTAAGAAGGAAATTATTTTTATTACAATTGACTAACTGCTCTGCCTCATTACAGGCTGTCATTTCTCATGAAATAAAGCTCAACACTAGCCAGAATTTAGCAAACTCCTGCTGTGGTTTGCAGTGCTAAGGATAATCACACTATGCAAGGTGGCCGACCTCTTCCCCATGTCTCTGCACTAAGGTAAGCACTTGTGTTACACCAATGTGTAGCAGAAATTGAGATAATGACAAAAAGATGTTCATATAAAGTTGTCCCTGTTGAAAGTAATAGAAGCTTTGCCTTAGGGTGCAAAAATCAGTTGCAGAATGGTTAGGGCTGACAGGGAGCTCTGGAGACTACCTGGAGTCCAACCCACTGTTCCCAATTTTGTGTTATTTGCAAAATGCCTGTTCTGCCCTCTTCCCCTAGGACCCCAGCATCCCAAGGACTATCATTTTGCAGTAAGGAGGGCACTCCTGATTCAGCTGCAGTTGGAAGTGGTTCTACAGTTGTACTTGATGATCTTGAAGATCTTTTCAAACCAAAATGATTCTATGGTTCCTTTGGTATCCCATTTATTAGATGCTGCAGCCCTCATTCCCCCTGCAGACTTGCTCCAACATCAGCCTGAGGTTCTTAGAGCTCTGATATATCTGTTTAAAAGAAAGAAAAGGTGTAAAGCTGTGTAAACAGAGGGGATTTGAAGAATGCCTCTGATTAATTTATGGCCAAGCATCTCTACAAAATAAAATGATCATCTATGAAGGTGGAACTGAGCATAACTTCTAAAAACAAATCCAGAGAGGTAAAGATTGATTGACAAAACATCAGCTGAGGAAAAAAGAAACAGATTTCCAGGAGGGATGGCTGCTTTCTTCACACTGTAAGCATTGACTGTGCTTAGTGACAGGACAAACTGGGTTTGGTGTAGCAAAGATAATGTGAACCATGATCATTAGGCGAAGAACCCAGGAGAACTGAAAGAGCTGGAGGTGAATTAATAGCAACAAAATGGTTTGGGGTCTTCTAGCCCACCTACTGCTTTGCTGAGACTTACAAATCCAAGAAAACTTTGGATTATGCTTGAAGATGTAGCCATGGAAGATGAGCTGTAAGGCAGAACTCAGCCTCGCAGCCTCCTGGGCTGTAACTTCCAGTGTTTTCACTCCTCTGACCTTATTTGGATCCATTTGCCACCTAGGTCAGCATTAATTCCAGTTTCTGGAAGCAGCAGCAGACTCCTTTGTGTACCCAACACTGGTGAGAAACAGGGCACATCTACCCTGTTTTGCACAGATACCACTGAAGTCTTGGACTATATAAATGAACCTGAGGTAAAAGCTTTTTTTGGGGGAGCCCTCTCTTTCCAGGTAAACTCTGCTGAAGGGACTGGCATCACTAAGACCAGGCTCAATTACAAACTCCGCAGTGATTAAAGTGCAAGAGGTGCCAGGGGATGCAAACATTGCTGAATTTTGCAGAGAAGAAATGTGGGAAGGAGGGTTCCCCACAGCCACAGAAGGAGCAGGTGGCATTGAGCCATAGATTCCCTTATAGATCCTGGCCAGAGTGATCAAAAAATAAGCTGTTTTTTCCCCTTGACCTTGTATGCGGGATGTAGGAGTGTTGGGTGGATGCTGAGTTACCATCTGGTCCCCATGTTGGTCATGCTGCAGGAGGGCTCAGCAATACCTGTCCAGCAGGATGAGGGCTGAGGCTGCAAGCCAGCTCAGAGAATATTCCCACTGACAGCAACCAAAGGATAAAACCTATGTAATAACCTTTCTACAGGTTATTAACCCAAGATAAATGCTGTACAATTATGTATTTATCTGATATTTATTACAATAGCAGCAAACTTAATGAATTAAGTCACCATTTAGGTGACTTATTTCCATAGGTAATTTAGTGTAAGTTAAATTTTTCTTTACCAAATCTGTTTTAGAGTCCATAACTTTAATGCTTGATGTATCACTTAATGACAGCTTTTGGCTGTGCATTAGTGAACTCCAGTTAATACAATATTTCTTCCAGATAATTTTCCTAGTAAAGGAAATAAAGCATTTGTACTCATTTTCATGCCAGCCCTCCAGATAGGGGCTGAGAGTGGAGGTATATGTATATATTTATCTACAGAGGAGGTAAAGGTGACTATTTGAAGAGCCTTTAGAACTCTTTCAGAGACTCTTCTAATGTCCATTTTTCCCTGGTAATAAGTGCACTGGTTTTTAATATAATTTAATAGTGCTCTGGGGTTTCTCTGAACCTCCACCCTCATCAGCAGGAAAGGACATTCGTTACAGTGGACACAGGCTGGTGTGCATGGCACACTACTTGTTCCCAGGCATGGTGGAGTTACCAGTGTAGATACAGTCTGCGGGGCACCCCCATGTGTCTAGATATGAGCTCTTTACCGGTACATTAGGGCTGATATTTCAACCACTTGAGTGCATAAATAAGCATGGTCCCAGCGGTGAATTCAGCCTCCAGGAAAGGCAGGTGCTTGGGTAGCAGGCACTGGGAGAAACAAGGGACAGACAAAGAATTTGCAAGTCTTTTGATCCAAGGACCAGTGGGTTGAAGACAGTGGCTATATTAATCAGGCTGAAGGTAACTTTCCATTGGTTTCACTAGTAGCAGTGCTCATGGGCCCTTTTCTGACATGCAACCACTGCAGGGTGACATCATGGGGATGGATTTGTGTCTAGGAGTATTTAGGAGAGGCTGAGAGAACAGGGATATGTGACCTTCAGAAAGAAGAATTAGTTCAAGATTAGTAACTGTTTGCAGACATCTTCAGTGTAATGGAGCTGCCATCAAAATGAACATTAGGAACTGATATAACCTTTAAGGTATATCGTTGAAAACACCACCTCTATTGCTGAACTTTGGTGAGACAGGCCATGAATACCAGCTCTAGGAGCTAGGTGTTGGATGGAATCAATAATTAAAACATAAAACTGAGAGCCTCCAAAGAACAGTAAAAAGGACATTTGGGATGAGCAAGGACAGAGTAGACAAAGAGCAAAGGCTTCAAAAGTCTTGGAAGGCCCTTTTTGGACCACACAGGGTAGGAAGGCAGTTTTATTGTCTCCTGCACAGCAATATTCAGGAATGAGAATTTGGTTGAATGTTTTCTAACTTTAATTTCTATTAAAAAAGAATTATAGTTTAAAAGGACTGCTCAGTTGCAAATGTCTTATTACAAAAATTTAAAATTCAATCTTTGTGGAGGAAAATCTAAGCTTTTTAGCCTCTAAGTCAGCATGCTGGACCCCCAGATGAGGCTAGCAGAGTTAAGATTTGTACTTGCTGCTGAGCAACAAATGCCAGAAAGGTAATGCATTTTGTTAGACTCTGATGACAAGAACAATCTATTAGAAAAGCAGGGAAAGTTAAATGTGACATAATGAAACCTCCCAGTATGTCATCTTTATGTAGGGAAAATGCTCCTCTCTGCCTCTATGCTGGGGAGCAGGTACAGGTTGGGTTGGCCAAGGGGGAGAGGGCTCATGGAGTATATTCTGAGATTGTGTTGGCTGTCCTAGACTCTGTGAGGAATGGCAAGTCCCCTTTCTGTAGAGTGTACTGAATAACAGATGTGGTGAAAAGTTTCAAAAATCAATCATGCTCATACTCTTGTGTTCTAGTGTGGCCAGCCCAGGTGCTAGGTTGTTTGACTCAGTACTGCCTCTTCTGAAGCTGTCTGCCCTGGGCAGGCTGTGCACTGCACCTGGGTTTTATGTCTCTGAGCTGCTCCTCCTTCCCTTTTCCTGCTCTTTCTGACATCTCCCAAACCTTTTGCAAAAGGGAATTAAAATGTCCTGCCATTAAATTCTGCAAAATCATATAAAGCTCCTGACACCACTACACCCTTGTGGAATCAGACTTACTCTTGCATGGAGACAAGCTTGTATTTCATTAAAAAAAGCTACATTTGCAATGCCATAAAGAGCTTCCAGATGGCTCAACTTCCCACTTTGAGCCCTCTGTCTGCATAATCACAGTCTACGATGAACTTGCTCCAGCCCCCATGTGGGGGTGAATTATGGACTGCTCCAAGGAGGCATATGATTGCATAGTCCTGGGACAGCCTCAGAGCAGGTTTATCCCTGCAATGGCAAATCTGCATCATCTAGAGTGTTTGCTGGAGATGCATATTGCAGATTGATTTTATTGCAGTACAGAGATGGGCACTGCATCAGCAGTCTGCAGTGCAATTTTGAAAAAATGATTCACAAGTGGCACTTTTTTTTTTTACAAAAATATCTCTAACTTCTTGCCTGAAATGTTCTCTCTAAAATGAGCAAGGAGTTTTCTCTATTGTGGCCCACCATCATCATCAGGCAACTGCTGTAAGTCCGGAGCTGCTCGTGTGTAAGAATGAGCATGACTGGGCAGCAGAACTACAACACAAATGAACAGATTTTTAACAGTGTAAAACATTTGGGGTTGCTGCCAGCCAGAGCTCAGCATGCTTAATTAAGGTGTGTGAGCTAGAAGGAAGCTAATCTTTGCTGCTGAGGCTAATTTCTGCTGTTTTATTAGATAGCAAGATAAAAGACAGATTGAGACTACATTTCCCCCTCTTTTTTTTTTCTTTTTTTTTGCTTGTCCCCAGCAGTAGGTAGGAAGATAAAATCCCTTCACATGAAATCGGCTTAATGAAGGAGCAGGACTCTATACAATTAGCTGAAGATAGTTGTACACCTCGCTGCATACACCGGAGCTCCAGTCTGCATTTCCCCAGTGAGAATATTTACAGAATGACTGCTTGGGCTAAAGTTCATAATTAAAGCTGTAAATCTTGGCTCACTGCTAAATTTGCCTTTATGCAGAGAGAGTAGGAGGGGAAAGGAGGAGAGTCTGTCTCCCTCCTGGGAAGCCTTGTTTACTAGTATTTTGTAGGTTTTCTCCTGCTGTTCACTCTTTTCAGTCTTGCAAAGAGAGGGACACTGAGAGCAACC
This sequence comes from Nothocercus julius, assembly GCA_013398735.1. NCBI lineage: Eukaryota > Metazoa > Chordata > Aves > Tinamiformes > Tinamidae > Nothocercus > Nothocercus julius. The sequence continues at coordinate 11,690,967 of VZSV01000005.1, forward strand.
ATGTGTAGGTTTTTCTGGGATTTGACCACCATTATCTGGTTTCCCTTTTGCAGTGTAGCTCCTGCAATATAGATGGAGCCAGATGTCTTTGTGCAAGGGGTCCCATGCCAGCAGTGAAATTTGGGAAATCAAGTTTTCCTGCTGCTGTGAAGCACAGACAAATCTTCACTGTGCCATGAATGATCCTTGCTCTTAGTCCTCTAGCAGTGCCCTGGATGGCATGAGGTTCCTCCTAGGAAGACCTGAGGTTCTTCAGGAGGTTGGAGGATACTCACAGACTGTCTCTGTTTAATTCCATTAATCAACAGTTGCAGTTTCACATGTTCTCACTGCAAGACTCCAAGTCCACCTTTGCAAGGGTCTTGGCATGTCCTGACTATTGATGGAACAAAATACCTCCAGGAATGCAAGCAGCTCATGTTTTCTATGTCTGATACGCATGCTGATATACTGCCTGAATTTTAGACCTATCTAATTTACCAGAAAAATACGATCCCCTCTCAAGTACTTCTGATGGGACTGCTCGCATGCAAATGCTTCCTTATTGCTTGTCTGTAATCTGTCTAAATGTGGCAGAATAAGGCTTTATTAATAATGTTTGCGTGCCCACAACAGGGTGGCTGAGTCATCGTTTGCAGTACGCAAAGCAAGACAAAGCTGTGGAGCATATCTATTAATAAACATAAATGCAAACCTTTTTGATGGGGAGTTGCATATCTCTGCTGAAGAGACAGCCCTTTGCTGAAGTAGTGATTTACTGCTGTTAAAATTGTGTGATTAGCCAACCTTGGAAAGCAGACCGAGAAAATCTCATGGCTCTCTACTCACATGATGAGTTTTCCCAAGCATGGAAATTCAGTAAGATTTTATCAAGTGAGAACTTCATAGGAAGCCATTTAATTCCAAGGCTATTGCCTGATGATGCGGTTGTGGATTTTCAGTTGCAAAATTTTTGCATGCTTTCTAAGGGTGTTTACATTTGAAAGATTTCGTGTGTATAAATATACTTGCAGGAAGATGCACCTCCCAAAAAGAAAGAAGCAGAGGAAATGCTGTGATAAAGCCAAATTACATGGCATCAATTAGCCATCTGTTCTGCAGTGTGGTTTCTAATGATCGAGGTGAAAACTTAGGTAGGCTATAAAAATAGAGAATTACAACATCATAGCTACCTACACTAAATACTTTAAGCATAGACATTGAATAAATACATGCTGGAATTAAAACTGAGTTCAATCATACTGCAAACAAATCTGAACATTTGATATCAGAGATGGGACGTTCAGGCAGGTGACATCATTATTTGTGAAAGTGCTCAATAAAAAGCTCCGTGGTGAAGATCTGATGGGTTTTGAAAAGGAAAGAGGAATTCCGCATGCCCTCCTCAGAGTTAATCTTTAAGTACTTTAGTAAATGAACTTGCATTTGAAGTGGGCACTTTACTTGACTACCCACCATTTGCTGGCTCATTTTATTATCTTAAAAATATCAATAGCAGAATGCTATCAAATCATCAAACTCCCCATCTAAATAAAACTCAGTGAAATCTCATAGGGCCACTGCCTTTGCAGTCCTGTTTTAAAAGGCTTCAAAGGTAATGTTTTCTTTGCTTTTTCTCATGGAGGATGTTTCCTGTGATAGCTGAGGCAACTCGGAAGCAGATAGATGATGCTCTTTTGCAAAGAGCTTCCTTCGGAAATGGTTGTTCTTGCTGTATCTTCCCCACGGGGCTAAGCTTCATCGTTAGGATTCCTTCTTTCAGGATAGACTCTGAGCTGATTTCCCCATGGAGGAGTGAGGCCACGCAGACTTCGGAGGGAAGAATCAGGGTTGGTTGCTTCATAATGAGCAACCGAGGCTTTTTTTTCCTTCTCCATTGCGCATATGGAGCTTTTGCATGGAGAGGCAACTACTTTTCATTCGCCTCTTCCATGGATGATCATTTCCATTTTTTGACACAGCAGGCTCTTTCTCTGCAAATATCTGAGAAATGCAAACAGGAATCTGTCTGCTGGTTACATGAAGATCATCAAGAGTAGCTGGGTGGATGATGTACTGGTTCTTAGAAAAAAGACAGCGGGAGACCTGCAAGCCTATGTTAGTTTGAAATGTTGCAAGCCCTGGGGCTGAGGTCAGCAGGTGCAGGCTGGGTCACATTTCATGAACATAACTTATCAAATCTTGCCAGGCAAGAGCCAGCCAGAATCCTGCAAGTGTGCTGTTATTTGTGCCAGCTCTCGGCTCAAAAGCAGATTGCGAAGCACAAATCTGAACCCACAGCTATGTGCTAGATTCCAGTACCATCTCGTGGGGTTTGGGTCCAGCCATTGGGAGAGCTGGTAATCCCTGGGTGCTGGGCTCACCACCTGCACCATTGCCCAGACGATAAGACAGCTACCAGCACAGCTCATGGAACATAAAAGTTAGCAGTGCACGGATTGACAACAGCTGTAAAACGAGCCTCATCTGAGGCTGGTGAAGACAAAAAGCAAGATTTAGGGCTTGGTACTGTCTGCCTCTCTCTCCCAGCATCTTCTGAACCCACTGGCCAACACCACCCTAACAGAAGAGCAATGGCAAGAGCTCAGAGGTGCTAATGAATTTAGATCTTAGGCAGAGCAGGATGACCCAGATTGTTGCAACAGGAAGGGCCACAGCAGGAGCCCAGAGATCATCTGCTTAATTTGGCTTGAGCACAAGCAAATGAGGATGGGCTGCTGGCCAGCCAGTGGGAACAGGCCACAGCTGGCACTGCTGTCCCATCCTGACTGGCAAGTAAAAAGACGGGGGTGAGGATTGCTAAGGGCTTTCCCAGTGCAGGGGATAGTAGGATGCAGCTCCACTGCTCATGGGACACCTTATCCCTCACTTAAGGCCCCCCTGTACCAAAGGGGGCACACTGGAAGGGTGTCATCAGAGTGCTGCATCCCAGGGGCATATTACTATAATGCCAAGTACTGTTGTGAGAGCCTGGGTTAAAGGCAGGTACACTGGGAACAAGGAGAGGCAAATGACCACACCAATCCTTCAAGAGGAGCTGGAGTTGCAGCTAATCAACTGCCTTTCAGGTTTGTGTGTATTTTTTTGTTTTGTTTTTTGCTGCTTTTTTGTGTACCCACAAAAGTGTTGCGTTGTAAAGGCCCTGATAACTTATCCAGGGTTGATGGAGCTCACAGGAAAAAAAGGCTGCTGGAGCCTATTATGAGCACTGCAAAGAGCTGCAGCAGGAAGCTGCCTTGTTGCAGCCGATGCTGTCCTGTGCTGCTGTCCTGTGCATGTCGGGTGTTTAGCATCAGGACAGTAGCTCTGGGGCCAGCGAGCAGCTTGCTGCTGCAGGAGGACACATGGTTTAGCTGTTTTCTGGTAAGTAGCATTGATTTGAGAGGGAGCAAATCCCCTCACCCTGCCAAAATCCAGCTGCTACCTGGTGCTTTGACGCAGCAGCAGATCAGCTCTGCGGTGCTGAGGCTCCTGGTAAAACCCTGGAGCGAGGAGCCCTGCCCAGCCTTGCAGAGAGCTCCTCTGTGTAGCCTTGCACAGTGACAACAAGCACAGTCACCCAGCCCTAAGCCTTCCTGATGGAGCTGTTATTTATTTTATTTTTTTTAATGGACCCCCTGTACAGCCATTATTCCTTAAAGAGGATTTATGTGACAGACAGCTGCTGTGAAGATATTTTATCAGTATAGTAAACACAGAGAGAAATAGTGGCTTCTAGTCTTCCAGTTGCTTGTCTCTGCCCTGTAACTTGCAGCTCTGTTTGTTCCAGAGCCTAAAACCTCTCCCAAGGGGAGGTTCCATGTTGTCCCGTTGGTCTCCTCTCTAGGGCTGGCCTTGTTGCAGCTCGCAGTGTGTCCTGGAGCCCTGGCCGCACCACAACCTCGTAGGCTCAATGCGAAGGTGCTTAAACTCCAGTTTCTTGCTTCTGGTTTGTTTTGGGAGGGCAGTGAGGACTCTTTTCCACTGTGTTTATGGGCTCTCTGAGCGAGATGGCCTTAAAACAGCAGAAGGAAAAATGTGAGCAGGGAGTCCCTGGAGAGGTGGGATCAGAAGATGCTCTGGTGCACGGGGCTACACGGAGGTGAAGCGCTTGGCTTAGCAGGGCCAGGCAGGGTCTGCAAGGGGGCAGGACCGTGATAGCAAAGCGCTGTCGGTGCCGAGCACGTGGTGGCGCGGGAGGATCCCGCGGACACTGAGCAGATGAGGCTGACAGCAGAGGCAGAGCTGCAGAAAAACATCCGCCGTGTCTGCCCACTGAGGTATGAACCGTGAGGATTACGCGGGATGTTATTTTCCGCTCTTGCAAGTCATGCCTAAAATCTGGTCTCATAAAGGACCTTGTTTTTATGGAAGTGGACTTGCCTTTACTGGGTTATAAATCCGAATGCGGATGCTAATTTTATTGCCCTGCATCTAGAGAACAGCAGAAACACAAACTTTACTAGCCAGCTTGCATGGCCAAAAGCACAGACGCTGCATCCTCACGTGTCCCCGATGAACCCCAAGCAGGGCACAAGGGCTGCCTCCTCCCTCCTCTCCTCCCTCAGTGAAGCTGGTGTTAAGCACGGAGATGAAGAATCCATCTTGGGTGAGGCGATTCCACAGTCCGGGTATGTTTTTTGGAAATTGCTCTGGCACTTGGAGCCAAATGGCTCAGGCTTTGGCTTATTGCAATAGGCTGGGTCATCTCGGGAATCCCGTGGTGCTGCAGCAGAATTGGCTGTACCTTTTCCAACTACTGGAGCAGATGTTGTCCAGCCTGTTCTTCAAAATCTCCCTGGACAAGGCTTACCCTCAGCTCTCTGTTGATTCATTCCAGTGTATAACTACCATACGGCTTGCAATTTGTTCCTTTTCTTTTTTTTTTTTTTTATATAAAGTTCTCTTTGCTTTAAATATTCATTTTATCCTTATCTTGTTTTCCTTATCCTTTTTTCCCTTTTTCGTAACTTTAGATATACTTGTAGTTTTTTTGTTTTGTTTTGTTTTTGGTTTTTTTTTTGTTATCTTCTCAGGCTTCCACACTAAGCAGAAGTGTTGGTTTGTCCACTTCTCCTTATGATCTCCTCCTTGAAGAAGCCTTAACATAGGGTATGAACACAAACTTCCTAATATTCATTTTTTTTTTTTAATATTATTGAGAAAAATCCTCTTAACTTTTGCTTGGACTCCTACACATCACTTTTAGTTCAGGCTGCTCAAACAGTCCCTCCTTGGCCCAGTGGTCAGAGCACCGTGGCATCATGAGCCTGTCAGCGTCTTGCAGAGACCATCATTTCGTTATGAACCTGTCAGATATTTTTCCATGAAATAGTCAAAATTTCTCCTTTCAGTAGCAGATCCATGCTTTCCCTGCACTTAGTCTTGCTGATAATGTAGTATCCCTCTTGCTACACTGTGTGGTCCTTTAGCTCCAATTGGGCTTTGGCTTTCGAACTGACTGATACACTAGAGATACTTAAGAGATGACCAAGGGCTGTCCAGCTTGGGTTCTCCGAGTGCTGCCAATGGATATGTGCTAAATGCCATCCTATTGCAGGGAAGGAAAGGGCTGGTGGCACTAGCTGCTTTGTGGTTCTCTGACAAGTTGTTTAGCATGTGCAAATTAAATTCCTCCGCTTTTAATTTATTTGCTTGGAACATTTTTTTTCAGTGTGTAGCTCCTATGGAAAAGCTCTAGCTATATAAGCCAAGAAGAAAATTATGTGATGTCAGAACACTGTAAATATCACAGACTTGCGCAGAATAAATGTTCTGTAAGACGCCTTGCCTGCTTTCCTGATAGGAGTGATTTCAAATGCAATATATTACTCTGTCCCCAGTACACAAATTGCACTTAAGCCTACACTAGAAACTCTCCTTGGAAAAGCAATAGGAGTAAAGAGTTTAAGCAGTAAGAGTTTAATTTTTTTGTCCAAAAAATTTAATTTTTTTGTCCAACACTTCTATGCTGGTAAAATAAATTTTACGTTGGCATAGTTGCTTTCACATGATTTTTTGCTGGCATAGAAATGCCACAAAAAAAAAAAAAAAAAAAAAAAACACATTCTTAAGAAATATCACTCTGCTGGCAAAACTTCTATCTATAACTTGATCCTGGAGATTATTTGCTGCTACAGTCGGTGTGTTTTTGCTGGTATAGCTTATGTAATTTCTTCAAGTAAAATAAACCATCATTTTATACTTATGTTGGCAAAGCTTAAGCACAGACGGGACCTGTGTGTTGATTAAGAACAGACAACACGAGCATACCACGCAAGCCTTAGGCAAAAATGTATTTTTGTGATGAACACTGAAGATTGAGTAGCTCTCCATTGGTAACAGCTAAAGCTCTGAAGGAGAGCGACTTTGCTCCCAGGAAAGTACCTTAGTAGATGCCACAGATCAGGGAAAAACAGCTTGTGTGCGCTCATGTTAGACCAGAGGTGCACAGCTGCTTTTGTTATTGAACATGGCATGCACCAAAGTACTTGGTTGCTGGATATTAAAAATGGTTCAGTCATAAAACATGGCACAGATTTGTAGCTGTTCTGTCTCTGTGTAATTACTTCCAAGACTGGCTTGAAGAGTATTGGAATGACAGAGGTCTGTGGATTTTGCTAGGGCAAAATAAAAATTTAATTTAACTTAGCCTATACTCTAGCTAAGTCAGAAATGGCTCTGAGCAAAAACACAGTGGTGTGGAATGCCAAAGGTGGGATGAGGATTATGAATACACACGAGCTTCTGACTCCAGTTGTGCAATGACCTGATCTTACCTACACTGCTCAGTGGAAACATTGCTATTCCTTTTTGGTATAAGGATGGAGGACTCTGAGATGTTATCAAGAGAGTTTGTTGCTTATGTGCTGGATGCTGTGATGCAGGTCACTTGCAAAGTATCTCTTGCATGTGGAGCTGTTGTAGCTTGTCCATCCCATGCCTGACTGGCATGCGTGGTCGGTCTGATGCAATTCCTCGCCCACAGCGAGCTCCATAGGCATAGAGTTGTTGTATGTAAAAGTCTGGATGAGCAAACGAGATGAAAATTTGTCCATCTGATGATTCAAGGTGATTCAGGGGATGAACCAGCAAGAACTGGAGCGTTCTTGCCAGTTGTCTGGTGAATCAGGACTGCTGGATGGATGGACCTTGATCCAAGCAAGTAAAATCAAAACTACCTAGAAAAAGCCCATCTAGAAAACTAGTGTGTGTGCCAGCAGAGCTGAGCAGAATAGCATGGCAGTGAGAGTGCAGTTAGCTGCAGTTTGTGCTGCTCGGCTGCTCCAAGTGTATTTTTTTCTTGGCTTTTCTTTTCTTTCTTTTTTTTTTTTCCCCCCCCACTCCTGTCATTATAATAGGACACACTTGCTACATGTTTCAAAGCCATTTGCACCATCTGATTTCTCTGTGGGGAAGGTCATCTCTTCCCCACTGACATACCCTCAGTTCAGAAGTGTCTTTGATCCAAAAGATGCTGGTCTGCAAGGCCTCAACGGGCCTTAGAGGGAATGCTTTTTGCTTTGAAGACCTGTGCTTTTGATGGCCTCATGTCTGATGTGCTGAACTCAACGAGGAGAGAATGATCCAAGTGTCCCAGAGACTGACCTGCCACTAGTACTGTGTAACCCGCCCCAGAAATTTGGTGTGAATGACTTCTGCTTCAATTTTGAGCATGTCCGTAGCACAGAATCCAAAGGCATGCCGAGACCACCTCATTTCCCATCTGCACTTCAAATGTTTCAGAATGCAAAGTTGTCTGGAGTGGGCTTTTTCTCTCGAGACAGTCCCAAGAGCCTGCTCAAATTATAGTCTTTGCATGAGAAATGAGTCAGTAAGTACTGCAATGTACTCAGCCTTGTTTGAGTAGTTTTCAGCCAAGTTTTCTTAGTATTCTTTTATGACTTAAATCAGAGATTTGATATAGTATGCACTTGTTAAAATGATCTCCCTTTAAAAGCCCATTTGTCCTCCTCCCCAGACTTGGAATAAGATGCGTTTGAGGGAAAGAGAGGTAGAGCAGATGAACAATGACCTGAATAATACACAGGCTAAAGAAATGATAATGAATTAATATGTTTAAGTGATGCTGGCACCTAGAGCTTGTAGTCAAAATCAGGCCTGCATTGTACTGGTTCCTGCTGTGGCTTGTAAGGGTAAAGTCTGAGAAATGAGGCTTGAAGGGGCTGAACCACCCCCTAGCTGGATCCACCATGCTGAGCTGGGGAAGGAAGAAGTCATGCAACTTCTCCAGCCTTGCAGACAGGGAGATCGCTGGCCCAGAGGTCACGTCTCCAAACAGCCCGATTTGTGTGCTAGCCACTAGGCCACATCATCCCTGCATCGAAAATGCGTGCTTGGGGGCGGATGATTCTCCAAGTTCAGCCGTCTGTTCCCAGCCCTTGTTGGCATAGAAACACCCTTTCCAATTAACCTTTTGCAGAATATACACATACAAAAATATTCTGCAAACAAATGATCTTCTCCTTTCTGTGGTTTTTTTTTTTTTTTTTTTTTTCCCCCCACTTGCAAGAATGAGGAGTCAGAAGAAGTGTGAATCTGGGTCTTTTTAATTTTGGAGTATTTTAGGCTTTCAGCAAACTATTGCCCAGCTGATAGTAACAGGCAGATGAAATACCAAGCAATCAAATTTTCCCTCATTTAGTCCTGTCCTCCCCATATTTTAGAGAAGAAAATCAGAACAGAGCCTAGTAACTATAGCATATATAGCATAAATTGTCTGAAGCAGGAAACAATCAAGTGGGGATTAGTAAACCCAGCCTTTGGAAAGGTTAGGACAAGTCCCTTGCAAAGGAACCCAAACTGCTGCCAAACGCTCCATGCTCCTGGAAAGAAAGGGAGTCATATGTACATGCAACTGCCCATCAGTACCAGAGTCTTGGGGAACTTGTCTCACCCTTGATAAAGCTAGGGGACATGGGGTGTCCTGGGCCAGTTTCATCCCCTGCTGAAGATGCAGAAGTCAGGATGGCAGTCCCATCGCTACTGAGCAGGGATTAAAAAGCCCTCCCAGAAAAGTTGGTTCTACCTTGGCCTCATTTTCTCCTGCTCCCAGACCAGAGGTCTGCAAGGTCCTTCCCCAAAGACTAACCCAAATATTCCCCTTGAACCTGGGGAGTAAGGGAGTATCAGTTTCCCAGTTATGCTGGGAGAGGTATAGGCCCAGAAACAGTCAAGAAAAGTGCTCCCAATAACTGAGCGAAGTTGTAGGTTCACTGGGAGGAAGAGAGTGACTAAACACTTTATCCTTCACCCTACCATCATCCAATGTGGTTTGTTCCTCTGCCACGTTCATCACACGCTTCCTCTCTTAGCTTAAGGCTGCTTCTGCTCCCAAAATGAATCTGGACACATGCAATTGCTTCAAGATTCACAAAAAGCTAAACCAGCAGAGCTAATATCTAATGAGTTTTTGTTTTCTTTTCTCCTGTGAAAGTTTAGGTAAGCTTGTGGTAGAGTTAAAATGGGAAACAGAGCAAAAGGTTAGTGAAGAACACGCCTGTGGCAGGAAGGCTGACGATGCATGCGGTGAATTTTGTTTCAACATATTGTTGTCGAGCTGTTGTTGGGTATAAAAGTATATTTGTCAGATGGGGCCAGTTCTGATTTGGGGAAAAATATGGTGCAAGCTTAACTTTGTAGCTCTGCCCAATTAGGCAATAGAAAACAGCACGTGTGGTGGCTTTTGTGGTACAAGGGGCTTGAAATAACATCTGGGTGGCTCCAAGACGCAATCGGTGGAGAGAGCAACAGGCATTTTTGTGTGAGACTACAGCCCGTCACTGAAGCAGGGTGATGTTCTAGCATGCTGCCATTCTCGCTGCAGCCTGCGTCAGAGAGATGGATATATGTGCTGTGTACTGTTCTGGGTATTAAAATAAGAAGGGGCTTTTTTTTTCCTTCATGTTCTGTTCTCATCTCAGCATTAGCTATCAGTGAGCTATCAGTCACCTGGCAGTGCTGACGGATCTTCATTTTCACCATATGCCTTCACTCACTTTCATGACAAAGATTGCTAGACTAAAAAATAGTGTGCCATTTATCCTTTCCATGGGCATTATTAGGACTAAAATGGAACAAGGGAAAATGGCATAAGTTGTGCCTCTCTAGTGAGCAAAGATAGTAGCATACAGGAATGAAATGACACAAGATGTACCAAAGTTTGGCTGGGTGGTCAAATCTAGGCAACATATGTTATGCTCTTATCACGCGTAGCCCTGCCTTTGGGCCCTTATTTTGGGTTCCCTGCTCTCTAGGGCTTGTGTCAAGCATGATGGGGCTCCCATGCGCACTGTGCTGGAGGTATCGCTGTACCGACTAGTGCTGAAAATAGATTCAGGCCAAGAAGTCTATGCAGATGTGCCTGTGAATGTTGTGGCTGGAGGATCTAGAATTGCTGTGAAATACCTTATGGGAGAGTTTAAAGGACATGTGAATTATGCATCATGTGGCTGTGGAGCTCCGTGGGGAAACACCAGAAAAAAACACACAAGACTTTCCCTTGGTTTACTAATCTGGTTTTCTCCTTTGCTATTTGCTGTCTTGAATCATAACCAGTGGGCAATTTAGGGCTTGTATTGCTTTCCTCTGTTCCACAAAGATGCAATTCCCAGCTACCCTTAATCTACAGAGGTGTCCTGGATGGACATTTCTGTAGCCACGCTACCCATCAGTACCTCGGTACTAACCAACACAGGGTAGCCCTAGCCTTGGCCCCACTGGATGCAAAGTCCTACTGACAAGAGTATGGCTCCCACCATGCCTGACCCAAGGAACTGGCATGTATTGTGTCCTTCATGTTTTCCCTTTCTGGGTCACCTGGAAACTGCCTCGGGAGCTACAAACTGGGCACCAGACTTGCTAACCCAGATACTGCATCTGAAAGCTGAAAGTCCTGGGACAAGTCTGGACGCCTATCAAGTTCATCTCCTTCCTCTTGCCGCTCCATTTCCCTGCCCTGAGCCTGCAGTGGAATCAGGGGCACTCGAATATAGAAGTTGGAAATTTTTAGTTAGTTGGTTGGTAAAGTCTATACGGCTGAAGTCCTGATGCTGTTTTCCACCGTAACCTTATGCAGGCCAACCTAGAAGTAGGTGGTGGTAGAGCAAGGTGTGCATCATTGCCTATTTGCATCCTCTTTATGTTGAAACCCAGCGCCCGAGATGTGCCATGAGGTGCCTTTCCCCCCTGCAGGGTCCTCTAAGGTGAAATTGTGTCCACTTCTGGTCAGGGCAGTTTCCTTCGCTCCCTACTTCTAACTTGATACCCACTGCAGCCCAGTTCTGAGGTCAGTAAGTCACATTCTGGCAAAGGCCTTTGAATCAACCCTTAAGAAGGTACAGACTCAGAGAAACAAGCTACAGCTTTCTTTATTTTAATAGGCCTTGAACTGTAGCAGAATTTCAAACTTGGCTTGTTTCAAAGTGCGAGACAATAAGCAAGGTTTTTAATGGGTGCGTTAGAAACATGCTCTGCTCACACAAAATTAGCCATTACAATCCCTTAGTAAGTCACCAGAGTGAGTACTGAAGATCTTGATCTTGTGTCACTTATTATTTCCTGGCTGAACTATAAGCTTTGCTGTGGATAACTCTGAAGCATTCCAATACATGTAAACATACATGATAGATTGCTGAGAATGTGTATTTTTTGCTTAAATCAGGACATCCTGCAAAGCTGAGTAGAGATAGTTTAGCAGGTTATGCCGTTGAAATCCTTGTGGCATTTCTCAGAGCTTAATGCATTTCTTGTCACGTAATTGGTACGCTGGTAGTGGATCTGCTATAAACAAATAGGTTTAAATACTTTCAGGCACATTTTCTGTATGTAAATCTTTGCCAGTAATTATCACATGTAACTGAGGAGTTTTGCTAATGATCAGATAAAATAAATGATCCTATTTATTTCTCTCACTCTGTTCATTACAATGTTTTGGTCTAAAAATCCAATTACAGATAGTCTGGCTCTGTGCTAAGTTTTGCTTCCAATCTCTATTGTAGGTCCGTTCTCAGAACTGTATTTCAGTAATCTGTTGACAACACTGCAGTCTTTCCAGACCTCTAATTTATAGGCAGGGAAACAAATGATTCTTGCAGACACTTTGAGCAGAAGAAAAGTAAGCAAATCAAAAAAGCAGATGGTAAGTAAAGCTACTTAGTGTGATTCAGGTTTTTAAAGAGAATAAGGGTTCACCACATCAAACAATTCCAGTATGTCATGAGAAGCATCTATCCTCAGTGAGGGGTGGGCAGCGCACAGTAAGGACACCTGATTGAAATTCAGAAGGAAACAGCAATGCAGGCTTATCCAGCAAAAGCTGAGAATTGCTGGCGACAGAGTAAAAATTATTTTGACAGCCAACGACTCTGATGAAACAAGCAGGGTGCATTTGGGTGCTTTTTCCCATGAATCAAGAGTCCAAGTGTCTAAGGCTGAGGGTTTTATGTAGGGGACTGGTGAAAAGTGAGGTTCTTGGTGAAGCCTTGCAAGCCAGTTCTCCAGGGCAGGTGCTCTTGCAGCTTCTTCAGCCACAGACTTAGCAATAAGTGCAATGTTAAAACCTCTCAGCATTCGGTAAAACTGAAAACCAGAGTCTGTGCTTTCCTTATTTTCCCAGAACATCCAAGTCATTCCTTTATTCTGGTTTCTCTTTGTCATCCAAACACTCTTGCCATACCCATTGTGAGTATCCTTGCAGTTTCGCAGGTAGGGAGTATGGGAAAGATATCACAAAGATAAGCTACAAGAATTTTTCATGCAGGTAGTCCCTGTGCTCTCCTATATTAAGTAAAGTTCTGTATTCCAAAAGTGGAATACAGGATATGGAAGAAAAAGAAGAATGAGCAGTAGGGAAAGAAGGTCAGAAGTAATGGAGAAATGCAGGTAGTGGAAAATCCTAGAGGGCAGAAAGAGTAGAAAAAGCAGTAGGAGAGAGGCTGAATCTGGTGCCAAACATTTTGTATGACCATCTCGCAAGAAAAAGACCTTAGTGTGGCACCGACCCACAGTTCCCAATCTCACAGCATCCTACACATCAAGCCTTGGCCCAAGATATTTCTGTGCAGTCTGGTACCTTCATGTTGCTAGACCTTTTCCAGCTTTTTACTCATTACCGCTTCCCTCTGAACTGCATGCAGCTGAACTCTCTGAAATGAGATAGCCTGGCTCCTCAATCCACGAGAGTGAAAAGCTGTGCTGACAGGTAGGGTTGGGAAGGAATCTTTCCCTGGTTCTCATTTAGGATGTTCACAGCTGTCAATCAAAGAAAGGGAGTATCTGCTCCAAGCTTCTCCATGTCCCAGATGCATCCCAGACTGCTGCACTCACTGCCACCACCCACCCCCAGGCTGCCCCACTGATTTTAATGAGTCCTCTCAAGATAATCTGTCTCTGCAATGCTTGCTAAGCAGGAAATTTTCTCCAGAGGGACAAAAGGTGAAGGAAGCCACTCCAGCTTATCCACCTAAACTGTCATTGCCGGGGAGGCTTGGCGAATCAAGGCACCAGCAAAGCACAGTGATATGAGAGGATTTTTCTTGTTGCTTCCAGTCCCCTTTGGTGACTGATATTGATGAGAGTTACTGTGCAACTACACAGGAAAGCAAAGATGCAGCTTCAGCAGCAGTAGCCCTGAATCACTTTGTCCTCAGATGTGTGTTTCCGTATGCCACTGATATGATGAAGTCGAGGAGCCAGAAAGGTCCAGGGGACACAGGGGAGAGCTGAGGATCAAGCCCTGAATCTCTGAAAGCCCCTGAAGAGCATTGGTTGCAGGAAGGCAGTGCAAAACAGGGCTATTAATGCAGGTTCTCATTTGCAGAGACCCTTTTGAAGACGATAGATTGGTAGCCAAGTTTTACAAGTTATATTTTGTCTTGAAAGGAGAGAGATACCATCTGGCAGTCTACATATTTCAGCTGAGTAGTTCATATTTTCCTGCACCTCGTTAGCCGCTTGGGATCAGGCAGCCCCCCCACATCACTCCCCTTTTGCCGTGACAGCAGCTGTTTGCTCTCTGGGTGGCATTTCCACATTCAGATCCACCGACAATCAGCCCCGTGCCCCAGTCTGTCAGCTAACTAGTGTGGTGAGTGTTTTTAGCACCCAGAGTACAGAAATGCTTTCCAGCAGTAATACAACTGTTTTATCTCCTGAGCAGATTGGATGCCTAAGGTAGGGGTTGCATTCGTGGTGTGTCTTGTGGCAGGCTTTTGCGTGGACTCATTCTGGTGGGACCTTGCTCAGCAGCAGGTCTGGTAGAAGGTGTTGCTGGTCTTTGCTCTGGTTTATTTAGGGCATTCGTTTTCCTGGGCATTGAGGCCACTCAGAGTCACTGGCTTTTTTTTTTTTTTTTTTTCCCTCTCCCCCTTTTCTTCTTTTCCAAGGCCTCCCCAAGGTTGGGAATGTTATCAACATTTTTTAAAGGTTTATGATGACATAATTTTAAAATTTTGACTAAGGCTCTGATCCCTTGGTAGAGATGGGAGAGCATGTTTACGGCTTCTATAGGAAAAAATATTGATCTTTTAAGATCACTTTCTTCTCCACAGCACCTTCTGTTGCTCCTTGATGGCCATCCTGAATGGCAAAGCTGCTAATAAGTGTGGGTGAAACCTGGGGTCCTTGGGGGTCTGAGCTAAAGCTCCAGGATATGGTGTAATATTAAAGCTATTTTAGTGCTATTACTTAACCAACTGCTATGCAACTACATTTCCTTGAGCATTTTAGTGGCAAATTCATCAAGTTCAGAGAATCTCAGGGGATCCCAACTCGGCTGTGCAAATGGTTGGCTGAGAAAATGCTTAAAAGCATCATTAGCTTTAAACGAAGTCAGGAAGAAAATCCCACTGATTGGACCAAATGCCTGCTCCACTGGTCCCAAAGCCCATGACAGTAAATGTGAGGCTTTCCATTGGCTATGATGGCCCTGAGCATGTACATCTCTTAATAACAAAATATCAAGCAACTAGTCTATCCATATGAGCATGTTCGATCATATTCATCATTTAGGAGTTGGCGAGAAAAGTGCATTTGCAACCCTGCTAGGATAAATCTGTATGACGTTCCTGGCCATGGTTAAGCTGATCGCTAGCCACATGACACTGCATAAGAGAAGGAGAGCTCTACTTTCAAATAGCTTGAACATATTGAATTACTGCAGGATTCATTGTTCAGTAGATGAAATTACCCTTTTAAGTGACCTCAAACATAATAAAGAATCAAGACTAGTCGACACAATAATTTTATTGCAGAAAATCACAAAATGATGTATTGTAGCAGAATAAACATGTCATAAATTATCATGAACCATGAAAAATGCCCCGTATGTGTAAACTATATATTTCTTGGGGGAGACCACAGGCCATAGATCCCATAAGAAAATTGTCTGCAAGTATGATTCTGTAAGATTTGATATGGCCTACTGAGAAGCACAAATACTAAGCATAATGTTGGCTTTGGTTATACCTGTGGCAAAATTCCCATAGATATCACTGAGCTTAGGGTGTCATTATATGTTAGTACAATTGAGTTGTCCATGTCAAAAGTACGGTCGGGTATCAGAACCTACTGCACATTTGGTTCATGCTCTTTCTGCTTTGCCCGTATTTTGAGGTTTGGTTCTGTTTCGATCATTTAAGATCTTGCTCCAGTATCTTGAGTCCTGCTGTTTCTCTGGAAAATATATGATGCTGGCTCTGCAGCTGATATAAATATGTGCGGTTCCATCACTTCAGTGAAGCTATCCTGATTTATGCCATGGCTAAGGGATTCTTAGTGAGATCCGTCAGAGTAACTGCTTCATGTTAACTGGTATGAGGAAGGATAAAATGCAGAGTGACTCTTACACGCCTGTGAATCACTGCTCTGGGGCAGAGGCGTTTCTCACCAAGAGGTGCATTCAGCATTACCAGTGTGGTTATCATGTCTTCTTCAGGATCTGCATGGTGTTGGGAGCTGGAAGCAATGTTTCAGTGAGGACAGACAAGTGTACTTAAACGTAATATTCACCAAAAAAAAGGGAAGAAATGAACCAGCTCACCTTGTGGCTCACCTTAAGGGTGTGCATCTGTGTCTTCTGTACCTCACTTTCGTTTGTCATTGAGGTTTTTATACCCTGTTTTAATGTACATCTGGAGCTACGAGTGTCAGTGGGCATCTGGGGACCATTTAGCTGGCCACAGGATCTATGAGAGGTGGCAGTAAGAGCTGACGCTGGATGCAGTCAGGCTTTTCCCTAAAAGAAAAATGCGAATGAAAATATAGAGGTTTCAGCTCTCATTGGGACTAGCCCACAGGACTGGTTAGCTTCATTTGCTCCATGCAGGGCCCTGGTCTTGCTGTCCTGCCTTGTACACCTTGCACCAGTGGCAAAAGAGTAGCTATTTAGCCACTAATGTCATGATATTTGGGAGTTTAATTAAAACTGTGGCTGCTGAAATCAGCAACTTACCTTTCAAAAACTTTGCTTTCCCTGTTTAAAAAACGTGATTCTATATCAGGATGGAAATGAAAATAACTCAAGACTTAATTACTCATAAATCTCACAATTTTATAATAGAATATTGCCTCTTCATAACCCAGAACCTTGGGGACATCTGGGACTTCTGCCCTTACCATCACTGGGGGGTAGTTACACACCCTGGCGTTGCAGCTGCAGTTTGGGGCTTTCAAAATGCTTTTTCAATGACTACATTGCAAATTCAAATGGAGGGGGAAGAGGGTAACATCCTATTTGTACCTCCAGCACTGCTATGAGTCCCAGAAAAAGCTCACTGCCACTGCCTTTTGTAAACACAAATGCTAAATATGCATTGATTGGCAGTTCTCCGTTATTATTTATCAAAACATTCTCACCTCAGCCATTGCTTGCCGGGAGGAAATGCTGATGTACATTTTCATAGAGCCAATAGAGCACACAGCCGCACAACGGCCCTTTCCCATGATATATGATAAACCTCAGAGGGTCAGCTCTTGGATTAGTAATTGAAGGGAGAAACACTTTGAATGCAAATATATTGTAATTGATATATTATTTTTATTTGTAGGAGATAAAGAAGTGTGCCTGAACTACCGTATCAGATCTGAATTATTGCACAGCTGGGTGGATTTGATCCAGCCTATTCAGGAGATTAAGTTCAGCATCAGGTCCAGCATTTTAATTATTATTAAATATTTGTAGTACAGTAGGGGCTAGAAACCACAGTAGAGAGAAAATTGCCAGCCTGCTTGCACCGTGTATCTGCAGGACAATCTCTGGCTGCAAAAGGGACATAATCTATTGAGACGAGATGGACAAAGGATGTGTTGTCCAGGGAGATGGAAATTGAGGTACGGAGGAAATGAGTCATTTGCCCAAGGTAACAGAGGAAGTCTATGGCGGAGCTGGGGACTGAAACCAGATCTTAGGGACAGCAAGGCTGTTAAACACAGCAAAGCCTTAGCCTAAGATAAGAGTCTAATTTTTTTGACTATCAAGTTAATAAATCACTGGAAGCGTTTCAAATGGGTGTAGCAAATGAACTGTTAATTAAGCAATGAAACAGTTTATAAAGAGACAGGGTACAATCTGCTCTCATTGTTGTCTTTGGGTTTAGACTGGATTTCTCTCTCTAAAACAGGCTCTGCCTCAGCCACAAACTGCTGGATTAAAGGTGGGAAGCGCAGGGTAAATTTCAGAGGGCTTTTTTATGGAGGAGCTCAAACTGGGCAATAATAATGGTATCCGTTGGCTTCCAAATCTATAAATCTGTGGGGATCTTCTGAGTCCTGAATAGGACCTTACCTATGCACTGCCTGTCATTTTAAAGAAAATTCAGCTTTATGATTTTGGGTCAGAGCCACTGCTAACAGTAACCTGAACTAAGTGAATATGAACTCCCATTTATTCAAATTGCAAGTGACAAAAGGCAAGGGAAATGGAAATTTTGGAGACTTCATCTCTTTTGAGACCAAGTTAAAAGAATGCAGAAATTATTCCTGTTTTGACTCTATATGAAGCAATTATTGTAGGTGACCTGAAACAGGAAGCAAACTTCGGGGCTCACTTTATCTTTAAAGCTTACCCCATGAATCTGAGGGTGAAGTGTGAGCAAAGAGATCTTGGGACATGGACCAGGCACATCATTACTGGTGACGTGCCAGAAAGCCATGGAAAGTGTTCTTATTCAGAGCTCTAATCTCTGCAGCACATGATGAATTACTGGCATTAATCTATCCAGCTATAACAGCTTCAGAGCCCACAAGTCATATGTGCGTGCCACTGCCTTTTGTAAACACAAATGCTAAATATGCATTGATTGGCAGTTCTCCGTTATTATTTATCAAAACATTCTCACCTCCTAACAGCTAATAACAATAATAAAGATTAATGGTAAGCCCCAACACAGAAGGAAAAAAAAAAATGGCTGCAGCACGCTGTATTTACTTTGCAAGTTTAATTAAGCTGTTTGCTACAATAAAAATTAATGTATTTGACTTCTCAAGTGCAGCAGGGCTAACAAAATGAGTGAATTTCATGCTGCAGCTATCTGAAGTGACATTGGGCTGGAATCAGTCGGGAGGAGATGATGCCCTAGATGCATTTGCGTGTTTGTATCTCTGACTTTTTTTTTTTTTTTTTTTTTTTTTTTCTCTCTCGAGTTGATGAATGAAAAGAAAACACAGTTAGTGCTGTTTTCTATCCGTGGGAGTAGAGGGGTGGTCTGAGCCATTTTATCTTGCACTTTGTGAGTGGTGCTGGGAGTGACCTTAGATAAATCATTTACCCTCTTAGGTCTTTGTTTACCTTTCGGGAACATGTTGGACTAAACCCAGAATTAATGAAGGGTTTTTAAACTACAAATAGAAGAGGAAAATTTGCTTATAGATATACTGTAGTTAGTCCTTGGCATTTTTCAGAGCAGAAACCGGGTCTCATGATGGGCTGGAAAGGGCCATGCGATGAGCCAGTGCACGTCTCGACTTCAGCGCCGCCGCGGTGGAGAGCAGGATGATCCAGCCCCGTTCCTCACGCAGGAGGGAGGCTGCTGAGCTGCTCACTGAGACGGGGGAAACGAACATAACAGTGAGTTGAAGCCGACCTTGCACGTGGATCCTGAGTCAAACCACGGGGCGATTCCAGACAGACCCAGTCCCCTCTCCTTGGTGTCGGCACTAACCTGGGCAGGGCTGACCTTGCTGCGGCAAGACCTCTTGGGCTGTCGCGCGTGAGCCTGGCCCTCCAAAGCACATGCAGCAGCCTTAGTTCCTTGCTTTTCCATCCTAGCAGCTGGCCCTTAATGTGATTTTGAAGGCAGTGGGCTCTATGTACGTCTGAACATTCACAGTCAGGAGAAAAGGGTAAAAACACATTTTCAACATGCTGTTGGAACTGAATTCTTCTCTGGCCTTTACCCTGCCAGAAACAGATGGCATATCCTGTTACTGCAAATGGGTTTCAGAGTAAGACGTGTTTGGTTTGATTTATTTAAATCAATAACTCTCAAATGTACTTTGGATTTGCCATCTCAATACATTCACTTAAAATTAATGTTTGTATAAGAAATTGCACAGCAACAAAGACGGTCAGAATTAGAGGGGTGCAGGCAGAGCCTGCTGTTCTTCCCTCTCTTTCCTTTTTGTACAATGCAGACCAATTCTTGTTTTTTTTTTTTTTTCCCCAGGCTTTTAGCTCCCTATCAGCACAACTAGATCCCCACTTCCCCATCTACTCAGATGCTCAATGCACATATGCAGCTGTCTTTCAGAGAGCCCCACTTGTTTGCAAGTGTTTCTGTTTGGCGGGTCCTGCTTTATGAATCCCGGGTCCCTCTGGGCAGAATAAGCTGCTGGGGCCAGCATAGCTGCAACTGGAAACATTTCAGCAGGTCTGGCTTTGTCCAGCAGAGGGCAAAGCCACCCGCTGGCTGCCAGGGCTGTCCAAGGGCCAGTTCCTTGTTTGATGTGACCATTTCCTTCTAAAAACACAGTGAAACAAGCCCAAACCCTGAGGTTGATGAAAAATTAAAAAGAAAAAAGAAAAATGCAGTTTGGAAAATATACCCCTTTTGTAGATGTGTCTCTGTGCACAAGGGACAGGCTAGCACTGTTCCTAACTGCATATTTATTAGCCTATATCTTTTATTAGCCTTTTGTGTTACGCTTCTATAATGAACAAGATTAAGAGCCCTTTCTGGAAGGTGCTATGAGAGCTGGAGGCAGAGATGGCTCTTGCCAGACAGATGAGATCTAAGTCAAACAGAGGGGCAGAAAATGGCCTGGGGAAGAAGACGGTCTGGCCAAATGTCTACCCAAGGAGAAGTGGGGTATGTCAGCCCCTCTGCCATGTCACCTTGCAAAATCCCTGGCTCTTTAGGGCTTCTGCTCCCACCTTGGGCACTACCTCTGTATTTCTACATGTGAGAAGATCCTGCATGGCCACTAGGTCTGACAGGCAAAGGGATGGTTTTGGAGGAGAAGCTTTTGGGGGCCAGCTGAACCGCTGCCACCTTGGTGATCAAGTGAAGCTCTTACTGACTTCCCGCTTGCCAGAAAAGTGTAGAAATTGCACTGCAACTCATCTGTCTCAATATCTCAGGCTCAGTCATGGCCAAGAACTTAGAGGATGTTCAGATGAACATGGTTAGGGACATTCTGAATGAGGAGCCCATGGAGGGCTGTGACCAAATCCTGTATTGTCAGGGATTGCCTCGCTCTGCACAGCAAAAGATCTTGATCCCTTCCAAAACCTCCTTTGTATTAACTGTCACTAGAAGTTATTCTTGTCGCTCATATAAATGTCCAGTTCTTCTTCAACTCTGTGGAGCTCTTGGCTTAAAAATGAGATCATTTCTATCTGTGTTTTATAAAGCTGTGATCGAATTCTAATCAAAATACTAACTCCAGGGTATTTCCAGACTCCTTGCCAATAACTAACACAGGCAGTAAATATGATTTGATGCCTCACAACTTCTCCAAGTCTCACTCTCAACTAGATAAAAGCCTTTGGGTAACTGAGAATTTGGCTCTTATGCCCCTGACAAAAAACTCATCAGAAGGACAGGTGGGATTCCCAGCAGCTCCCCAAGAGATCTTTGCCTTGCTATGAAAAGAGCATTTAGGGTTTCATTTTTGGCTATTGTTTTTTGGGAAAAAAATAAAAATTGACATTTTAATATGGGCCCTTCTAGAGAAAAAAAAAAAAAAAGTATTGTAGAAAGCAGAGGGATCTGAAAAGCTACACACACACAAAAAAAAAAAAAAAAAGGAGAGAGCGAAGAGAAGGAGGGAAAATGAGACTGAGGAAACATCTGCTAAAGTTTTCCTGTTATTTCAGGAATGTTTGTATAACTCAAGCATTCCCTAACTTTTTTTCATATCATGGACAACATCTTCACTAAAAGATTGTCTCATGCCCCACACCCGAATGCATAACCTCTCTCCCAGCTTGCATTTGCTTACACAGAAAGGCAATATTAGGAATGTACTTAATGTATCTGAGTTTTGTTTTAACGGGAGTGAGCAGCTGGAAGTGAGAAGGGTGTCAGAGTCAGCTTGTCTCCTGGTGTGCTGCTGCGAGCGGCTTTTCCAGCCACAACTGGAGACCCTTCGAACCTCTCGGTCTGCTCTTGCAGCTGTTAAAGCACACTGAATTATGCAGTGCTCCATAACCCAAAACTAAAGCCCTTTGCGTCTAGCAGAGAGAAAACACCCATGGAACTGAGGCAGCCTTGTGTTTCTTGTTATAAAGTAATGCAAGAGGCTGGTCTCGTTAAACTTTTAGTAGCAGTCCACTTCAGATCTGTACATAAAGAGTGCCGAATACTGATCTGATTATTGAATTTACTCAGATCTTGCTGAAATTGTAATAGATAGAGTGCATTACATTTAGGATAAAAGGTAAAAACTCACTTGGGCTGTCCTGGTGCCATCATAAATGAATCATCACTTTGCTATTAAGACCCGTACTCATTCATGCAATTCAGAGTACAAGGAAAAGTCCTCAGAGCACAGAGTTTGGTTGCTTGTTTGCTGCGAAAATCTCCTGGATGTTGGGCAGAGTTGAGTGCACTTTGGTTGCAAAGCTGGAAGATCATTCCCCTTGGATACGTAGACCTCCAGATAGGCTGCAAGTGCCTCTCCTGTCAAATCAGAAGGAAAACAACATGGAAAGCTCCAGTCGAACACTTTGGTTATCACCAAGGCCGTACGTCTGCGTGATCCCAGGTTCTGGAGCGGCTCCCCTCGGCTGGGTTTGACGCAATAACGTCGGTTCTCAGTCCAGTTACTCGGCCCCACAGGGCTTTCCCCTCCTCCATGCCTCTACAAGAGACATAACAAAATCCATCCTGTAAGGAAAGGGATTTTTTTTCTTGCTCAATGAAAACCACATGATGCTAACCTTTGGGGAAAAAAATACATCAAGTTGTACATTTGCTCCTATACTAACATTAGGAATTGATTTTAGGGCAGACTAAAGCAGTATTACCTAGTACTTTAGCAGTACTGTAAAAATTGGTATGAGGTTGCTAGTATAGGAATTATTGTCTAGAACCACAGTAGCAGGCAATATGGGAAAAATGTGTATGGACAGCGATTATGTAAGTAAAAGTGGGTGAGGAAGAAATCGGGTATCTCTTACTTTAGATAGGAAAATTACTGATTATACATAACATATCAGAATATCACTGTAATGTGTGATCAGCCTTGAGGGAGACAGGATGTATATAATGAATTATTTTATAATAATAGACTTTATTTTCCATTATGTGCATGTGCGTACATGTATCAGTGCACATTGCTCTCTGTTTATCTTTAGAAAGCAAGGTCACTTACCATGAATGGACTGGAAGCAGTAATCCACTGCCTGCAATAGGCCCTTTGAATAAACAACATGGACTCTGCAAGGCCAGTAAGAGTTTGCAAAGTTTTCTCCCCATTGTATCTATCTGACAGCACTCTGAAAATGAAAGTGTGTGCGAGATATGAAAACCAATTAGTGAGCCTGGAATAATACAAATCTTTCATTTAGAAAGCGTTTTGCTGTATTTATTTTTCTGATAATCAAGCAATCTCTAAAAACCTGTGTTCTGCTTTTTGTCAGAAGGGAAGTAATAACCTATGTTTCTGCTTCCCTCTGCTAAAAGGAAGGTCTGTGCAAGCAACAGATCAGAGAATGTGCAGAGGTTTGGGATCAATTCGGCTGATGTTTGTTTGCATTGTTTCGGAGTTCAGTCATTTCATTAGATATCCTTCAGATATCGCAAGAAATATCCGCCAGAGCCCATGGGTTGGTAGCTTGCAGCTCGCCTCTGCAGGGGCTTTGTTCTCCTTGAGAAAATATAAAGAAAAGAAGGAAAAAAAATGTTTAGGAAACAGCTCAATGACTATTTAATGCCTGCACACATGCCTTTCTCCATCTTTTGCCCATTGATCCCAGTGAGCTGTGTCCCTGTTGATTCCAATGAGAGATGCGTTTGGAGTTTGAGTGAGAAAAGGGGCCAGATCTTTAGATCAGTGCACTTAGAGTTATTAACTGCATTGGCTCAAAGAGAAGATGAAGGTTTTCACAAGAAATTAGCATGTTAAAAATAATAGCCCTGCTTATATTTGTGGCATATGCCCTGCAGAACGATGTCTTGCATGGCAGTTTGGAGGGCTGCAGCAACCCCTGCCAGGGCACAAATCCAGGTGCAGGAGCTACAATTCTGGAGGACACTGATCCTGGCAGGAATCAGTCATGGAAGGTTGCCCCCATGTAAGACTCTCCCCTTCCCCAGGAATGGGATGCTGGAAGAGCAGAGTTTTTTAACCAGAAACTCAAACATCTCGTAAAGTGCTGGGAGTAAATGGGCCACACGTGCCCTCAAAGGGCCACTTGTGCCGTGCTCGTCTGATGAAGGGGGTGATGGTTGTTTGCTACCAGGAAATCTGGCAGATAATTTAAGTGATGCTCTGTCATGAGCACTAGCGTGAGACATTTTGTGTACCTGGTCTGCTGGGACAAACAGGATGGTTAAGGGATCAAGAGAGAATTTGACATTATATTAGTTGTGATAGCTGCAAAATCAATTAATTGCTATTGATTGTCAGGAAGTTTTATTAGACCAGGATGTCAATTCAAGTTGGGCCATAAAAATGTGTATTTCAACAAAGATGATAATCAATGCTACCCTTTAGATGTTACAAATGCTTTTCTGAATGAGTAGGCTGAATGCTATGATACCAACGCTGCTAATCCAGCCCATTACTCAGAGGGCAGAAATCACTGCTCCCATGAACACTGACATCTAAGTTCTTCAACTAAGGGCGATATTTCTCCTGCAGGCATGTTTGAACACTTTGTATTGGTCATCAATAATGCAGAAAGAAAACAGCAATTAAAGTGAGAAAGAAAGATGTGCTCTGATGTGTAAGACTGCTGAGTAACCACAATCCTCATTAGAGATAACTGATCATACAGGCATTCTGCACTTCTAAAATAGTCTTCCTGTGGTCATCAGGAAAAAGAATGGGCCTAATTTAAATTAAGAAGTTCTTCTGCTTTCTAAAATGTCGTATGGATTTGTTTTATTGATTCATTAGTAAATTAATCCATTAATCCTTAAGCTCTTGGGTCAATGAAATACACACTCAAGAGTATCTTGGGGTTATCACGGCTATCAAAGCTAATACAGTGTTTGGACTTCTTTTGTTCTTTTAATTAATTGCTGTGTTTGGGCTGTAAATAATAAATACTTTCCAGCATGTGCAAACAAGCTGCAGGATGTGGCGGAGACAATTCTCTCAGTGTCTTGCTGCAGTTGAGGATTGCAACCTTGCATTTCTAGCTTACGCCTTGCTGTCACTTTTCTTATGGTGATGGGCAAAGCTGAGTCACCAGCAGCCTCAGTGAGGGGTTTTTGGATGTGGATTGTGATGCCTTTTCCCAAGATAAAACTTGTCGGAGTGTTGAGCACATACAGGGAGCTGGGGCACACGCTGGGATTTCTGAAGAGATGTGGACGTTCTGTCTAACAGGATGTAGTTCATGGTTCTTTGGCGTACGAGTGGCCACCTTATCACTGTTGTGGTTTAGTCTTTAATCTTTCCAAAACGTACATCACCTTCTGTTATTACCTTTTTTATTCATGACCTTCCCATATGTGTGAATTTTGCGTATGCTTAGTTTTCTTCCTTTTATCATGAACACTAAGGAAATCAGGTGGCCTTAGATCAAGATATGTCGATTATTTGCATTACTTTTTTTTTTTTCCTTCTATGTCCTGGCTATGATACCTGAATGATAAAGTGGTATTTTGTGCTTGATGTTTTCAAAGATCAGGATGAAAAGTAGTCTACACAGAAGGATGGTTCTCCTTTTGTCTTCACACAGGAATAACCATTTCAGGATCTAATTCAGATTATTGGGAGACCACACTTGAAAAATGGATGATGCATCTCCACTGAATGCCAAAATAAAAGCTGTAAATCTGCATGCTAAGCAAAAAGAAGTGTCTTAAAGCTATGCAGCTCCACACAGAAGGAGTCTTCTGGTCTAGCTAAATGTCCCAGCAGTGTCTTGGAAAGTCTGATGCTCTTGTTCTTATGTTGTACTTAGGAAAACAAAAGTGGCCTCATTAAATACAAGTGTCACATGATAAATTACAGACTTTAAAAATCCATCACAGTTACATGATATAATGAAATCAATTTTCACTTAGGAGCAGAAGAGAAAAAGGAACTTAATAAATAGCAATTGGATAGGAAGTCTGCTGAGACTCTGGAGCTGCTAAACATTAAGCGCAATTAGTTGCATGTGTAAACTGGCATTTTGATCATCAGGATCTGTGCAGAGTCACTGAACTGCACAGACATGGGTCCACTAGAGACTTAGATATTTGCTGTCTCGCTTTCCTACTTTGCATGTGATATACATACATGGGGGTGTAGTCTCAAGGAGCTGTGTGTTTTTGGACATCCTGTGCCAAGGATGCTGTCAGAGGCTGGTGGAGATGGGCTGGAGGCTACAGGGGAAGGCAAGGAGGTACAAAACATTAGCAGTTTCCTGGGAGGAAGGTGGGTGAGGATGGTCCTACGCAGCAGAGTGGGTGAGAGCCAGATAGCACATGGATTTTTGAGAAGCTGCTGAGCCAAACTTTGAACCTGACAGTTAGATACACATTGCCAAAGAAATCTCATGCTGTGGAAATGGCTAAGGATCTGTAGACACCTAAAAAATGAAAGCTTAGATGCGGTGTGACAGGTACAGAAACCTGAAACTGAGGAAGCTGCTGTTAGAAGCCCTAAGGTCAAACGCAGCTAGTGAGAATGCACATCTCATTCAGGATCTGTATTTGAATCAGCTAGTTGTGACTGGAGCCTCTCTAAATGTTTAGTCTGGTTCATAGCATCAACAGGGAGTCATCCCTGAGACCCAGGAATTTAATGTAGGAATGGCTTTGCGAGGAATTTTTGGTGCTGTTTTTCTAGCATTAATTCACATTCAGATATGCATCAGATATCACACCAGGCACCCAAATTAACCTTTCTGGCCTCATAGCCATAAATTCTTAGCTCTATTGGCCACATGTGTATTTCTGTCTCTGTACCTCCTGCAAGTAAATGTTTTTAGTATCACTATTGATGTGTATCATTTGCTTCAACTCAGTGTGCTCCCATGCTTAGTGCAAAGCATAAATCAGCTAAATTAATTAATGATTCTTGGAGTGCCCTAATGTTTCCGAGTCTTTAAAAGTCTTCTAAATGGGTAGTATATGAGCAGCATCATGGCCCAGCACATGAAATGCCTTTTAAAATCCTCTGAAGAAATGATCATGGTGAGTATTCTTTATTTGGGTGATGCCAGGATGCGTCCTCCAAACTCTAGCTCAGTCTCCAGCCATTTATTACAGGCCAGAAGCTGTAATGACTAGAAAAGAAATTTGCTCTGTTTTAGAAAGAGCTATTAAAAGAAAATTATTCTCAAAGTAATTCTTATCTCATGATGGTACTGCTGTATTACTGCATATTATGGGAAAGGAAATTACAAGTGTGCTTGGCTTTCCTTCCCCATTAGAGCTATTGTTTCATTACAATTGTCATACATGCATGCATATATTCTTTTAAATCTTTTTTAAAAATGTAACTGCTCAGCATTAAGTGCAGAACACAAGAAGTCAAGCAAAGTTAAAAGGCAGACTGTGCTGACTGATTTGCAAAGGTGAGCTGGAATGGTGTTTCCTTCCTCTGTTGGTGTAAATGCTTTCCCCAGACCTAAATACCAGCGTGGCACTGAAGGAAAACACCTCCGTACTCCTAGGATCCCTGAAGGAATAGTTTTGCCTGTGAGAGAGGGCTTGAACTACCTCGCACACTGACCCCTCTTCTCTTGCCATCCCCAAAGCTGTCACCAGGGTGCAAATTCAGCAGTAACAGACCCTAGGGTCTGAGTTTGCAGGTTAGTCCCACCAGCTAATCATGGAAAGAACCACCCACAGACTGAAGGTGACCTGGGCTCCATTCTCATGCCAGCGTGGGCTCGGTAGCAGAGGGAGGCCAGATCTGCAGATGTACAGCGCGGCTCAGCTGCGTAAGAAACTGCTTTCACTTAGCTCCATTTTAAACTAAAGCACGAAATATAAACGTGTTTCAATTTCCATTGCAAATGTCTAAGGCAATGGTGTGGAAATAATATGGAGCTTAAAAAAAGAAATCACATGGAATATTTCTCTTGACCTCTTAGGAATTATACACCATTACTGCAATAATACCTTATTGCAGCAGTTGAGCGTACAGGACTTTCTGGTATCGATCCCAGAGCGCAGAGATACGGGAAACTTAGGATTTGCATTGTTGGTTGGGTCCAAACTGGTGGCTCTGTCATTCCAGGTGTGCACGGCAGTGCAGCATACACTCACCAGAGGGCCTGACCCCCGAGTCTGCATCAGCCAAGCTTCAGACTCGTGCTGAGGTCCTTCTCCTGTTGACTAAAGGCTCCATAGCTTTTTCTCTTACCTTTATTTTCCCCCTCTGAAAGCTTCCTCATGGCAACCGGACACGAATGTGAGATCAGGAAGCTGCCTCATATGCCCCCATTGACCAATTATTCACTGGTGTGTAGGTCAGTGCTGATGGGTCTTGACAAACAGCTGTGTGGCAAACCCTTCCCCTTCCTACCGCTTACCGCTTCCAAAATCCCTTCTTCACTAGCTCGGTTCCTCTCCTCCCCAGCACAGGACTCAGGCAGCAACTCACCATTTATATCTGCTAGTGGGTACGAGACAGAAACATCTCTGCCCAGGGGAAACAGGAGAAGGAGAGCTAGGCGACATGGCCTTTAGCTGACACAAGTGGAGCTCTGCTAGGACACAACCTTGAGTCTTTCTCCCAAGATCCTTCTGCTAGAATGACAGGACGTTCTCACTTTGTGATATGCACTTCTGTGGTTTGGGACACGGCCCTTGAGCAGATCTGCTCCCAAAGCTGCTTGTTAGTGCCCCAAGTAGGCAGTCAACCTTCCTGGCCACGTGAGGAGCATCCCAAAATTTCTGGGAGGTTGTGATCCCAAAGACACATCCCAGATGGGAACAGTGGGAATGAGTCTTCGCTTTCTCTCCTGATCCTGGGAAGAGAAGAAGGGCCCAAAGCAGCATGAAACACTCACGCTAACCCGACTCCTTCTGTAAACAGTGTAGAAACAGGAAAACATTTTTCTTCTCTACAAAATCTTGGTGTAATTTGAGAACCAAGCTCTATGCAGATCAGAACTTGTTAGTAATGTCTGGAAAATAATTATGGCATATATTATTATTTTAATATTTACTAAGTGCTGACAGTATAATGCTTTTATTAAAACTTTAGGGAGGGTGAAATAAAACATACCACAAACCATTGTGAAACAAAGATAGTCTTCTGCAATTATTCATTTACATCTCAATTTTATAGTCATTTTCCTGTGACTTACTTTTAAGCATGCATTGGTATTTTTGTGGCTTAAATTATTTAAGATGGCTAATGATTTTAAAGTTCTCCATAGAAAAATGGAAATAATATTTCTACCTAGCCAAGGCACACTGTGACATTTTTACTGTAAAGCAATTAATCATTGAACTGAAGAGCAGCGGAAGAGGTTTGACTTTTCTAGAAAATGCAAGTCCTTTTTTTCACTTATTGCGACCATTTAGGAGCAGAGCACCCAGGGTTATCAAGAGAGGGTCTCTGTGTTTAGAAACGACATGATAAGACTAAATTACTTTAGGTCTCTGGATTTTCTTCTCTACAATGAGGATAATCCACTAAAGCAATTTTACAAATCAAAGAACATCACTTTCAATACTTTCTTTTATATTGCCTGTCCTGGCATTTTATATAGTCTAATCCAGTTCAGACTTTCTTCTGAATTTTCCTCTGAGCAGTCTTACCATAATCACACAAATTTGATTTAGGTTTTTGTCTATCTTGTGTACTCTTTGGAGAATGTGCAGTCTTTTGCCACTTGTCACTTAAAGTAGTGGGTTTTTTTATGTCACCACATTGGTGACAAGGGTTTAACTGATTAATTGGCTGTCAAATTCATTACAGACATTAGCGAACTTGATTTAGATGCTCCATAAAGATTTCAGTCACAGCAGGTGAGCAGCTGAGGTTAGGATCATGAAACTAGTGTTTGCAGTGTCCAGACTAGTCTTTACGGTTGTGTTTGTAATTCAGACGGTTGGGTATTGACTAATTTAAAACAGGACCACTGTATCCTATGGCTTGGGCTAAACCTCTGATGTTTTGTACTTTATTTTAATTCCTAGGTTATTAATTGCCCATGAAGATAGTGTGTCTCTATGTGCACGTGCTCTCCTTCCCTGTGTGCTCCATGGGGAAGATATCGCTACATTTCAGCCTCACTTCATTAAACATTTCAGAATCCACCCAGAAAGGCAGTTGTATAGACGAGACGCCTTATTGCAGGTAATATATTTTACTAAGTCAAGCGACTCCAAGACAGCGAGGCAGCGTGTGCCCACACGCCGCATCCATCACCGCCAGCCAGGCCGGCCGGCACGGAGAAGCACAGCAGTGCTCCCCACATCTCCTTCTTGTTGTCTTTCCACCCCTGCTAAAGCCCTGGACGCTCCCAGGACTGAGCCCTTAGTCTAAGCTGCGCTGCCCATGCCCGCTCGCATGGACAGGGTTCTGCTTTCGGCTGTATCGATTAGCTTTACAACACTATTTCAGCAGCTGTCTGGGCTGGAGCAATGTGTCTGTTGTATCTGTTACCAGCCATGCTTCCTATCCCCAGGGAACCTCTCCTAAAGTTCAGCCGCAGTGAAGTTGCCCAGAAGGTAACGTTACCGCAGCCAATGCCCATAGAATAAAAGGCAGCTCCTTAAGGTCAAAAAGAGCCCCAACGAGCTGGGATTTCGCAGAGCGTGGTGCATTACACCAGCAGAAAATGAACCAGCGTATGCAGATGTAAAAACCACCTTGCAGGCGTTACTAGGTTGAAGTTAATTTTTTTTTTTCCCCCCGCATCAGAACTGGCTCAGAGACCTTCTCTACAGATGTATGTCAGGATGCTTAACATTGTTGTCATGTTAAAGGCGAGCAGGCTCCATTAAGATATCACCTCACTGGGCACACATAGCAATGCATTAATTTCCCCCAAAATACATTACTGCTGCTCTTGTAGATTCATGGTACATGGAAAGGACGGAGAGCTCGGTTATTGGTAAAAACAGATGTTTTTATTCTTCGAGGGAAAGTGAAAGAAGACTTAGATTTGTCTCCTTTCCTCCAACCTCCTTCCTCACAATGGTGCAGTAAATGATCCCCTCTGCTATCCCAAGGTTTATTAGATGGTTTATCACATACTTATATTTAATCCTCCCAACTTTGCTGTCTCTCCCAGGCCCTTAGCTCAGCTGTCCTCAGGTAGGAGAGTTTCTTTACTACAGCTTCTTTTTAGCATCTTCTGAATTTTGCTAATTCATTCTTTCTCACCCATTCACACACCTTGTTTTTACATCAATATTAAATTGCATTAACGCAGACTCTGCAGCAGTTTACTGAATCCAGCCTGGCTGCGTTAGTCTGTCCATCCCTTCTTCCACAAGCGGAGCTCTGTCTCACACCTATTTTAGTGAACTGGTGGTACTTAAAGGAGTTTTTTTTTCACGTCAGTTGTTGTAGCTGAATTGAAGAGCTTACACAGAACTAACGCTGCTTATTTTGTCCTCATAGATTTACTGTAATTATTTTCTGAAAGTCACAGGTAGCAGAAGCCTGGTGTGTGTCATTGCAAATGTCTGCAATAGCATCCAGCACTAAAGTACAATGTTGTGCTCCAGTACAAGTCAGTATTGACATAGTCCTTCAAGGAATTTTTCTCCCTTCTCCCACATAAGCAATTTTGCACAACCATCCACTATCCTGAGGTATATTTGCCTGTATCTATTGGACTCAACGTGGACTATCCTTGAGGTAGAAAACATATAGATGGGAGAATTATTTGCACAGGTCCATCAAATCCTACTCCTCCATGTTTAAAACTTTATTTCTACCTTTCTCTGTGTGAGTGCAAAGCAGCAGCAGCAAGAAATTCTTAGACAACATCAAGAAGAAATGGCATCAGCGTGAGACAACAGCCCATCCCTGATCTGTGCAAAGCAGAGTGTTCCCACAACACACAGCCTGCCCAGGATTCCAGAAAGTCCTAGGATTTTCTGACTCCTAAAGCAGTTTCTTATATTTGATAAATAAGCCAAGGAACAGTGTTGATGATAGGAATAACACTCTGAGTTGCTAGCAAACAAATTGCCTATTGAAAATGGCTGGTAATGAGGGATTTGGTGGGGAATTAAAGCTTCTGTGAGTCCAAGATAGAGCAGAAGTCAAAAGAAATGTGTGATGCTGATGGCAGTGGTACCTTGTGCATCGCTGTGCATCCCCAGGCTCATCCCCTGCCTCTCTCAGCGAACTGTGGATTCATCCTTATAAAATCATGCCTAGCCAAACAGTGGTATTAAATATGTGTATATATTTGTAGATAATGGAGGTAGTGATCTACAAATAGTGAGATAACCCCAAGGAACAATGCTGGCATGTGTTGCTTCTTTTTGGAGGACACAGCATCGGCTGAACGCAGTTTGCTGTTGGCAGCACAAATAAGCTGTTTCCAATGGACCTTTATCACAAAGACCCAATATCTAAAAGATCCTCAATTCCTCAACAACACTAGGTGACTCTGAAAGGGAGGAAAATCCTCGCCATGTCTCTCTCTCTCCCAGAGCAGCTCCTTCACTTAGGTAATTCGGTCACATCCAGTCCCTCCCAGTGGGATGCTAATGGATGGCGACGCTTTGCCCGAGGTTTGAGCCCAACCGCGGAGCCGAGACATCCGTGCGGGCAGTGAGCTCAGGTGGCTGCCTGGGGATGGAGCCTCGGGGAGCCGCCAAATCCTCCCTGTTCCTCATTTGCTCTGCACTTCAGCACGTGCTGTGGCAGCTGAAAAAGCGATCAAGGCTCCCCGAAGGAGCAGGGATCGATGCCATGCAGATAAAACCAGCCGCAGGGAAACTCCAGGTAAAAGAGTAAAGCCATGAGTGCTTCTAGCTCAGCTTCATTCGGGTCTTGATGCTGAGATTGCAGTGGGAAACCAATTCTAGCTTGAATTGTCTGACAGCTCCTCTTTGTGAACAGCAGCAGTACAGACAGAGAGGTACTTTTTGAAAGGAAAGTGGATTTTTCTCCCCCCTCCAGAGGAAATAGGCTCCATGTGTAATAGCCTGATGCTGTTTCTTTTGCTTTTGAGCTAAGCCTGTTTAAAAAGAAAATCCAATAGCTGGCTTTCATTACCGTCATGGCCTCAAGTTTTCAGGAAAAATAGTATTAGTTCTGGGATGTGACTACATGCTATTTTAGGGGGTTCTCCTTGTTGACCAGGTCCCTTCTCTGGTGATGAGTAAACGTAAGCCCTGGACAGGTCCTGATTGCATCAAGTAGATCTTGAAGATCCCAGAAAAAGAAAGACAAGGACTGTTACATTTTCCTAATGTGCCTTATCTTAATGTTTTCTTAATGCTTTCTTAATGTGACCTGTGGCTGGAGCCGAAGATGGACAGAAGTGCTGGCCCACCAGAGATACCTGCTGGACCTTCTTGCACTAGCAGTGCTGGTGGATACCAGCATCCAGGCTAACAAAACGCATGAAAATCAGGTAAGGAACAAGCAGCAAGAAATATCAATACACAGAATAATTGCCCCCAAAGGGGTTTGTCTGCTGTACTGTAGTTATCTTCAGAGTCCAGACACGGTGACCAAGCCACCAGGGGGGCAGAGGATATGGAACAAACACATATGTAACACTTTGAAATACTCTTTCTAAACTCGGGAACGTCCAGATGTGGAAAAGTCAGTGTCATAATGCAAAATGTAATTAAAGCTTGGGCCAGATTGAACCCATTACATCTCTCCTATGTACCCAGTATTGATTTCAGCCCCAGTTCCAGGGATATGTAGCTTGATACCTCTGAAATCCCATGAACAGGGGCCTAAGCATCGGCATGCATGCCATTTCTGTGGCTAAAACCCAAAATATGCCTCAAACCAACTTTAACTTGGTAGCTTTCATATTTTATGCAAGCTGAGTGGATGTGAGTGAAAGGAAGATTGCTCTTTAGGCACAATCTGTAAATAGATCAGAAAGGGCTATTTTGGCTGTATTTTTAGATTGGACAAAAACTGCAGTGGATTACATAATTCAGTGGCTAATGTAATGTTAATGTGGCCTGGTAGCCGGGGGGAGAGAACTTAAGGTTTAATCATTTTGTAATGCACTTACATTGCCCATTTTAGGTTTGTCAACTGTCATAAATGAACTGCAGTTTTATCCCTGGACTATATATAGAGTTGCTATTTATATATATTTTATCTGCAGCTTATGCAGTTTAAAAGGAAAAAAAAAAAAAAAAAAAGGGAGAAGCAGAGAGGAGTGACGAGGGTTACACGTTCAGGGCTGTTCTGTCCAGAGCGTTCCCGAGTGCTTTCAGGCAGGAAAATGCAGCCTGCACTTAAGCCTCAGCTTAAGTAGTTCACATTCTCGATAAAACAACATCCATTTTCAGAAAGCCGTTTAATGCAGGTAATGCAGCAAAACAAGTGAAAATATAACCAGGCAGAACGGGCCGTTGCTGAACTTCTGCTTTGAGTCTTACATATTCATCATTTGTAAGCAACAAACCCCAGGAAATCCCATCCATGGCATTACTCTTCTCTAGTTTTATTGGAAACCTGTGATATCCTATTGCATTCTAAATTCTGCCTAAAAGCCACCCACAATAGGGCTTTTCATATATATGTTCTAGCAGCTCTCAAACAAAGAATATTCCCCCTTCAACCAAATATTCCCCGTGCTGCTTGCTCTGCTGTGTCCCCTCACAGCATCACTCGAAATCTTGCAGAGCGTTACAGGCCGCCCGAGCACTGATTAATGTTGTTGCCAAAAAAAAGGGTTTGCGAGCGGACTTTGCTGCTCCTATCAGCTTGAAGAAGTATTTGAATGCGCTTTCTTTTTTTTCAGGCATCCATTTGAAAAAAGAAACATCTAAGGGAAACTTGAGAAAGCAGAACATCCTGCTGATTATAAGTTTCAAGTGTTCCTATTGTATCATCTTTTAATCAAATTCTTACTCGAGAAGTGCTTTCTGCAGGGGGTTTTGCCTTGCCTGTTTCTCTCCACTGCTAAATCCTACAGCCAAGAGGATTTTATTTATCCAGGAAATTATATAATTTTAAAAAAGCAAGAGTACCCATGTTTTCATCTGCAGCATTTACCTACAAAGTGCAGGGTAATTTATATGGGAAATGCAGTCTATCCTAACTGCAGAAGAGCCTCATTTATCGACTGTGCATCTGTTTTGTAGAAAGTTCCCTGACTAGAACAAAATCAGGACATTCTTTTTAATTTTCAATAAATCATGTTCTACCTGTGGGATAACTTGTTAATGACTATACATGAAATCCAGAGGGGAGAGTGCCTTTTCTTCCTTTGGATGAGGCCAGCAGAGCCTCATCTCCAAGTGGCACCACCTCCACCACCTCATCTCTGGTGCCTCCTGCCAGCCCTCAGACAGCAGCACTGAAGAGACAGACACCCAATGGGATGACCCAACAGAAGAGGGCTGATGTTTCAGCGGGAAACATTCATGCCTTGAATCTTTATTTCCTTCATTGGGAAAGCAATCCTACGTCTTCCCCTTCCCATCCTCTGTCCTGAGAGCAGCAAGGGGAAGGAGACTGTAGGGAACTGGTCCTTGACCCCGCTCGTCATTGCACTCTTTGCATTTTCAGTGCTAACCTTTCCCAAAACAACTGAAGTATTAGGAGACTGAAGGTTGAGAGGAAGGGCTTAGGGCTGGCACACACTACACTGACAGTGGAGCATGAAGGTGTCTATGGAACAGGGAGCAGTTCTGTAAAAGAGCAGCATGTGGAGCCATGGCAGATCTCTTCGGGCAGGACCTGCTGCCCGTTGCCATATCTCCTTTCTCTCACCCTTGACTGGTGAGGTCCATCCCCAGCTGCAGATCCCCAGCAGGGCTGTGAGGACTTCATATGCCCTGCTGAAGTGACTCCTAACACGTGAGCTGCAGGAAATTTAAAGATGATTCCCTAATAGGAATGCTGCTCTGAGGCCCATCCTTCTCTGGAGGTCCCATTTATTACATGGCCCTCTGTGAAGAGGAGTTTGGGAATCTGGTGTTAGTGCAGGGGCTTTTAGGCAGGCTCTTCTGCTTTTTATTGTATGATGGGGGTCTTGACTTCTGACAGTGCCTCTTGTTCCTCTTGTACTATAAGTTGTAACATAAAAATATCACAGATGGGATAAGCTAAGTCCTTGACCTTGTTTCATTGCTGCAGAAAGCCAGGTGGTGCTTCTGCGAGTTTTTTCCAGTTTCTCCAACTGGCAATGGACTCAAATAGCTCCCATCAATAGATTGCCAGCCCTTTGTCCCTGAGCCACAGAGTGAAATAAAGTCACCTTTCCAACAGTTTGCCAATTGTTGAGACACGTTCCTCTTTCAAGGGTGTCTGAAATGTTATTTCCTTTGCTCACACAGCTCCTTTTATTTATTTATTTATTTATTTATTGTATTCAGGACTTTTTAAGCAGATATTGAGGCTTATGTATTGCAGAGGCTTGGATAGCTAAAGAAATGAGTTGATCCTTGTCCCTCAGCAGGCAAGCTGGGCTCACCTCCCAGTTCTGTGCACACCTCCAAGGTCTTGATGTAGCCCAGGAGTGTCATGCCACAGGTTCCTCAGTAGATTAAGAGCACATCTGGAACCAATGTCCTCTTCATGCCCTTCTGAAGAAGCCCTTGGGATTGAGGACACCTTGTTTTGCTTGTTTCTTTTCTAGACCCAAGTACATTCCAGATTTTCATCCTCACTGACCCAGGATACCTGGCAGCAGGACAGAAAGTCGCAGGTGTGATCTTGAGCTTCTCCGTCCCAGGAACTCTTTGCAAAATGCTGTTACTGAGGCTGGTCTGTACAGGCCAGGAGAGCTCTTGCTTCTGCCTTTTCTCAGCTATCCTCCTTGCATTTCTGATGCCTTTGCCAACCTGGCCAGGACTAAACCTGGCCCCTGATAGACATCTCCTATATAATCAAAGCCTTCCTTTGGTGGCAGTGTTGTTCTGAGGTTTAATTAAGTTTATAGTTTCTAATTAAATTGATTTGAGATCTCAGGATGGGAGGCCTTTTAAGAGCAAAATATATTGCCATTTATTTAAAAGTTTGTATTTTTGGTCCAGGAACCTTTAATGCTAGATGCTAATTTTAGCACCTAGAAGTGAAATACGAGTCATTCTAAGTCTTTGGTGTTGTTGGTTAAAGCTTTTTCTCATTTACCTTAATCAAAGAAGGAATCAAAAATTGCTAATCACCTTTATGAAACCACTTTTGTCGGGATGAAATATATGACAATCATATACACAGCCAAGGAGCAAAGAACATCTGTACCAAAAGAATAAAAGTGGCGGACTGAGGAGATGTGGGAGACCTGGACTGCAGTCCTCATGTCCTGCTTCCTATGCTGATTTTCTCCTCACAGCCCTGGATAACTAATAAGGGGTATTTGTCAGGGTGTCTCACATTCTGCTCCCAAGACAGCTCCTTCAAAGTGCCTCTTGTTATGAACTGTACTACTGCATGCCATCGTTAATCAGATGAAGCTTTAACTTTTCATTTCTTCAGACTCAATCAATCAAATCAAACATTCCCAATGGAAGATGATTAAATATCATGCAGATATGGCAGAGAAACCTTCAAAATCATCAGAATTAACCAACTCTGTTTTCTTTGCCTTTTGCATGACAAAATGGACTTATACCTTAATAAGAGCTAACCAATGTCTACTTTATGCCTACATGTAAAATCAACTATTTAAAAGTCTCCCGTGGGCTCTCTCAAGGGAGCTTTGGGATCAGTCCCTTATTCACACAGTCCTTTCCTCCCAGGGCTAACTGCACATTAGTTCCCTTGGGATTAGTCCCCTTTTGGGATAAGGAAATTTTTTTCTTTTGTGCTCCAAGTGTGTCACTGCCTTTTGCCATGGGAAACTGAGTCACCCCACACTGATTTTGAAAGTCAGCTGAAATCTGTTTTTCCAGCCCAGGAGAAATGCATGCTTTTTGACTGATGTCTCATTTAAGATAACTAAGAATAAGATATAAGAATAACTAAGAAACTAAGATTTTAAGATAACTAAGAGAATAAGATTGATCAAGGAGATGTGGGAGACCTGGACTGCAACTCCTGTGTCAGAGTCTGCTCTCACACCCAGGTAACCAAAAAAGTGGCATTTGACAGGGCATCTCATTTAAGGTAACTACGAAAGCTTGATATCCCTTAGGACTCTTGCATTTAGAGCTAAATAATATGTGACAGCTAAATGACCAAAGATTTTTAACTGGAAGGTTTTTTTTTTAATCAAAAAAAAAATGCCAACTCATTTAAAGTGTATTTTTTACTAGAAAAAACATGTTTCAGTAAAAGAAAAATAACATTTTGAAATTATCGATACTTTTGTGTTGGTTTTTAAAATTAATAATTTGCTTTCCAGGTATTTATTTTGAATCCTCATTTTCATATTTATAGGAAAGATAATTATAATGCAGAACTATAGTAAGACCACAAAGGAAATGACACATTTGAAACTAACCTAAACAGACACAGGCAGGACCTTATCCAATTTTTTTTTTAATGTTTTTTCATTTTGTATTTCTTTTGTCCTGAGTTAGAACAAAGGAATATTTCAAAAACTTCTACATAGGAGTATTTCAAAAACTTCTACATGCAAAACCATTTCCTCACCCAACTCTAATTACTTGATTGAATTATTTGTAGGCATACTGCAGCTACCTTTAATTAATCAGTTCTATAAATGCTTTCTTCAGTAATCCCTGACCCATAGCTCATTCATAGCTTGTTTTCACTGATTAGCAGCCTATGCTTTTGCTGATTTAATTAGACATTTATCTCACATGTCCTGTGAGAGGTTCCTGTTTGCATAGACTCTTACTTAAGTTGGGAATTTGCATACAACTGCTAATTCTCACTTGAAATCCATCCCTTCCAAAACCTTCTGTTCCTCTGAAACCCTGTGATGGGGTGGGTAGGAGAACCCAATGCACTAGGAGCATGAACACAGCTGGAGCAAATTTGTTTAAAATGCTGCAAGGGCTTTCCTGGGGAATTTTTGGCATTGCTCACCCAGTCCTAATTGCTTTACGAGCTTAATGGAGTTAATGCTGGCCACTGCATGCTGGCCTCATTGGGGATAAGGGCATAAAGGAAGCCCAATGGCCCAGAAGTTCCTTTGGTAGTACAGGAACAGCAAAGAGGAGGGACCCCCTGCAAAAAGGGGAATCAGAGGAAAGATTTTTTTTTTTTTTTTTAGTTAGATCTATGTGTTTTATTGTTGCCCTAAAGGTGGAAAGTCATAGCTTTGGTTGTATCGGAGTAATTCTGTTGCTTTCTGAAGAGTTGCTAAAAAGAGTTTGAATTCAGGGTAAATCCTTAGCTCTCCTACTGCTTTGCAAGTAGAAGAAATACTTCATTTTTCTGGCTAATGGCAGAGGAGACTTCCCCTTCAAGGTAAATCTGCATTGTACAAGTACGAATGCTGTCTAGCTAAGTACTTCTGATACGTGATAAGGGTCATATCTGGTAATGCTTCTCTCATTTCAAGGTGGTGATGAATAGAAGGAAGTTCCTGGTCTGCTTTTGTGCTTATTTCAGAACCTTCAATAGTTAAGGTTTAATGCCCAATCTGACAAATTTCTGATGTGCTGAGCTCTTGTATGTGGAAAAGTGGGACTAACTGTGCAATGCATATTTAAAAGAAATCAAAACCCAAAACTCCCACTTGCAATAACATATGTCTGCATATTAAAAGTTGCCTCCAGAATTGCAAGCACCTAGAGGGGCTTGGGTGCAGTGTAGTAGAGCAGCCGCTGTGCACATGGATGAGATACCAGAACTTTCTGATGGGAACTAGGAGTTTGGCCCAGTCTCCTTTAAATGGAGAGCAGTAACTGGCATTTGTGTTAACTACCCATGAACCTGGGATGACCATAAGGTACAGGATTAAGAGCAATATGACTATCGTTGGGGGGCATTTTAATGAGCAGCAAAGCCTCTAGTTTGTCTCAGAAGTCACTTTTGCATAAAAATTTCCTCAGCTAATAGTCAGGAGTTTAATATTTTGTCAACAGCTGTTCAGAAGGTGTTGATGGTTTATTGCTTTTGTTTTTTCTTTCTGTCTTTTTTTGCCTTTTTTTTTTTTCCCCTCAATCAATTCCCTAATTCTTCTTCAATGGTTTAATAACACAGCACTAGTGCCTACCCTGTGTCACTGGGGAAGCTTCAATCTACAAGGTGCTTCTAATAACATACATGCATTTTTTTATACATATAATATAAAATGTTTATATATACACACTACAGGCATACACTGTGCATATACTCTACATGTTATTTATATATAATGTGTGTATGTATATATGTGTGCGCGTATATATGCATACGCAGATATCCAGGTAGCTGGCAAGGCGGAGCTCCCACACATACTTGCTTAGCCATTTGGGAGCGGAGGAAAAGGCAGGTGGCTCGGAGTTACTTGTGCCTCGGGCTCTCTGTGGAGTTTTTCCTGATCTGCCCCATGGGAGCAATGCCCAGGAGGAGCCCTGGGCAGGTGGGGTGGAAGGTGTCCAGGGCAGGGACTCTCTCCTCTGGAGGCTGCAGCAGCGTGTGCACTGCCTAAATAATCACCTCTGAGTCACGGTATTTGTTAAACACGCCCCTCTGGTGTGTGCCTGAGCTCAGTCTGTGCTCTGGCCCCGGGGCCGAGGCAGGTTGGGGTTGCTCCCGTGAAGCCAGCGCGTTGCACAAGGCTCTGCACTCGCGAACGCTGCTGCTTCTCCCCGTGCTCGCGGAGCCGGGGCGGCCGCCTCTGCGCAGGCTCCTGCCAGGCACGACGCTCCCTGCGTGTCCTCGCTTCCACCCGAGCAGTGTGGACGGGTGGTGTTTTTATATGCCGTTCCCTGACTCAAATGCAAGTGCCTGTTTGACAGTGAGGCTTGGCATGTGGAAACGTCACTGTCCCCATGCTCATCATGCAGAGCAACATCATCAACAGAGGCTGCAGAAATAGCCACTGAATGCACAGGCTCAGTCACCTTCTCATTAGTCTCCGAGCGAAGTCACTTAAAAATAGCTGTGACCTTCATTACTGACCTCTTTGCATCTGTCTAGTTGTTGCTGTTCTATAGAAAGCAGTCACAGTGAGTACTGGCTGAGCGCCGTGTTGGAGAGCCAGGATCACTGGGGAAAGGCTCGTCTGGCTCAGACTTGGAGCTTCAGGTGATCCCTTCTTGGGGGTGCTTATTTGAGCACTGTGCAAAGGCCCCGAGGCTGCGTTTGCCTGCTGGGCTCTGCACCACCCTAGGGAAAGGGGCTCTGTGGGACCCAGTGTCACCACTGCCAAGCACCACTGGGAGTCCCACGGGTACTCGGCTGCAAGAGGAGACTTGCAGCCAGGAGCAGCTTCCTCAAATCTGGAAGCTGTTTGAAGCCCAGGAGCAGGCCCGTCGGTGGAAACATTTGGGGAACAGCTGGTATGGGCTCTGCTGCTCCTCCTCGTCCGTGGGGTGTACTTGAGTTGCTGTAAATTAGGCGGCTGGCAGCAATCCCTGTTCACACCCCATGCCTCACTCACAGTAGGCTGGGAAGGGAAGATGTTGAGCATCGCTGCTGGCTGCGAGCCAGCGGGGAGGAGGCTGTGGGAAGGCAACGCTCGGGTACTGCCTGGGCCACCTCTCGGGGAGCTGCTGCCAGTCCAAGAAGCTGCTTGTGGGGGACAAGCAAACTTGGATCTACCAACATGAGCGGCATGAGGCAGAAATCAGGATAGATGCTGAAGGATGGAAGGGAAAATAGGACAGCAGAAGTTCATGGCATGAAAACATAATTAACATGTTGCAAGATCTGACCTGAACACTCAAATGCTAATACTCAAATACTTTCCCCTTCTCTTTCCATTTGTTACTGTTGGTTTTGTGGGCCTTTTTTTCCTCAGTATTACAGTTTAGGATAAATTTTGCTCCCAAATGAGGAATAAACTACATGAGCTAAATGTCAGGCTACTGTGTTAGTTCCGTCAGAGTGCAGTGTAAAATTCATATAACAGATTTTTTTTTTTTTTTTTTTCCCTCCTTATTCTGATTCATTCTGTGGCTCAGATAATAGTTTTGCAGCATGGTAGGTTTCAAGAAACTGAATAACAGCTAGAAAGTTTTTCTCTTTATTGCCTCCATCTGCTCCTCTAGGATGAGGAGTAGCTCCTTATGATACATTTGGAATAACACATCTGCTACTGCACATTGCTGTGCAGGGTACTGGCCCCTTCTTGCTTTCTATGACAAATAGGCAACAATGACAAATAAAACGGTGGTTGCCTTTGTCAGCTCGAGCTCTTTGTGCTGCAGGCTAGATGAAATACCCACACAATCATGGCACCATCCCATATTTATTTAAAAATATTAAACTATTTATAATGGAGAGGTCATCAGCATGCTGCATTCATTAGCCAGGGCTCCAGGGAAGAGACTGCAGTGAGCAAAAATACAAACAGGCTCTGCACAAAAGAAAAGGGAGCGGAGAAGCCTTCTTTTGAAATGTCAGTGCTGAGCAGCAATTAAAACCAAGAAGACTTAAAATACAAGGAATTTCAATAGACCAGCTACAACTGCCAGTGCTGGCTGCCAGGGAATTCATGGTGTGATTCCCGTGGACCTGAGGTTGGAGGAACAGGTCTGTGTTGCTTTTTAAAACAGAAATGGGTTTTCTTTGTAAAAATAAGGCTGGAATTTCTGTTTTTGTAGAGAACAGGCAGCATCAAAAGCCTGCACACAGCAAACCCGGGGGGAGAGGGTTTCATACGGCAGGAGCACCCCTCCGGACCCTGCTCCAGCTCCGAGGCTGCGCGCTGGGCTGGACAACTCACACCATGGGTTGAGGCCACCCTGCACAACAGGGCAAGAGTCCAAGATCTGGGCTTGCCCGGTGGGGATGTTAACAGAAAGTTAATGCTGTGGCGGTGCTTTTCCAGCTCTTAGTCCCTTTCTTTACATCCCCTGCTGAAGTCTGTTCGGCAAAGCAGTTACACCTCGCTAGATGTGCCTGGTCTCCGCTGACTTGGCACGCAGGCAAAGCTGAGTGTGGTACTAAAGCCAACACTAGATAATGAATTGGAAGAGGTCAGCAGATGAAGAGATGAATATTTCATTTTTGGCTGGCCGTGCCCTTTCAGAAATTAATTTGCATTGGGCAGTTGCATGGCATTGGTACTTCTCCCTTTCTATATCTTTTTATCATCCTTTTTAAGACATGGATCTGATCCAAACCCTAAGAAGTCTGTAGATGAGCTTTGGAGCTCTCCTTTGCTCTTCAAACTTCTCACTTACCAGGCTGCCTTCTGAATACATATTTTGGGTTTCTTGCTGCAGCTTCTCCCATACCTGCATTCACAGAACTCCTTTTCATACTTAAGCCAGCCACTTTTTTTT
Source organism: Nothocercus julius (assembly GCA_013398735.1). Taxonomy (NCBI): domain Eukaryota; kingdom Metazoa; phylum Chordata; class Aves; order Tinamiformes; family Tinamidae; genus Nothocercus; species Nothocercus julius. Next base: position 11,734,049 of record VZSV01000005.1, read on the forward strand.
GCTAAATCTACTGGCCTTGGCTAGCTAAAGTCTTGTCTGCAAAGAGAGATCTTATTAAGGATGGAAGGACAATGATAAACTCCATCCTGCAGCCAGTCCCTGCTGACATGATCCTTAACTCATTTTCCATACAATCACTGGGCTCAGGGCATTTGATTTTAATGCAGGATCTTGCAGGAATTCCTAGGGGCTTTTTTTCTTTCTTTCTTTTTACACACTCATATCTCCTTGGAGCGCTGCTGCTGAATCATCTAAGAACTGAAACTTGTTTGGTTGGGGAGCAGGGAGTTTTTATAAATTATCGACATGCTGAAATTGGCCTTTCTCCAAAGCAAGCCTTCCACTTTCCTAATGTGCCTTCGGCCTAATCCCTGTCACACTGTGGCAAGTGAACACGACTGGCACATGGTGCCTCCAACCCATCTGGAACTTCTCATCCTCTCCTTTACCTGATCTTCATGCCCCAGCGAGATCCTTGAGCCAGCTTCATTTTAATTTGCGGCAAGCAGCAGGAGCTTTCACTCACCACTCACCAAGTCCCCATTTCAGGGCAGAATTTGCTCTCTCTCATCCTCCCACTCTCACCCCCAGGTCACTCAAGCTTTCAAATGCCCAAATTTCTCATTTCTAGCCGGTAGGGTGTATGTAGGGCCAAACGACACATACAGTGAACAAGGAATAATATACGCCAGGAGTAGCTTTATCACCAACATATCAGTAGGGAAAGACTGTTGCTTCAGATATCTCCAAAGCGCAGTCAGAGAAGCATTACACAAGACAAGGTGCAAGTAATTCACGGCAGGTTATTCTCTGCCAGGCTCCTACCTCCAGTTTGGGTGCTCTGCTGGGCAGTGGACTGTATCTGTCATTGTACAGTGTGTTTTTCTCCTTGTTTTACTTTATTTTTTTAACCCAAGAATCCACATCTGCAACTAAAGGCTTAATGGATGGAATTCAAGAGTGTTAAGACTTGATTCTACTGCAGTAACAAAGAGATGAGCCTAATAATAAAATGGTGCTGAGGGATGTGGCTATTCATGTAGGTGTGTGTATGTATAAACATGCATGTATATATGCACAGATATACCACATACTTATGATGTTCATCCATCATGGTGCTATGCAATTGGATTTCTTGCATAGGATGGTGTTTGGGGGCCTTGGGTGGCTCCTGTGTGAGGATTGCAGAGAGTGCCCATGAGCTCATGCCCCAAGGGCTGAGCATCCATATGCTGAGGACAGGGAGCTGAGTTGTCCTGCTGATAGGAGCAATATTCTTTCTTGTCCTCCCTGTGGTGGTTGCCCACCACAGGGATGGGTCTGGCAAGCTGCTGCTGAGTGCCCCACAGCTCTCCCTGGATTGGGACAGGATTTGTCAAATTTTCCCTATATCTTCTTGATTTTGATTAAGGCTCCGCACTGGGAAGGTGGGAGCAGGAGGCTGGGCTTGCCCTGTGAGGCCATAACGAGAGCAAGGTGGAACTGAGCGGCCACTGGAGCTCCTTGCTCTGCTCCTTGCTACGATGCAGAGACAGGGAAGGCTGAAACAGCAACCAGCACCTCTCGGATAGTGCCTGGATGTGGCCCGTCATCCCTCCGTGATGCTACTAGGAAAATATGGATAAACACCGCAGCAGGGACAGCCGAGCCCACATACAAGCGAGGCGTGCGCCTCGGAGCTGTTCCCATGCTGCCTGCACAGGCCCTGCTTAATTTAGGGCAGCTTGGCAGATTATGTGGCGAGACAAGCTAATTTGGGCTTGCGGTTCATGCGAAAGAATTACGGGACTGTCTGGGAGACAATGCGAGCTAATATTAGGACACTAGGCAGGGAGTCAGGAATCCCAATCCCGGCTCTGCCACTGACCTGCTCCCAGGCCCCAAATTCCACTCCGGAGCTGCTGGGAGAAAAAGACCATCCTCTCCCTGTATGTTTGACAATGTTAGTCCTGAGAGCTGCTAATGCCAGCAAAGGCTTTTGGCCTTTATTATATATAAATATCAATAATGCGCATAATCTTTTCATGGGAGAGCAGGGGTAGCACCTTGCATCAAAGATGATGCTGTTTTTTTGGAGCCAACTTGTGGGTTTACCTTAGCATAAGGATGCTATTGCAGGACCAGCAAGCGGTAAGTTGGCCAGGGATGTTTCGGTGAAACACCAGGCAATCTATTGAAATCTCCTGTTTCAGTGCTTCAAGCAGCAAGGCAGTGTTTGTGCTATCTCCCAAATCACTGGGTGATGCCTTGAGGTATGTTAATTGGCTCTGCTTCTGAGAACATGGATATGTGCGCTTAGCTTTCCACATGTGAGTTGTCTTATATCTATAAATTAATCTCCTGAGCAAAGTAAAGCCAATCCACAGATGGCTGCAGGGTCAGGGCCATGCTGTGTATTGCTGTCTCCTCTGTGGTGTTTTTTTTGCCAGAATTATAATTATGACCTAGAGAGGGACCTCCCAGACACTTATCTTGGCTGAAGGATGGATGCATTGATGCTGCTCTGGAGAAATTCCTCTCCAAATCCTGGGGCTGGTCCTATCAATCTACTTTGCTGACACTTCTTTATCTTCTTCCCCCTTATAATAATATTAAGGGTGTCCGGGCAAATTTTTCTTGAGGATGAAATAAACTTTCTATCACAAAAATGTTTCCTTCGCTCATAGTTTATACGAAGGGGAAAAGGGATTTCTGCTGTTTATTCTGCACATAGTATTGCTATTAATATTCTGTGTTTGCACTTTTTGCTCTTGAGAAAGAAACTGCTGCTGGAGCTAGTGGACAAGATACTACTCCGGTGCAGTTCCACATGCCTGTTAGTTTTGGGAATCAGAGTCTTTGTGTATAGTTTTATTTTCAGACAAAAACATTAAAGTTGGCACCTTTAACCAGCTCCATGTAAACCGCTTGAGCCATGCTGTGCTACGGGAACAGGTGGGTTTTTTGGAGTGTTTGCTTCCTGCTTTTCTATATTTAAACCATCAAACTTGAGTCCATATCCATCACAAGGGACTATTGACTCGCTCAACATGCAGGATTTTGGAAAGTTCAGGCTCTGCATCTTCTTTATGGCACCATATAGACTTATAAAAGCAGCCTTTCCTGATTTAAGAGCAGCTGTCTCCCACTCATGGGTTTTCGGGATTTTAAGAGGGAATGAAAAATGAGTTTTGTGAGTTGAAGATATATAGAAAGAGCAGAGAGGAGATACAAGAAATGGGGCAGGGAAGTTGTACTGTGGTTTTCTTTTTTTTTTTTTTCTCTCATTTTGAAAATATTATGTGGAAATGCTCTACATATACCAGACCACATAAAAACTGCCAGAAATGGATACTTTGAGGGTTTCCTTCAGGTTTCTTTTGAGAAAACTGAAGTATGTGCAAGCTTGCAAAGTAAATCTGATCCTAAATATAACCAACAGGCTGTGCCCTATCCCCTCCGCTCTGGACTTCCTTGGGAGCTTGGAAATGCTGGGAACAGGCTGACTCCGGCTGCTGCCAAAAAGCCGCACCCACAGCAATCATATCCTGGAACTGCAGACATTTCTGCACGGAAGATATGCCTGAAAGGAACCCAGAGACTTAGGAGCACAAATGCTAATGCAACTTAATGAGACTTGCACTCCTAAATAGCTTAAGACTTCTTAAATATCACTTTTTAAAACAACCGCTGGCTTCACGCTACCTGTAAGACATCCTGGGCCTTGTGTCCCTAGGAGGGTATTACCTGCTGCCAGCTGGTTACAGCCTTTGCTCCATGGCCTTCTATTTCCACCCAACACACTCAGTAACGCCACCGCCCTGCAAAATACTGCTGCCTGGTGTGTGTTATTTAAGCCATAAGATATGACGGAATATGCTTTATGGTACCATTAATTTATGCTGTGGGTGACTTTAACCACCCAAGAACTATATTAACGGCCCTATAAAATACACCCTGGAGTGTCTTAATATGATTATGAGATTGATCTTCAGCTTTATACTCCACTGTGTGGGATATAATTGAAACAAATTGTGGAGGAAGGTGACACAGTAGATCCTGGCAAGGGGCACAGTAGATCCTGGCAAGGGGCGAGCTGCCTTTTCCTTCAGGGAATCCCGTGGTCACAGATTTACCCTGTCCATCTCCAGGGGAATGTGCCACAGAACAGCATGGTCACCACTTCAGGGGCAGGAGGCTGGAGACTGTTGCATGCAAGGGGCTGCGTTGCAGGATGGTGTTTGTTGATCCAGTCAAAACATTTTCCAGAGATGGATCCAAAGCGGAGCCAGCCAGGTTCCCCCTCCTTATCAGAGGATCAGCTTGGTACAAACATCTCTGACCACATAGAAAGCCCTCCTCTGATAAAATATAGGCAGGATTACTAAGACCAAGGACTGCTCTTTGGCAAATCCATCTGCATAGGGTTTTCATGTGGGTGGATACTAGTTGTGTGGAAGTACAAACAGGCTGGTAGAATGGTTGGACCGTGTTTAAAGTCTCTTTTTTTCTCTGTTATCCACAGGGTCGGGCTCTCAAAGCTTCAAGGCCTTATGATGTCAAAGGATTGAGGGTTTGGATTTCATGTGGAAATTAAAAATTAATTCTGCTGTATTAAGTCATCTGCATTTACAGTTGTAGGTTTAGTCACTCGAGTTTAGTCACTTTAAACTCTCTGATGGATAAACCCACAAGCTTCTCGGTGACTGGACGTGTGTTTTCACCCCAGAACAAGCAAGAATGGTTTTCTCTCATTTTTGCACAGAGTGATTTTACTCTTGGGGGAGTTTTGACTTTTTGTGCCCAAAATCCAGGTTACAGCATGAAATTTGAGAAGCCTGTGAGACGAAGACTGAGGGTCAATATTCTTTCTGAAAGAACCACTCTGGTTGTAGATTTAGTGGGGCCCCGGGCATGCACGGTGCTTTCTGAAGGAAGATGAAAGCAGCATCCCGCTCACCAATGGACTACTGGCAACCAACAGCTGGGCCACCAAACTTCAGTTGAGGTCCTCCATGCACCACGTTCAGCTGCTCCTCAGGTACACTATGAAGGTTGGTTAATTAATGTTTGTAAAGCGCTTAGAGACCCTTGCATAAAGGAGGGTGTTGTTATTGGACAGTAGTAATTAGTGATGAATAAGGCCTGTTAGATCATTAAATTGGTTCTCCTACCAGGACCACGATGTCCCAAGAGAGCAGAGCCAAAAGGCAAAGGCAGGTTCTGTGCAGCTCAATGACCTGGTTATCTAACGGGCCGGTGTGCGGGACTCTCTGGGCTCTCTGCTATGGGCCCCTTGCTCAACACTATTACGGGTTGACCAAGAGTTTCCTTTAACAGAAGTGGTTTGAGCAGGTACGTCCTAAAATCATCTTGTTGCAGCAGTAATTTTCTGGGCAACTGCAGGGTCAAGCCTGAGGACAGTGAAGAAACCCTTGTTATATCTGAGGTGTTACAAGCAACACTAACTAACTCCTAGGATCTAGGGCTATCCTGACTTTCCTAATATCTTGGCCACATGATTCTTTCTGGATGCACCTAGCAGTTAAGATGGGAGGAAGTCAGCTGAACACAGAGTAAACAGACCAAAACTGAAGGGAAATTCTGAAAGCTAAGAGAAAGTTCTGGCTGAGGTTCATGGATTTTTTGAACTACCAGCAAGAATAACTTTGAGAGCAGAGTGGCCTAGACAGGAGAGTGCGGCATTAGGATGAAGATGGGAAAGATCATGCATTAGGATGAAGACATTAACAGATCATAGTTGCATTACAGAGTTGTAGGGTTTGCAAGCAAATGAGAAACGTCCCTCAGAAATCGGTTCTGTCGTAAATCTTACTGGCAAACTGTTTTTCTAAATAGCAGTTTTCAAAATTTTTTTCCATGAAGAGCTTTGTTAGATCTATTCGGGGCCGCCACGGCTCGTGTGATGCTCACATGGATCCCAGATGAATCCTGGCTTAGCAGGGCTGTCACATAGCACATCACACAAGACGAGAGTGATGAAAATACGTCACGCCCAGGTCCCAGCTGCGAACAAGAGCCGCCCTGCGCCGCACGCTCAGACGTGCGGCACGACTTCCATCAGCTGGCACACACGTGAGACGGAAACCCTCCCGTTAGCCCTGAGGCTCGCGGGTGGATCGCAGGCCTCCCAAGAGCTTGTTCCCTGGGGCAATTGGCCCAACCACTGATCTGCTGTTTGTTGGTCGAGGCACCATAAAAATATGTCGTGATTCTAAGGGACAAGTTGGGTAGTTGGCTACAGAGATGGTGGAAGCAGACGTTGGGCTGGGTGACCGCAGCTCAGAGACAGAGCATCAGCATGGTTAAAAGGGGTGGGAAATTTAAGTATCCAAATTGCAAATGGAAAGAAAGTGTTCTGGAAGCTGGAAGGAAATGAAGGCTACGTGTAGCAGGTTGTGTTTCATGAGTCTATTTCTGCATTGGCCCTTAACAGACAGGCTCTGTGATCCCCCGGGGCAGAGGCCGCTTGTTCCAAGTTTCTGCAGGCTGGAGACCCTCTATACTATCCATAGAGACCTGGAAAGAGGTGTTTGAATCTAGGACTCAGTGACACATCCAGCACTTCCATTCCTGTGCTGCATGACTTTGGACAAAAAGCTCTAATCCTCTGGTTCGAAGGTGGCTCTGCCGTTTGGTCCAGGCCGGCTGTTCGTGCCATGGTGCATTCCCTAGGGCAACAGCTCTGTGCCAAAATAGCCCCGTGCTGGGTCTTGGCTGGAGGACACACATGATGGGGAGGAAGGACACGGTCTTGATGACAGACTGGTGCTCCTTGACATCTCGGGCAGGTCTAAGGACAAGGAAGGGATCACATTAACCCCTGTATAGTAGTCTGTGAAACAGTCTGGCTTGTTGGCAAAGTATTCAGCCAGCAGCAGAGATATGATGCTGAACCCCATCCGCAAGCTGAGCCTGCTGGTGTTCCTGCATCACGTAGCATTTCGGTACATGCATTGCTGTGAAGATGCGACATGAGACAGCAACAGGGATAGCAGAAAATCCGCTGGATGGTCCCGTCATGTGCATGTTACGGCGTGCAGCAGCTGAACATGGGGCTTCTTGTTTGCCCATGTCACTTCTCAGTCCCAATCAGCAGTAAAATAGGGCACACGTACATCTGACAGCCGAATTTCTTGCTGGAAGGGGTTCAGTCATGCATAAGACTGCTCAAAATGAGGCCTGGCTTTCAGGTTTGGGAGGCAGGGAGCGTGACCTGGAAGAGGCAGCTGGTGCAAGCAGGGTTACTTATTTTCCCCATTTGACTTTTGCATCAGTCATTGAAGTTCGGGGTAACTTTGAAGAGTTGCCGCTGAGGGCAAATAAACCTCACCATGTCCTCCTCCACCAGAGGGACCTCAATATTGGTCTGTCCAGGTTTTAAATAATTATAGGGGGGGGATAAAATGCATAAGGACATTATTAAAATCCATGCATTGAAAACCTGAAGAGCAGAAAGCTAAGGGTCTCCATGGGCTTTCATTCAGCCTCGCCAAAGCGCTTGGAAGCCACCTTTAATTATAGGCTCGTGTACGGCTTTCCTCGGAATTTCTGCCGTGTTTTGCCCCATCCTCCACCAATCCCCTTAGCGAGCGCAGGTGAGCGGCGATTTCCTGATGTCTGCAACTTGGAAAACGCTCCCGGGAGGGCGCGGGTTCGCCCTCCTCCCCCTTGCCAATCATTCCCGAAACCTGAGCCGCTCGCTCGGCTTCTTCGGGGGCTTTCAGGAAGAGAGAGGGAGGGATGTGTGTTTGCCTCGGAGCGCGCGCTCAGCAGTGCCTTATTGCTGCGGAAATTGTGCAAACGAAAAGCAGGCCAAAAGAATAAAAGGGGGGAAAAAAAGAAGAAGAAGAAAAAAAGGAAAAACAA
>VZSV01000005.1:11743237-11754699 GCA_013398735.1 Nothocercus julius
GCTCGCTCCGCGCTGCGCCGCGGACAACTTGGCTCCTGCGCGCGAAGTTTCGGGCACCGCGGCATCAGCGCCGCCACCAACGGGGCACCTCTGGGTGCTGCGTGCCTCGAGGGGGGCGCTTATTCTGTGTCGGTGTACGCTTATTGTATATATGCACACGTGTATGTGCATATGTGTATGTACAGATATGTATAGTCACCTTACGGGGCGGAACGAGCCCGCAGGAGACTTCCCGCACTTGGCTGTTTCGGGGAGGGCGGGCGGAACCCGCAGGGATGTCCCCAAGGCGGGGGAGGGAGGGTCGGGATGCGGAGCCTGCGCGGGGCTGGCGGGAGCGGTGTGCGGAGCTGCGGGAAAAGCCGGGAAGGACCTTCCCGTGTGGGGATGTAAAGAAAAACACAAACAGCCCCCCTCCCCCCAAAACAAAACAAAAAAACCCAAAAAACACCAAACCCTCCTGCTTCCTGCTCACAGCGCGGTGCAGAGCAGGTTGGTGCAGCAGGCCTGGCTCGTGGCTCCGTAGTTTCCAGCGCAGGACTTGGAGGGTGCCAGGAAACTGTTAGTGTTGCAACAGCTGCGAAGGTGATTTGGCCGGACAGGATAAACAGGAATGTGCCGCAACACCTGTAGGTGCGGGTGGCGGAGCCGCGCGCCCCCGGGTCAGCGTAGCCGCAGGAAGCGCGGGAAGTTTCCTTGGGATCCTGCGGGAGAGCGTGCAGGGGAGGTCATGGTTATCCAGACACGTCCGCGTCCCTGGCTACGGGAGTTTCCCAGGGAGATGATGGTTTCTACCCTCGGGCTTCCATCCTGGCCGCTCGCTGGAGATGCAGACGCTAAAGTGCTGTTTTAACTCTGTTGCTTGGCTTTTAGGGGAGGTTGGCAGGACAGTCCCTGTGAGCCTTGTCCCCTATCCAGAGTTAGGAGCCGCTCTGGAGACACTTGTTTCCCGTTGCAGGAGCTCCCCTGTTGGAGTAAATCACCGCAGTGGTGTCTGGCTCTGCCCTTCGCTTCCTTCTCCCGGGGTCCCAGCAGATTCGAGTTGCCCTGAGTCTCACATATCCAAACGACACCACTTACTATTAACGTGTAAACCCTCAGTCCGTAGAAATAATCCAGCAAGCTGCGCTGAACTCCAAGGAAAACTGTTTGCTTTAATCAGCTGCCTGTTTTTCCCTGCTGCATTTTCTCTGCTTCACTGGAAAGCAGGGAGTGAAACAGAGTCTGCTGATGTTCATTGCCCAGGAGGGGAGAGAAGGAGTAAAAAATATATGAGAATGGAATATAGAATGGGGCTTTTTCTTTTGTAAATTACTAAATATTTTTTGTGGTTTGCAAAGCCATTCCTTGTGCCTCTCTTAATGATAGCCTGGCATCTGTGTGGTGTTCTGGGCAGAGCGAGGAGCTCCCTCATGGGTCAGGATCGCGTGCGTAGGAAAGGAGAGTGTTTTAATTAAAGTGCATTACTTCTGTGTTGATTAAAAATCTCATTATAGGGATGGCAATTGTTGTTCAGCAGGAGGTGTGTGGTACCAGAGCAGACAGCAAAGGAGTGAGAAGATGGGGTTATAAACACGATTTTAACTCTACTGTTCTTTTCCCCTTCCAGTTCTTAGAGCCTAATGAGTTGGTGCTGAAGTGCTGTGGAAATCTTAGCCTGGAAATGTATAAGTTTTATAGGTTTGTCTACTTTGTGTGACATTTACAAGGTTGGAAAAACAGGAAATTTACTATAAATAAGTCAGTCATCTGTGAGCATGAATAGAGAAAATAACTGTTCTGGCCTTGCAGTTAGTAGAAGACCAGGGACTAAGATGTGAAACAAAGGTTGAATAAGTTATGCACATGCTCTACCATTAAACTAAGGTTTATAGGCTTTCAGGTCCAAATACAATATTTGTTTTTGCCTTTTTAGCTTGAATAGGTTCTTACACAGTACAAAAATGGGGAACCTATATGAATTTGCCTAATTAGAATAACAGTATTTAATACTGGTCACTTGGGATTTCTTGATCCTTCCCTTATCCTGTGAGAAAGAGTAAGGAAAAGTAAAGAACTTTAACAAAGTTTTCTTTTACCCATGACTACCCTGTTTGGTATTATAATTGAAAAAAAATACCATTATTGACTGATTTGTGGGGGGAGAAGGAGAAGAAGAATCTACTGTCACTTATTTTAGTAACTTTTCAAAGCATCAAACATGCGAAAAAACATTTTGTTTAAAACCTGGTGCTTTTATGACTGTGTTTCCATCTCTCCTCTCTGCCTATACTCTGGTGAATTTGGCTATTAACTCCTGCAGAGTTAATAAACATAGTTTTAGTATTGCTTAGTTGGAGAGTATAGAGCTGATGCACTGAAGTATAGGAGCAATGGCAGCACATCTTGTGTAAAGCTTATGTTGCTTTAGTTAATTAGTTAATATTGTAGCTTCCTAGAATTTACGTAGTGTTTTTCTAAGCTGCTTATTTGAATAAATCATGAATAGGAACGGGGTGTTTTAAATCAGGTGCGTTGCTTCTCCTTATGTACCCTGCTTAAGTTACCAGCCCGGCACAAGTAAAGTTTATTGCGCCCTTCCTCACAAGGGAAGAATTAAGGCTGTGTTCATGACAAACAGTTTGTGTTTTGTTTAAGAGGATATTTGTTTGCTTCCTTGCCACCTCAATGCAAGGTGCACAGGTGCAGAGAGATCTTATGATTACGGTCTGTTATTTTTTTGCTCTCTGATTAGATGATCTGTGCCAAATCATGCCAAACCAGTTTGGTAGGGAGAACTGTCAAAGCTGCTGTTCTCATACACTTGCTTTTAAATTGCTTTTCAGTTCTTAGCTCAATGCTTTGCTTCCTTAGAAAGCATCTCGCAGAATCCCAAGACCAAAGTGATTGGCTGCCCTGATATCATGGGTATTGGTTTCTGGTCCATAGTCCTTCAGAACTGGCACTTCGGGACATAGTCCTTCGGGACTGGGGTGATCCTATGGGAGGGAGGATTGCTCTTAAACCACGGACAAGGCAAATAGCAGCAGGCGTGATCCCAAACAGAAACCATCACTGTTTACCATCTCCTATCAGGTGTGTTAGTTTCTTTTCAAACATTAACTTGACCCTAGGTAGAATTCTAACATACGGGTACAGTGACTGTGCACTTCAGCCTCAGGCTGGCATTTGCAGTATGAGCGTCCCGTGAAATGCTGGAATCGGTTCTGTCTGTTGAATATCTTAAACTTTGTCTAAGTAGAATGAAAGCTTTTGCCATCCCCAAGTTTGGAGACACTCATGCATGTTAGATTTTTTTTTTTTTTAGGGCTGGTTTTCAACATTGACCTTAGTGCTGGGATGAGCACTAGGCAGGGCTAGTAAAAATGTAAAATAAAAGAAGACAGATTCTATTTTTCAGGAAACTTATAATATATCATCACATATTGGTAATCTTGTTTCTCTAAAGTAGTATTGCATTTAATAATCGTGAGATTTGCATGTCGGCATATTGAGATAGCTCTCTTAGGAAGACCTTATCTGCACTCTGCCTGATTTCAGAGTGTGGCACTTGTCAGGCTTTAGAAGGTGATCCTGTGTGTGGCCAAACAGCTGCCTGCTCCATTGCTGCCTCTAAAGAACAGTACTTAGCACCCCAGAGCCAAAGTGTCACATCTTTTCTTTCATTAAAAACAAATCAAGAAATAATGTGATCCTATTAATGGGATGAAAGTGGATTATGCTCCCCACAATAAGGCTAATCTCTGCACCCTTTGTGAGGCGCTACCAGGCTTTATGGCTACTCAGATCACAGCACAATTAAATCACAATTATAGGCTCATTATGAGCAACCATTCAAGATTATAGCAAAAGTAGATGTTAGCACCGCTTTTGTCATCTTTTTTGGTTTATTTTTTATTGCTGTTTCAACTTCTGTGCTAGTAAATTATTGAGTTGCTCATAGGCTGCTGTGTATCTTGTTAGACGTTTAGGAATGTCTTTTAGAAAATTTGACAGTCAAAGCATCGCTAGCTCACTGTGTGATTGTGTTTGGGATTTCTCAGCTTTCTCTGGGGCATTCTTGGGTCTATTTTAAGTATCTTTTTTTCTGTATCTTTTTATCCAGTGCTCAGAAATCCCCCTGCATTTCATTTTGAATTAGCAGCAGGTAAGGGTATAATACTGAAGACCTCTACTATGACCTTAAAAAAAGAAAAAAGACCCAAATTTCTGCACTTCCTTTAGTCTTTTCAAGGTTTTTCTACATGTCCTCGCACTTTCACTGAAGTTCATAAAATCAAGGCATGCAGCATTTTGATTCTTGCAGATAACAGCTAAGTGACTTAAGCATCTTAATGGAAAAACATGAAATATTTGTTCTATATGAGTTGATGCTAGGAGTTTATAGAAGCAATAGTAAGAGTTGAGGGGAAAAAGTTAGCTGAATGCAGGGATCTTTATTGTGGTCAGTCACTGTTTGTAGAGTGGGTACTCAGACCCTTCCAGTATATCTGAGTTCCTTCTAGCAGGGTGTGTGAAATCTTGAGACAGCAGAAAAACAGGTCATCTTGGTCCATATTTCTGCAAAGATTTGCCCTAGCTGGCTGGTGAAAAACTTTAAGCCTTCCAGAAACTGAGTATTATGTGACCTTTTTGCACCAAATGCACAAGGATGGATTGTAGCCCCTGTGGTATATGAAGATCTGTGCTCCTGTAACCCCATCACTGGAGGAACTGGTTGCAGGACAAGGCGGACAGCAGCTTTCTGGCGCTGAGTGACAGCGCTGCTGAGCGTGCAAGCCCATCTGTGGAGGAAAGACCATTTTCACCTCTCTCATCATTTTCTCAGCCTCTCTTGACACTTGCTGTTGTGTTTGTTCTCGCTCTGCGTTTTAGTCTTGCACAACTTGGCTGCTTGTCGTGGTTTTCGCAGGTGAGGCTCGTGGCTCCTGCTGGAGGATGCAGCCGGTTTCCCTGGCCAGTGGAGCACGGAAAACCCTGATGACCTCGTCTCCAACTCCTCTGGTTTTCAGGCTTTTTTTTTTTTCAGTCTCTTGAGATCTGTATATTAAATGCTTATGACATTGGATGCTTGAAGTTTGGGGTTCCCTGCAGTTTTCAGATGTTGGGGAACAAGCCTGGGCTATCATCAGGATTTGCTTCCTGTGGATTTGATAGAGACCCATAAGAGGCTGCCTAGAAATCTACCCAGCTGCTCTAGAAATACACTGGTCAGGTACGTTGGCACATTTGGAGAGGGGCTTTTAAATTACTGTCCTTTTGGATTTTTTTTCTTTCTTTTTGCTTTATCTTTTTCTTATGGACCGGATAGGTAGGCCAGAATCTTCCTTGGTCCTGTAGGAGCTGCGTGGCTCAGGGTAGCTGGGATATTTTTGCCGAGATCCACCCGTCGGTTTCCAAAGGTCAGCCCCACCATCCGTCTCCATGCTGTGACATTTCCAACAGTTTCCAGAGCTCCTCTAATGCTACGGGCTGGAATGATGGCCCCGTTCTCCGTGCTCTGCCTCCAGCATGATTTATGCTGTGCTGTTCTGTATTAGTGATATTATTATGAACCTACATACATAAAAACATACATACTGTGTGTATGTATGTTTTTCTTTTTAATTGTTCCTGGTAGACCTTGTGGAAACAAAGTACGTTTTTCTTCAGATCCTCATGTTTTATGTTTTTGCAGACTTGGCTTTTGACTAAGAACAGCTTCTGCTTTTATGTTTGAGAGGGCTTGCATCATAACTCAGAAGAAAAATAGCTTAAAAATATTTGTTGGACTCCACTGAGTATCCTTCCTTTGACGACACAGGATTGCCTATTACAGGTTGTGAAAATAATGCAAAGTCTTGATAATAGAGCAAAGCCCCCCCCCCCCAAAAAAAAAAAAAAAAAAGACTATTTGAGTTTACTTGCAGAGTGGAACAGCTGCACCTACAGTTGCAAGGCCTTTGACTTACACTGGTTTTGTGTGGTTTGCTAATTCTTGACGAAAGTGCTCATTGTCTTGGGTTATACATCTGTAATTTGGGAATCCTAAACTTAGTGCCTTGGTGCAATTAGGTAGGAAAAGACTGACTTTTTCTTTCATCACATCTTTAATTACAGTGTTGTGGCTTTTTTTCCTTAAGAAAACCTCAGCTCTGGGTTTTTCATTTAGTTATTAACAAAAAAGCCTTTGAAAAAGAGGCTGCATAAAACCCAGCCACTCCCTCAGCATAAACAAAGCTGAGCAGATCCTGTGCTCTTTCCAAGATCTTTGATGTTCAACTTCTGCCGTTCCAGCAGTGCAGATCCTGCCTTACATAGGTGTTAGTCCAAAGTCATGCCTTGCTTTAGGATGTGTGTGTGCACGAGAGGGAGGGACGTTGTCTTTGCACAAGCCCAAGCGGGAAGGCAAACAAGGTGCCTCTGGAGCAGAGGTGCCAAGGGCTTTCCTCAAAAATAGCAGGGAATATGTTTGTCCCTCCAAAGGTGCATGCAGAATTAGCAGTTGAAGCTGCATGGGGATGCTCTTGGGGCTTGTGGTTGAAGAAGAAGAAACTCTGGCTGGTTCTGGGCGGATTTGGGATATTGTGGCATCCCAGGCAAATCCGCCCTGGTTGGTGCTGGCGTTGGAACCTGTGGGAACCACTGGGACCCGCTGTCCCTCCGGCCTGGGCTTGGGCTCAATCTGGTATTGCCCAGGCCCTTCCCTCCCCATCCTTCTCCCTTTAGGGATTAGTTTGATGCAAAACAAACAGCTATGTCTCTCTGTCCTCCCCAGTAAGCATTTTTTCTTAAACAATAAAGTGTCTAATAGAGAATATCTTGTTAATTTGCACCATTTTGCGAATGAAATAGCAGCAGTCTGTGTGCATGTGGGAAGGCTATGGGGGGTTAACAGTGGGGACTCCTGCGGATCACAGGTTCAGTTATTTTTATGTCAGAACAGAAAGTTGTTTGTTTTTTTGGTTATTTATTTATTTTAATCAAGTCATCTTCTTTCCCTACACTGGCAAACTTCGTGTGTTTGTTTTGTGTGCAAATACTCAACTTGCCCAGCAAGAGAACATGGTGCTGTATAGATTTTTGTATAGTCTGTGCGACTTGGACTCTTCATCACCTGCCATCTGCTGTTGTTAATTAGGTCTTTTTTCAAATGGAGTCTGACCTGAATTTCTGTGCTTTCCCTCGCTAGATTGCCTCATTTTCCAAAAGAAACATGGGTAGGTGAAGAGTATCAATCACGGACCTCATTTCACATGGGTATTTTTGTCCAAATTTAGCAATAGTCTGCACAAAACCTCATGAGATTTGCCTTTTTAGAGATGCTGCGTGCAATTTTGTGTGTGTCCCCATCTCACCAGGAGGGACTGGCAGAAACATCCTGCAGCATCCATCAAAATACTTAGACTTCGTAGGTGAGGCTCCTAGTGCATGTGACCGATGTATTTAGTTTTTGCTTTTTGAGATTCATGTTTTCAATTTTTGCCCCAAAAAAGAGTTCCGTCCTCTTTTCTTTTTTCTTTCTCTTTTCTTTCTTTTTCTCCACCCCTTTTTAGTGCAAACTGAGCATCCAATATACTCCCATGTGTCCAGCAGATCAGGCTTTGGCCCAGCCTGTGCTGGGAATTTTATGCTGAGTGTTTTGTTACCAGGAGTGCTGTTGAAAAGCTGAAAATAGTTTATTAAAAAAAAAAAAAAAAATTGTGGCTGAGAAAAATGTCACCTGTCTGCTACTGCATCAGGAGAGCCCTTAAAAACCCTTGTGTGCAGTCCAAGGCTGTTCTTATAGTGCTGCTTGTCTTACAAAGCATCTGCAGGACTGTGCTGATCCTGAAAGACAGCTCAGGCATGGGGCTATCCTGCCTTGAAATGTCCTGGCTTCACGAGCAGTGCCGCTGTCTTATGGGAATTGTCCCCACCACGGAGGTTTATGGGAGGAATAGGCAAGGAGAGCTCCCTAAAAACGCTTGGGGTGATGCTCGAGGGGGAGGAAGCAGGGATGAAGATTGAATGGTCATAGCACAGCTGAGGACCCGCAGATCATAGCCCCCCTTGGCTGCTGTGCTCTGGGTCCGCACTTCTTTCCCGACTCTCATCCATGTGGGAATGCCAGGGAAGCGGGTGGATGGCTTTGCCTGCTTGAAATGCCGCATTCCTCCTATGTGTTTTTTACGGCATGCCTGGAAAACATTTTGATAGCTGAGATTTTTATCTGCCAAAGAGACAACCTATGGACTCTGCGGAGTAATTGTGTTTGTTTTCGGTTGCCAATTTTCCAAGTGTAAATCTACTAGTGATTTTTGGAAGCACTTAGACATGTATTTTTTTTTTTTCCCCCGTGGAGCAAAACACGGTTTTTCTTAGGTAGCTCTGACCTCGTCTGGGACATCTCAGTTGCATCATGGACTGAGAAGCAAAGAGCTGGTGATTTGGCTCTGCCAGAGCCGTTAAGACCGCAGAAAAACAACCCAGCAAGAACGAGGGCGCTTCAGTTAAAGCGTCTGCCAAGGCCGTGTATCAGGGCTGGCGTCTCCTTTCCATCTGTGCAGGCGTCAGAGGTGCTGGAACGGGCGCCGAGGCCTCTCCAAAGCAGCGTGGAAATTGCCACATTCGCGTGAAAGCTCAGCATGTCGTCACCACCGCGAGGAGCTCGGTGACATTAAACGGCTTGCGGTGGGTTAACGGAAAGCTATCTCACATTGATTTGGGTTAGCGGGTGCCCAACTCCGGGCAGCCGCTCGCGCTGAGGTTTAGGGCTGGCTTGTTTAAGCCCAGAGGCCGAGTCAATGTGTGCCGGCGAGAAGTATCCCAGGATACCTGCCAAAACTCCCAAGAAAGGACTGAGCTGGGAGCTGGGTCCCCAGGGCACAGGGCAGTCGTGGGGTTTGCTGTCATGGCACGGCTGTGACACTAACAGTTATACTGTCGTTTACTGGAAATTGCAGCAAACATTGTTGGCTCTTGAGCTAGTTCGTCACAGTCAACCCTTTATTTTTATTTTCAATATCTGTCTCTTAATTGCTGTAATCTCTTCTGTGGTGGTAGCTACTGCAATGGGATCCTGCCTTTAAATGGGAGCGTGAACATTTTCCTACGGTGCAATTAAAGAGACAGGGATGGTTACATCAGCTGCACGGCTGGAGCCGTTTCAGATGATGCATACAGTAACTCATTAGCTTATTAAAAACAACAACAAAAAGACAGCGTTTCTGCAAAGCATCCCCTGCTCCAAGTCTTGCAAAGCCTCCTCCCAGAAGGTTAAAAACTTTGTTGTGAGGAAGTAGGGACTTTTTGGCCATCTTGCAGACTTGGTTAAGATTGCTGTTCCTCTTTGCCTGTGCTGGCTGCAGGTGCAGAGATGTTGACCACTTCTAGTGCACTTGCCTCCCACCTCCCTCCATGTGTCCCTTCTTGGGCATCTTCAATGTCTCTGGCACCTTCCCAGAAACTTCCCGTAGAGCCTGTCCAGGGAAGGGGCTCCTCTGTCTGCTGTTCCATGACATCCCAGGGGTGCAAAACCTTCCTGGCAGTTCAGGGAGGAAACACAGGGCTTTGGCCAGGCCTCTGCTGGGCTGGCCCGTGGTGCCTTTGCACCCAACGGCAGCGCGGCTGGGTGCCGTTACTGGCCAAGTTTATGGTGGAAATTGCAGAGAATATTGTGTATTTAGCTACTTTTCCTCAAAGCCTCTGACGTAGAGAGGACCTTAACATTATTATTCATGTAGAAGTATTGTCATGGGTCGCATTCAGGGGATTTTTCACCATGAAAACTTTGAATCAATATTCCATTCATGTGAATACGTGAATTCACATGAATATTGAACGTAAATATTGCTCCAAGTTCCAATTTAGCTGAAAGGAGGCTCTCAGACTGCTTTAAATGGTCTTGTGCATCCATGTCTTATAATATCCATGTGTGCTTTCAGTTGTGGCATTTAGAAACTGTAGAAATATTTACTCTGACTTCTGTAGATAAATGAGAAACATTTATGCCTGCTAGCTCCCATGCACCCCACCTTGCTGCTTGAAAAGCCCAAAATTACAGAAGGGTATTTGCATTTTTTGCCCCATCTCCGAACTCTGCATTTCCTCTTTATTAGTTACCCCAAACTGTGGTGACCTTTCAAAGTCTCCCTGAATAGCGAATTTATAACTATTCCTTTTCAAGGCAGGCTGAAACAAGGAGTTTCAGCCCTGCACACAGCCGCTCCGGTCGGAAGTTGTTTCCCTTGTCCAAATCTCTCGTTTGCTGCAGAGCCTCTATTGAGAACGACAAATTGCTTAAAGCAGTTTCCATGTTAGTCTTTAAAAAATGCAGCTTCTTTCCATCCAGAACACGTGGAAGGCATTTGTGCACTTGCCTGACTGTTCCTGTGTCCTGAGGCTCACGCTTAGTGCCTTTGAACTACATATAATTTTCACACGCAGCTGCTTGAGTGCATTTTTCCTCTACTTTCTATTGGATGAGCATTTTCTTTCGGTGCCTTAGCTTAGACATTAAATGTCAAATATCTCCGTGGTTCAGACTTTGGGGACCATGGGGGAAGAGAAGAGGATGTTCCTGAGTCCTTGCTTTTCAGAAGTGGTCTGAAATCCATAATTTAAGCTGGAAAGTCTGCATCCACAGCCAAGTACTCGTGATATCCTTTAAAATACTCAAGAGTTGAGTGGTGTTAACACTTCAGAAATGACAGAAGGTCTTTTTTGCTGAAATGTTTTAAATTGCTTCCCTGTACTTGCCACTTTACCAGAACAACGTATTGGTCAGGTACCATGTAAAAAGCAATATAGCAGGCTGTAACTGCTGTGTGCTGTGAAAGTAAGAATTGCTCGACTGAAAGGGCTTTTTAGTATTATTATTATTTTAAAAGAGGGATTTCAGGTCATGCACTGCGCCCAGGTGCCCTTGCAAGGAGCAGGACGCTGGAGTGCAACCATCGGGGGGCTGTTACCAAACCTCCCCCCGAGCTCCGTGGGAAGCAGAGGGGAAGGTCTCGGAGTAGAAGGGAGCTGGGTGCCCTTAGCATTGCTGAATAAGTGTCAGGTTCTGGAAATAAAGTGGAAATTCTATTTCTAGGGCCGCCACACACCGCAGTGAAGCTCTGGGCACTCGCTCTTCCGTCCTTCCTTCCTTTTTTTTTCTGCTCTTCCCGTGGGACCAGCAGCGTCTTTGCCCCGAACGGCCTCGGCCCCGGGCGAGCCGGCGTTGCCCATTGCTGCGCCGAGGAAACCGGGCTGCTCCAGAGGGGCAGGAGCAGGCAGGAGGGCATCCGAGGACGATGCAGAAGCTCTTTCTGTGACTTGAAGGCATGTCATATCCTGGCACTTCTATTTTTGTGCCCTTTTTTTAAAAAAAAAAAAATTATTTTTATTTGCTATGAGCTCTTCACTCTCAACATGTTTGGTCTGATGTGATATTTTGACTTTTGTAGCTATTCATTTGTTGCAATTTAAGATTTTTTTACTGTGCTTTTTTTTTTTTTTTT